>JAWZYV010001278.1:0-357872 GCA_038373885.1 Cheiracanthium punctorium | reverse complement strand
AGTCCTTGCCGGTGGTAAAAACTGCCTTTTCTCTATCTTCAGACTAGATCTCGACTTGCTAGTATCCTCTTTTTAAATCCATTGACTTTCACTCAAAGCATCTAAGGTGTAGTCTATTCGTGGGAGAGGGCAACAGTCTTTTTTCGTAATTTCTTTCAATTTCTGGTAGTCGACACAGAACCGTGTCGATCCATCCTTCTTCTTAACAAAAACGTTAGAGAGGCCCAAGGTTCCGACGATTCCTCGATTATTCCACTGTCCAGCATTTCTTTAACTAGACTCTCAGCTTCCTCTCGCTTTGCAAGAGGCAAACGTCTCGACTGTTTGATTCGTGGGTGATCACCTATATTAATTTTATGCTGCGTTTCCTTACAGTGGCCCACATCAACGTCACAAGTAGAAAATATATTTTCAATTAATGAAGGAAATTTTTCACTGCTCTTCATCAAGTCCTTCAAGATACTCCATAATCAGCTGAAGATACTGGCTATAGAAAAATTCTTTGGAACGAATGGCGATAGCCACTACTGGCTCACATGTTGCAATAACAGCTCTTTTTTCTACAATCTTGAGTTTTTTCATCCAAATTAAGAACTCGAATGGATGCGCTTCCTTTTTTAAATCAAAGAGTGCGGCCGCCAGCAAGACATCTTTCTGGCAGGCCTGACTAGGAAAGTCCGTTACGACATACTAAAATGGTCCAGAAATTTCGGTAACGCCCTAGACAAGAATTCCGACATCTCTTGTATTATATTACAAATATAGAACATGATTTTTGCCGCTGCTCGCTTCCTGAAATCAATGGAATTTCCTCTCCTCCCGTCTGTACCTCGTTCCTCTCGTAAGTTCCTCGTTCCTCTCGTAAAGTTGCATTTTTGAAGGAAATCCAGTCCAAGAATACAAAGATCGTTGATGTTAGCTACGTAAATTCGGTGCTGGAATTTCTGGGATCCACATTCGATTGATGCATCCAATTTACCAGGGGCCCCGAACACCTCGAAAGGCCCCAACTGCCACCAGAGGCCTTGACTTTGAAAATTCTTCAAAAGAAAAATTAAATAAGCTTAAAGTTGAAGCAATACATTACAAGTGCAATTTTTATAAGAAGGAATCATTCTTTATCATTTGTAGGGAGTGTTTCCACTCTATTCCCTGCTGTCCAGGTTCTAGGCCAGGGCTAGGCAAATAGCGGCCCGAAAACAGTTTTTTTTTATGGCCCGACAAGACAGTCTGAAAAATCCCCTTGAGCCGAGGTTTCTGAAAAAATAATTATTACCAAGACTAAAAAATTTTAAATTCCTACTTAATTCCTACTTCCGTGTTTTTGTTAAAATTAGGGAATATCGGCAAAGGACAGGACGAAATCAGAAAAAGATTTCAGTACTTAATTTTTAGTCATAATAATCAGGCTTAAACTCAATTTGTTGTCTCATCACATCACTGCTGATATTGACACAGCACCTGAGGATCTGCAGCTTGAACTTATTGACATGCAATCAAATCATACTGTGAGAGAAATGTTTAAAAGGCTGTACCATTAGTTGAATTTTACAAGTCCTTGTCTGCTGAAAAATTTTCATGTATGAAGAAATTTATAGGGAAAATATTTTCTATAATTGGGTCTACATTCTGTGATCAACGATTTTCCTGCTTGAAGATCAACAAGAGTAAACATAGATGCTCTTTGACTGGCATTAACTTGACAGCTGGAATGAGAATCTCAACAAGCAATGTCATTCCTGTTTTTTTGAAAAAATCTGGAGTGACTCCACTCAACTTTCCGAACACTTACGATTAAGATCATTACCAAGCATTTAAATAAATTTTAATCGATGATTAAATCAAACATATATACCAAATTGAAGCTCAATCGAATGCGCCGTTTAAACGCTAACGCAGTTTCAAGAATCCCCTCCCCCTCATAGGCCATAATGTAAAAGAAATCATCGTCGTAGCCCTGTAGAAAAACTATAAGTCCTATACACATAAAAATCAATACCCGTCTTAAGATGGTGGTTTATATATAACATATATACCCAATTTGAGCTCAATTGAATGTACCGTTTAAACGATAGCACACTTTCAAGAATTTTCCCCCCATAGGCCATAATGTAAAAGAAATCTTTGTCGTAGCCCTGCAGGTAAGCTATAAGTCCTATACTAACTAAAATCAATACCGGTCTTGCGACGGTGGTTTGTAACATATATACCCAATTTGAGCTGAATCGAATGCCCCGTTTAGGAGCTATCTTGTTCACTCACACACTCACACACACACACACACACACACACACACACACACACACACACACACACACACACACATCTCGTAAAAACAGCATAAATGAATTCAGAAGACCTCAAAACGTGTAAATACTCCAAAATCTCGAAGTCGAATTTTTTCATGATTTCAATACTTTCCTTACATGGTACATGTTCGGAAAGTAAAAATTGGAAAAGTGTGATAGGGTGCATTTGTCCCATTAATGTGAATTTAAAATTAAAGTTGCTTGCTATATTTAATAATTTTTATCGTGATACAACTTATACCGCTTCTAAAATACAAAACTTACTAATGAATGCAGTAATTTTGAAAGGTGTGGCCACCCGTTAACTTCCGCGTCTACAAAGTGACTCTCAAGATAAAACAATTGCCCACTCCTTTTGTAGGCCATAGAACTGTTCAGTCCTGCCGAAAAGAGGGGCTTTTGATTAATCTAAAGGCCGGTTCTCACTTTCATGTTTTTTGTCGCAGAACAAGGTAATGAATGAATTGGACACCGGCAGGGAAAAATCTGCCGTTGCGCTCTTCATTGTGTGGGGGCTGGGTTTGTGGTTTTCGCGTGTTAGCTTTTATCGGTGGATTCCGACTGGTCATTTAAAAGTCGCAAATTCATGATAAGCTTCTAGCTTTGTATTTCGAAGGACGTAATGCAGACGTTCATTGCCTTTCTCCTGATCTTTGTCTTTCTCAGTTATTCAGTCACTCCATTTCAAATTGCTAATTGCCACTGCACCCAGTTTTTATATTGTATGTGCTGCTTTTTTCCTTTTAAATTGTGTTGTGTTTTTTAAAGTTGTATTTAGAAGATATGCTATAGTTCTTCGAGGCAGGACAAGTAAATCCTGAAAAATAAGATATATATATATATACTAGCTGACCCGCAAACGTTGTTTTGCCATATAAATTATTCCTAGGATTATTTTAGTAGAAAGAAATGACTAACTTATTGTAAGTGTGTGAGGATGTGGTATATGAGTAGAAGAGGCATGGAGCGCTGTGAACCATGCTGGAATATAAAAATAACACAATACCAAACATTTATATTTTTAATTCATTGTAATTTATTCTTTACATTTATATATATCGCTAATTACAATAATTTTACTAAAAAATAATATCAATCCCTTAACGGAATAGAGTGAACAATATTTTTAGCTAACACAAACAAACTGCATGGTTTGCACACTCGAGATCATGCCACGGATAATTGTCCGTGTGAAAAACATGGCGTGCTCAAATCTAAGCCACAAACAAACATAGTTTGGCCTTGAGACTTAGTCATTCCATAAAAAAATTTGTCCAAAAAAAAAATAATAATAAAAGGATGAAAATCTGAAACATTTTCAGATTTCAAATACGCGCTATAGCGCTATATATTAAAATCGTATCATAATTTATGCGTCGTCCCTATGTTTCTCTCATATTCCATTAAGTTGGAAAGTGTATATTATTCATGACTGTGCTGTATTTTTTTTCTTGTTTCGTAAAACCCATCTTTGGAATCGAAATCTATCTTAAAATCGTCTACTAAAACTATTTTACAATATTCGCCAAGTATATTACAACTACACTTTATCGCTCTATATATTGTTTCGAATGCGCATCATAATGCATGCGTATACCATGTATGTCTTTCTTCTGTTGATTCCTACTTTAACGCCTCGACTCTCGCCAAGGTGGCGATCATTAAACATATGCAGTTACAATGACAATTTTTTGCATTTATGTGGCAATCATAATTTAGAATTAAAATGGCGATTTGGAACAACATGTAAGCACAGCATGCCGTTACATTTTTATTTATTTTGGATTGCCAATTAATGTAGTTGTAATAAAAAAAGTGTCTTAAAATTCCTTATCTGGTCCGTTTATCGCTAATTTGTTTACTTTAGTTTTCATCTGGTTCTTTTGGGAGCGCCGAAACGGTACGTACGTGTTATGCCGGCGGTCACTTATGCCAAACTTCTTTTTCGTCAAATTTGCTGGCAAACTATTGCCAATCGTATTCCAAACCATCAACAATTTCATGTGCCCGGCATTTATCTTGGTGAAAATTGCTTGTCTTCGAGGACCGCCGGGATAATACGTAAGTACCGTTGAAACTTGTGCATTACTCCCAGAGACCCAAGACTGCAAAGCTCGCCAAAGTACGGGGATTTTTTAGGTTGGCGAGAGTGGGGGGCGTTAAAATAGGAATCAACTCTTTCTTGTACCATAAAACACATCTTTGGAATCGAAATCTATCTTAAAATCGTCTACTGAAACTGTTTTACAATCTTCGCCAGGCATATTCGTCCTATAGGCATATTCCAACTATGCCGCAAAGACATGAAATGGGAATCATAATCCATGAGTGTACAGTGTTTTCCTTTCTTGTTCCACAAAGCACTTCTTCAGAATAGAAATCAATATTAAAATCGCCTAATAAAACTGTGTTACAATATACGCCAGACGTTTTCTAACTATACTCGAAATATATTTATAATAAATTGTCACGTTTCGGCTCCCCATTTAGCGATCCATTATCAAAAATTGCAAATCCTTGTGCAACATTTTATTAACGCCTCCCCCTCTCCACGTTATCTGGCAAACACATTTGAAAAGGGACTCGATGCGCTAATGCCTAGACAAAAATCGTGATTGAACTTATTAGCACTCTGGTGCTAAAAATTTTGAGGTGGACCGCCCTTGTGACTTAGGGGTATGAGACAAAATCATATTCGCAGACCTAACAAATATACATATAAAATTTCTTTAAAGTCGGTCGAGCCGTTTTGGAGGAGTATGGTAACTAATACTGTGACATGAGAATTTTATTTATTAGATATACCCAATATGAGTTCAATCGAATGTACCGTTTAAACGCTAGAGCACTTTCAAGAATTTCACCCCCATAAGCCATAATGTAAAAGAAATCTTTGTAGTAGCCCAGTAGAAAAACTATAAGTTCTATACACATCAAAATCAATGTCGGTCTTACGATGGTGGTTTATAACATATATACCCAATTTGAGCTCAATCGAATGCCCCGTTTAGGAGCTATCGTGTTCACTCGCATACACACAAACACACACACACACACACACACACACACGCACACACACACACACACACACACACACACACACACACACACACATACAAACATACATCTCGTAAAAATAGCATAAATGAATTCAGAAGACCTTAAAACGTGTTAATACATCAAAATCTCGAAGTCGAATTTTTTCATGATTACAATACTTTCCTTACAGGGTACATGTTCAGAAAGAAAAAAGGATGAAAATCTGAAACACTTTCAGGTTTTAAATACACACTATAGTGCTATATATTAAAATCGTATCATTAGTTATACGTTGTCCCTATTTTTCTTACTTATTCCATTAAGTTTCAAAAGTGTATCATTATTCATGACTGTGCTGTATTTTTCTTGCTTGTTTCGTAAAACCCATCTTTGGAATCGAAATCTATCTTAAAATCGCCTACTAAATCTATTTTACAATCTTCGCCAAGTATATTACAAATATACTTCATCGTTTTATATATTGTTTCGAATGTGCATCATAATACATGAATGTACCGGTTTGTCTTTCTTGGGTTGATTCCTACTTTAACGCCTCGACTCTCGCCAAGGTGGCGATCATTAAACATATGCAGTTACCATGACGATTTTTTGCATTAATGTGGCAATCGTAATTTAGAAATAAAATGGCGATTTGGAACAACATGTAAGTAAAGCATGCCGTTACATTTTTTTTATTTTGAATTGCCAATTAATGTAGTTTTAATAATTAAGTGTCTTCAGATTCCTTAACTGGTGCGTTTATCGCTAGTTTGTTTACTTTAGTTTTCATCTGGTTCTTTTGGGAGCGTTGAAACTGTACTTATCGTATCGTACAATCGTATTCCAAACCATCAACAATTTCATGTGCTCGGCATTTATCTTGGTGAAAAATTGCTTGTCTTGCCGGACCGCCTGGAAAACACGTATGTACCGTTGAAACTTGTGCATAACTCCCAGAGACCCATGACTGCAAAGCTCGCCAAAGTACGGGAATTTTTTAGGTTGGCGAGAGTGGGGGCGCTAAAATAGGAATCAACTCTTTCTTGTACCATAAAACACATCTTTGGAATCGAAATCTATCTTGAAATCACCACCTGAAGCTGTTTAGAATTTCCTCCAGGCATGCTATTCCTGTAGGCATATTCCAACTATACCGCAAAGACATTTTAAATACTGTTTGGAATGGACATCATAATCCATGAGTGTACCGTGTTTTCCTTTCTTGTTCCACAGAGCACTTCTTCGGAATAGAAATCTATATTAAAATCGCCTAATAAAACTCTTTTACAATATACGCCAGGCGTTTTTTAACTATACGCGATATATATTTATAATAAATTGTCGCGTTTTGGCACCACATTTAGCGATCAATTATCAAAAATTGCAAACCTTGTGCGACTTTCAACATTTTATTAACTTCCCCCCCCCTCTCCACATTATCTGGCAAACACATTTGAAAAGTGATTCGACACGCTAATGTCTACACAGAAATCCTGATTGAAATGAATACCACTCGGGGGCTAAACATTTTGGGGTGGACCGCCCTTATGACTTAGGGGTATGAGACATAGTTAAAAACCTATTCTATGACCTAACGAATATACATAGAAAATTTCATTAAAATTGGTCGAGTGGTTTCGGAGGAGTTAGGTGACTAACACTGGGACAGGAGAATTTTATATATTAGATTACATACTGTCAAATGTTATTAATCGAGGGGTGGACAGCTTCCTCAGTCTCTCTTTGCTATGCCATTCATTGTGATTTATTTGAAACTACAAATTTAAAAACGATTTTAAAATGTATTTAAAAATGATTAATGTTATAATTATTTCAAGAGTTAAAAAAAGAAATTATGATGCGTTACGAAAACAGTTTTACTGTCAATATTATTATTTTTTTAATGCAAAACTTTGAGGTTGATATTTTCAAAATTATCAAAAAATTGATGTTGGGTATAAAAATAAGTAAAAGTAAAATTAAATAATAGAAAAATTTTTTCTGTTGATACTTTGAGAGTTCATAACATAAAAATAATTAGCAATTTTACTGCAGAAAAAAATTAATTAAAAAAACTTGACAATGTCAGTTCTATTTTATGAATCTTTTGTTACTATTTTCTTATTTACAGTATCACAGTACGGTACATTTTACAGTTATGCATTTTTAACAATAAGCAAAAGTAATAAAAATAAGCTAGTTGATAACCTAAACTAGTATTATCTAAATGATTACCTCTGTAATTGATTTTTATTGTTAATGTGCGTCATCGATAATACATAGAACTTCACTGCCAAGAAGGAAGAAAATATAACTATTTTAAATGTAATTGAATACTTGTAATAGTATATTATTTTAATACTCAACAAAATCCCCCCCCCAGGAAAATAAAATAAATTATGTACACAGATATTTTTTCATAACGATTTAGAAACTCCAAGTTCTAATTTGGCATACAAATTGATTAAAAAATTTAATGACATGTTTCTTCAAAAACTTCATTTTAAATTATTATGATTTTTTAATTAGCAAAAAAAAATTGTTTGAGTGATAGGTTATGTTATATAGATCAGGTTGTAACGAAAGTTTTCCGCCATATCTGCCTGAAAAACTAACTTCTAACTCCTTAGATAACTGTATTTGAACTTTCGGTACCAAACCTGCACAGTGTCACATTATACAACAATAGTACTTAAAGCTGTACTCATATTTTGTTGATATTCTAGAGCTGACTTTTTGTAACACAACAGGGGCGTAGCCAGAAATTTTTCATGGAGGGGGGTTACGACTACTACAACTCATTTATATGTATACGTGTGTGTGATAATTTAGTGAAGAACATACATTTTGTATGGCAAAAAATTTCTCATGGGGGGGTTATGACCCCCCTAACCCCCCTTGGCTACGCCTCTGTAACACAACTGGAAGTTAATGATGGTTCTAATCCTCTAGAGCTATAGTTCCATTTTAGACACCTTGTACTTAATGATAACTATATTTTTCAGAGATTTCACAACACAGTGTTATTAAGTAAGCCTCTTTCTTTCAAATGTCAATAATAGTTCGACAAAATATGAGCAAATACGCCAATGCGAACTGTGTTCTGACGATGTTTGCGGTGGCAGGAAACTTTCGTTACAACCTAATATTTTATGAAAAACCTCAAAACACTGAACAAAATTACTTTAATCTCAACTCTCTAGGTCAAATAGGTCTTGAGTTACAGACGTTTAAAAATTAACATGTAAAATTTCTGACTTTTTCAAAATTTCAAATTTATAATTCGGAAATATTTTTTTTAATCTGAAAATTTGCTGTTTTTATCTAATGTGGTAGTACCACAAATAAACCCAAAATCATCAATATCTAAAAACATGATGTCTAGACCGTTGGCAATTTTTAATCGATTAATAAAACATTATCCTTATTTTTACTTTCCGAGATTTTAGTGTATTTACACTAAACAAGTGTGTTATCTGGGACCTTATTTAACAGAGCTCGATGTCGATTGACCGTTGAGTTAAATTTTATCAAGCACACCAAGGAAATAAGAAATATCATTTTATGGCATTTATTCCATGCTTATTTACATACTAAGCCTGGCTGCAGTTAAACCTTTTACGAAAAGCTATATCTTATCGAAAATTTGTGCTAGAAATCATCCAGTTTGGAAAGAAACAAGATAAATGTACTTATTTAATCTCATACATATATACTTATATGAACTGACACAAATACAAACGAGCAACGAGTTTATCCTAAAACCAAAGAGCCCTTGTCTGTGTCTAAAACTACCAATGTCAACAGATGCCGATCGCAGATGTCCTTTTTCTTGTTCAGTTATAATATTAAATGTATTGCACTAGATGCTGTTATGCTTTTCTCCATTTATTTTCCCCCAAAATCTACAAGACATAATGGTTCATCTGTTATATAAATCATTTTTAAATTATATTTTCGGCTAAACGTAATCCGGAACAATACAATAAATTGGCGGGGTTTTCATTGTTTTACCTACAGCAGCTGATTCAGAGGTGTTCTTCTTCTTGACGTGAAAGGACCCCATTATTACAGATGAGTACCTTTCGAGTAACTCCATGATTTTAAGTTTCATATGTAGCACCATCTAGAGGGATTTTGATTAAGCGTTCAATCCTGGAACTAGCAGAAAACTGAGTCTCTATACAATAAATCTATGTTTTATTAGTGGTATTTTCTTCAGTTTTGCCGGTCGTCAAGAATCCTCATGAATTCGAATTCTTGTGATTGAATTCTTGTTTTTTATTATTCCTGCGAATTTTTTATATTTCTCTGCGTATTTCCTGAAGTTTTAGAATAGCTGTTAGCAAGTTTTTTTTTTTGATTACAGGCAGATTTAAACATGAAGCGACAAGCCGAAGGCGTAAGGTAAGGGGTTTAATGCGCAGAGTCGTTGCTCTTGAACATTCTTGTTACATTTTGCTACAATGTGAAGAGTGTAATAATCTGTTTTTAGTTTTGGTTTTATGTTATAATTTGCTGAAAAAAAGTGTAGGGTAGTATTGCGCATATTTTTTTGCTTTTGTACTATTAGACTTTGATAATCATTACTGTACTTTTCTTGATTTACGATAAAAAAAAATATTAGATTCATTTTTTTTTTTTTTTAATTTAAATATGTTGCACAATGTATGTACTTTGTAGACGTACCTTCGGAATATTTTTATTTTGAAGAACTCATTGTTATAGTACAACTGCTGAAGGTGTAAACAAAAATTTATGGGAATTTAAAGGTAACTCCACCCTCTAGAGATCCCGTTATGTTATGAAGGAAAATAGAGTTCTTGGAGAGTTGAACTCGTCTCCCACCCTCCTTCCCCATCCTCTTCTCTGTTAACGCGTTTGCTATTAATTATACTAATATTATCTATTTTAGGTTTATTTTATTTTTTGGGATAGATTAGATCATATTTATTTATCTATTGTATAAAAAGCTGGGTTACATTAAGGGAGAAAATGTATCGAATGGTTATCAAACCAAGACGATTATATGTTAATTATCGTAATTTTACGATATTACAATTATATGTAATAAAGGATAATTTTCACATAAATTCCTGAAATAATTTTTGTTAATCATTAAATGATTGAACAATTCTTGTCATACGTACTTTTCCTGAATTTAATGATGAATTGTAGTTTATTGGATAATTATTAAAGGTGTTACGGATTTTTAGCATTCGGTATGAAGAAGAAAATCAGTGAATTGATACATGCTATTGTGATTAGTCAATTAATCATACAATGTTATACACTTTAATTAAGCAGAGGTGTCCATATGACACCGATCGTAGACAGAACACGTAATTTTAAACTTACAGTAATTTTAAATTTTTGTAAATGTTATCTAGTCTATTTCCTAACTAATCACCTGATGACCTGTGTTTACATATGCTAGATTTTCTTTTTTTTTTAATTTAAACAATTTAAAAAGAAATGAGATGACCTCCGTTTTTTTATTCTCCTGTAAAAAAATTAGTTTGAAAATTTTGACATTAGCATAATTTAGCCTGGCAGGAACTGTATGTAAAAATTTTGACAAATCTTCATATTTTACTTATTTTTTAAATGATTAGCTTTGTAGCTCTAAGGGAACATTTCTCTCCAAATAAAATAAAAACTGTACACACAAAAAAAATTATCTCTAAGTGAATATCTATAAAGTGAATTTTTGTTTTGTACTAAGGATGTAAAAAATATTCAGCCACTATTCGGTATTGCTGTGTCGCCAAATATTTGGCTTGCTGAATATTCAGTTGGCTGAATATTGAAAGAAAAGGTATTTGGCCGAATATTGCTACATTTTCAGTCAAATAATTTCAGAACAAACTTTTTTTAACATGTATTTTTAAATACATAACAAAAAATATTTAGTTTGTACTTCAGTGTGCTAATTTATTATAAAATAACTAATTCATTGAATTTTAAGCTGCGTAAGACCTTATCATAATTCCCAGCATAAAACTCATAACAGAAAATTCCCAGATGTGTACAATTTGAACACTGGTCAAATATTTGAGTCAATGCAAACAAACAAAATGTTTCAGAAGACAGTGCCAAATGTTTTGAGATGCTAAAATGTGGCTTTTAGTTCTTATTAAACACTTAGAGTATTAAAAATATGTATTATTAAAGTCTTTAACTGAGCAGTTTTTGCTTTAGGGGGGGGGGGAATCTTTTCAGATCCTCAATCACTACAGATTTGAAAAGCTGCTAAATATGTTTTTCCTAGGGGCTGTAAAACCCAAAGCATGATGTTATTATGCATAGTTACCAGATTAATCACATTTCTTACCATAGTATTTATTAAATTATGAATATCTAAATATAATTATGCTGTTATTAGTATTTAAACTTCATAAAAAAGGTCTTTTCATGATCAACATTTTTAAAAGTTTTACAGAAATTATTCTGTTTATTTTTTTTTAAGCACCTACGAATAATAGGAAATGAAATTTAATTTTTCTCTATTTAGTATTTAATGAGAAATTTGAAAAGCCACATCTCATTTACAATTAAAATGAAAATTTAAAAAATTTAATATTCAGCAACCGAATATTCAGTATTTGGCCTTAACTATTGGCCGAATATTCTTTATTTGGCTAAATCACTGTTCGTTACATCTCTATTTTGTACCCTGCAAATTTTATAATAGAACACTGTTACAGGGCTCCCATTTCAGCCTCAACTTCATGAGATTCTTGTGAAATCCATTTGAAATTGCAAATAAATTTATGCTTCATGAGAATTTTCCTGTTTGAAAAAATCTCCCTGCTATCCAAATGAATGACTCTCAAAATGAAATTTAATAACTACTCTCCTTCTATTAGAAAAATTAAAATTCAGTGGTTCAAAATGGGCTTAAGCTAGTATTAAAAATCCTGTTCAAGTATTAATGTAAGTAATATTTTGTGTTCTTTTTTGTAGCTGTGAATCAGAGACAACTGAACAACCTGAAACAAATGGCAATAAAAAAATCAAGCTGTTAAAGAATGAAGAAAATGAAGAGAAATTACAAAGAGATCCTATAGGAGAAAAGCCTATGACGGATAGCTTTCATAATGAAAGTGAGCATAATTTGAATAATATAAATATCTTCTTTAACATTTATTATTTTTATCTATAATAGGGATCGTTATCTTCATGAGTTGATTGAAAGTAAAGTCTTCTATGTTGCCGGAGTGTTGATAATATTTTACCCTTTTACGGGTTATGTTTGCAAGCATAGCTTTTGCAAAGTTATAAATAGAAAAATATAAAATTTAGTGGTTTTTTAAAATAGTGTGATTTAGGGGGAATAATACCGTAAGCAGGTGTCGGTTGAGTTGGCGACTTTTTTTTTGTCGCCAACATCCAACCTTGGCGACTTTTTTTTCGCGCCAATTAAAACAAACATACGTTGACACATAAGTAACAAAATTAACCCAAAACTACAATACACTTATCTAAACAAAAACATTTTTAGACATATTTCAAATGCAATTATGAACAAAATTCACATAAACAAAGCACTAGCTCTGGACTATAGGTACGTTAAAAAATAAATAAGCCGTAACCTTCAAATTATGCAAAATATGTTTCTGCACATAATTATACAACAAAATTTTCCTTAAAAAGACAAACACTCAAATAATAGACAAACACTCACATAACCCACTCCCCCCCCTCCCCCCCCCCCACACACACAATCCCCCACAAAAAACTAAAAAATACTTATATATTGAAACATATTTAAATTTAATACTTCGTGTCATTTCAAGATAAATATACTGCAAATATTTTAACAAAATGCTAAAAACACTCTTTATAAAATAACAGAAAACCAATATAATAAACCGCCTACCTCCTTCCCCCCCCCCAATGATTTTTGCAATTTAATACCTTCAAAACACACAAAATTTACACTATTAATCAGAATCGAATGAAAACTGATCACAAACAACTCAAAAACCATTGCATATTAATTCAAATTAAACCTAAAAATTGTACAAGAATTCTGCAAATCAGGGGCAAAACCGGACTATATTCCGTATACGGTGCTTTGTTTACATATCAATGTTTTGTTTACAAATCATTGGCGAACAATCTGACGCGAGAGTGAGCGATGCACCGCCAACTGCCGGTGGTAGTTGTGACTGGCAACCATAAAGAATACGTGTTCCGTCAGGTTTGGGAATTTGAAATTGTTTCCGTTATTGATGGAAGGGAATGAAATGTGTTATGTTAATATATGAAAAGAATTTGTGTATGTTTGTTAGAAATATAGTACATTATAAGCCGGTGGGTGTTGGGGACATTTCTGAGCGGTTATTTTTTAAAAAAAATAGAGGTAAGTGCTCTTTTTTAACGAATCTTTGCAATGTTTATGGTTTTTAATGTGAATTTTAAATTGATATTGGAAGTGTTTATGTTTTCGTAAGTGCTATTTACGTGCTATTCTAATCATACTGACTTTATAAGAGGTGTACAACTAGGTTGTTTAATCCACCGATGTTTTTTTGAGTTGAAAACGGGCCAGTGTTTGCCCAGTTTACATTAGCTGTACAACTAGGTTGCTTAGTTCACTGTTGTTTTTTTTTTAGTTTAAAACGGTCCACTGGTTGCGTAGTTTACATAGCTGTACAACTAGGTTGCTCACTGAGGTTTTTTTAGTAAAAAACGGTTCACTGGTTGCCTAGTTTACATAGCTGTACAGCTAGGTTGCTGAATCCACTGAGGTTTTTTTAGTAAAAAACGGTTCACTGGTTGCCTAGTTTACATAGCTGTACAGCTAGGTTGCTGAATCCACTGAGGTTTTTTTTAGTTAAAAACGGGTTACTGGTTGCCTTGTTTAGATAGCTGTACAGCTAGGTTGCTGAATCCACTGATGTTTTTTTAGTTAAAAACGGACCGCTGGTTGCATAGTTTAGATAGCTGTACAACTAGGTTGCAACGGGCCACTAGTTGCCTAGTTTAGATAGCTGTACAGCTAGGTTGCTGAATCCACTGAGGTTTTTTTAGTTAAAAACGGACCATTGGTTGCCTAGTTTAGATACCTGTACAACTAGGTTTGCTGAATCCACTGAGGTTTTTTTAGTTATAAACGGTCCACTGGTTGCTCATTTTTAGTGGAATATATGTGCAATTTTAATGTGCTGATCGTGAAATATGGTTGGCGACAGTCGCTGGAGCTTGGCGGCCGCCAAGCTCCAGCGACTGTCGCCATGTTTACATGGGGTGCGCACCGGCTTGTATGATTTTACCGCAAAACCATATAACAATTAAAATTAACCATCCATCTTAAAACCTTAAAAATTTTACTTTTTCATCCCAATTCACAAAAAATAACACAACATACTAAAAACCTTACATAAATATGAAACATAAGATCATAAATATACTCAGCTGTACACACGTGTACCGTAAAGCAAGGAATAAACATTTAAATAAATAAAAGAACCACATACCTCAAATTTTATTCATAAACAACGTAACATTATTCCAAAATGAATCCACCTCGAACATTCAAATATGCATATTAACTGTAGATCAACACACGCTATATATATTATTCACATCTCCCAACAAACATTTTGAAACTTTTTGTCGAATTTCACTTTACAAAGAATAAATAAACAACGCCCCAAAACAACTACACAAATACGACAGCAAAACTAATAAAAATGACGCAGTAAGTCAAAACCGAAACTTCGGTTCCCGGTTAAAAGTTACATTCCTTAAACCAATCAAATAATTCCTCAAAATACATTCGGTTACGGTTAAAAAAATTCAACCAATCAGAATTTCCTTTCTAAACAGCAAGATACAACAACTCAACTTCTCCATCAGGTTGCTAGAGAATTCCAAAACAATCGCTACGTTTACCGTCCTGTTTACTAAGTCCCAAGTTGGCGACGCATCTTGCTTGGCGATGGTCACCCACTTACGGTATTATCCCCGATTTAGGGATGCACTGAATACCATATTTTGCCGAATACCGAATATTCGGTTAAAATTCTAACTGAATATTCGGCCGAATACCGAATACTTGGTTAAAATTTATTAAACTTATTTAATCGTTATTAATCTTTAATTGCAATGATTAATTTGATTAGTTTGTTCTTAAACAATATTTTATATGTTGTAAAACTTCATAAATTAAAATGCTGCAAAATTTAATATCCAAGTACTTCCTTTATATATTATTAATAACTTTTTTAAATATTAGTGAAATGCTGGTAATTCTTTTTCCTGCAAATTATTTAAAAAAATTAGCAATTAATTGACTTTACATATTTATGAACACTTAATGTTATAAGGTTTTTTTTTCCTGGTTACTGTTTTAAATTTAAATGAGTTAGTAATAGCAAGGTTAATGTAATGTGTCATAAGATTTAAGAAAAATTGAAAAGCAACAAAATTTAAATTTAGCATCTGAGTGTTTTCTCTTACATTAAAACTAATTTTATTGTGATATTAGTTTTTGGTGTGATTGTGGCAACGTTACGCTAGGGCGATCTGCCAAGGATGGGGTGGTGCCTTGGTAGGTGGACTTTCTAAGGGTTTCTAACGCGTATTCACATGTGATATTAGTAAGTAACAACTTGAATTAATTTAGTACTATGGTACTATACCATATCTTTCATTCATGATATAAAAAATATGTATTTGTTTACCAATTGGTGAATACTTAAATTTGTTTACTATTCGGTTGCCGAATATTTAAGTATTCGGCTGAACCGAATATTCGTTTGTCTGCTGAATAGGCAGTATACCGAATACCAACCGAATATTCGGTGCATCCCTAGTGTGATTAATATCATTATTTAAATTTGATTAGAAGATATGTGTGTGTGTGCAAAATATCATATTTTCAATAGTAAGTAGTACAACTTTATACAAATGAAACAGGTAGATTACAAAAGATGCTGTTACTTGGTTCTTGTATAATTTATTTAAAATAATTATTATTTACATGTGTGTGTGTGTGTGTGTGTGTAATATTTATTTTAACCTTTTACATGCCAATATTCCTATTTTGGAACATAATGCTTAATATTTTTTTTTAAACTATTGTATCTATCAGATTGAAAAAAAAAATACTCCTTATTACTGAAAGTCTGATAGATTTTTTGATATATCATTTATTTTTCAAACGTAAAAATTTCAGCCCTGAAAAATTTCTAAAAATCAACTTTTTTTTACAATTTTCACAGTACACAAAAAAAAATTCTATGAAATTCCCCAAAATTCAAATTTACCCAGAAATTCTTCCATTGTATTGCCAAAGGATAAATTCAAAGACATAATAAAAGAAATTCAAATTATAGAAAGATATCTTTTCTCAAATTTGCATAAAAGTACACCTGGAGACATCTGTGAGCAATAGAATTTTAGAAGAGAAATTAATTGAAATTTGTTTTAAGACGAAGCCTAAAATCAACGTTATACCTGCACCCTGTGCCCATCAGTAAAAGTCTGCAAAAAATTTATATGCACTACGCTGTTACACGGTAAGGGCACTTTGTAGTATGAAAAAAATACTATAAAAATTTGTTACAATAAAAGGCCCCATCAACACATATCATAGACATAAAGAAATACTGCTATAAAATGATAAAAAGAAATTAGTGTTTCAGTACATTTTAAAATTTTTGCATTGCTGGTTGAAATCCTAAGCACTGTCTAAAGAATAAAATATTTTATTCTTTCTTTATAAGGTATTTTACATTTTTAGAATTACATTTATTTATATTACAGTAGAACCTCGATCTATCGTTTTTCAAGGGGTGTGTGGAAAAAAACTATGCATGCGGGATAACGATGAATGCGGGTTAAAGTCAAAGTACGAAGAAAACAATGTTTATGAATGCACACAATGTACACAGTATGGCAAAAACACTAATTTACCGTAAAAGAAACAAATTGAAGTTGTAGAAAATTAAGTTATATTTATTTTTAAAAAATCAGTATTTTTACGCTGCATTTTTTCTTAATTTTTTTATAATGAAACGAAAATTTTAAAGATTTATAATATTTTGCTTGTCTTTTTCTGTGTTTTCATGTTTGTAAATAAAGGTTCATACGCTTTCAAATACCCTTATAGCATCGGATGAACTTGAAATTAGTGTAGGCTCAGTCCGTTCGGCATAAATATTATTCTATGCTTCTTTGCCATTAGTTTCATTTTTTTTTTTTTTTTTTTGCATAACCATACACTTCTTCCACTCTTATGATACCGCACATCGCTGCATATTGATCAATGGAAATACAATCACTAAATTTCACATCGTACACATCCTCTTCTACAACCAACCGCTCTACATCATCATCAGCTCAAGAAGTCATACCCGGAAGAAATTTAGTACGCCATACAGATCCACTTGACCTTCAATTCATTTCGGTCAGGAGAAATATTTTACAACGATGAACACGGGAAAGCGATTTTTTGACGAACAATACATGCGGGTTTTGTTAACGTTATTTAAATACAGCTTGTGCAGGGACCACAGAAATAAAACGATAGATACGGGAAAACGATGAATGGGGGAACGATAGATTGAGGTTCCACTGTATTTGTATTATTAGTCAAGAGTATGCAAGCATAAGTGTTTTTTCTGTTCTTTTATAACATTTTTGCATTGCATTTCTTATAAAATATTGTACTAATTTTAAAATTACAAAATATTTGCATTGAGTTTTGATTAAATTTTAGTCATTTCACACCGAATTATCAAGTAAACCTTTATTAATGCATAAAATTTAAATTTATCATACAGTTTTTTGCTGAAAATAAACACTCAAAAAACTGGTGTTAAAAGATAAAATAAACAAAAACTTTGGGACTACATTTCCGTATACAGTGCTGTTTACATTTTGATGTTTTGTTTACAAATTGATTTGCTGTCATGGGCGATGCTCAGCTGGAGTGAAGTACCCTGCCGGTGATTGTTTAGACTAGTAACCAAAGAGAAACACAGGGTGTTTTGAAGTATGGGATTTTCATTCAGTGCTAATTGAATGAGGATAGTTGTTTGTGGCTGGTGATAGAGTGGATTAAGTTAATGTTTGATTTTCCTTGTGGTTTTGATTCTGTTTTACGGACTCTTTATCGTAGGTTAGTAAGCGTATCGGGGAATTTCATCGTCAGTATTTATGTGTGGAATATGGAGTTTTTTATGTTTTGAAAGGAAAAGGAGCGTTCTTTTGTGTGTGTTTGATAGAAATATGGTGTGAATATAGAGCTAAATAAAAGAAAGCATGCTGGTGTTACGTTATAAGCCGGTTGGTGTTGGGGACATTTCTGAGCGGTTATTTAAAAAAAAATAAAGGTAAGTGCTCTTTTTTAACGAATCTTTGCAATGTTTAAGGTTTTTAATGTGAATTTTAAATTGATATTCGATGTGTTTATGTTTTCGTAAGTGCTATTTACGTGCTATTCTAATCATACTGACTTTATAAGAGGTGTACAACTAGGTAGTTTAATCCACCGATGTTTTTTTGAGTTGAAAACGAGCCAGTGTTTGCCCAGTTTACATTAGCTGTACAACTAGGTTGCTGAATCCACTGAGGTTTTTTTAGTTAAAAACGGACCACTGGTTGCCTAGTTTAGATAGCTGTACAACTAGGTTGCTGAATCCACTGAGGTTTTTTTAATTAAAAACGGTCCACTGGTTGCTCATTGTTAGTGGAATATATGTGCAATTTTATTGTGCTGATCGTTGAAAATGGTTGGCGACAGTCGCTGGAGCTTGGCGGCTGCCAAGCTCCAGCGACTGTCGCCATGTTTACATGGGGTGCGCACCGGCTTGTATGATTTTACCAAACTTTGTGAAAAAAACACACATAAAAGGTTACTTCTAAGGTGTAACGATCATTTCGATCAAAAATTTGTTCGGTCTTCGTCAGACAAACCCTTCCGTGGAAGACCTTACAAATTTTCAATCGAAATGATCGTTACACCTTAGAAGTAACCTTCTATGTGTGTTTTTTTTTCACGAAGTTTTTGTTTATTTTACAGTGTTTTGTTGTTTACATGAAGCAAATAAAGAAGAGAAAGATAGCATTAGATGCCAATGTTCCAAAAATGGATCATATAAGAAATCAGGGAAGGAATTTTTTTGATTTATAGTCATTATGGGTGTATTCTAATGTAATTTTGATGAATTAACTATAGTTTTTATTCCTGGATCATAGTGCGACATTTAAAGGGTTGAGTAATTATTTAATATTTACATGCCTTTCTGAAATAACATTATCTTTTTGAGATCATAATTTAAATAATTAGTACATATATACTTATACATGTATGTATAATATTTATTTTGGAACAGCTTAGTATTGTCCACCTGCCATTTTTTGGCACCCCCTCTTTTTTTTTTCTCCAAACCGGCAACAAGTACCGTGTTTTGTAAAAAGTTTACCTTTCAGATTCTTGACACAACTCCCGAGTTTCAGAATGGTGGCCATCTTGTTTCCAGACACAAAAAACATATTTACTAATTTTATCCATGGTTATTACATATTATTATCAAAGAGCAATTGTAAAGGTAAATGCATGTATTTTGGTATGGCTTCTTAATTTTTTTTCATTTTGTTCAATTTTAAAATTATTACTTTTTTCCCCCTACAGTAACCTTTTTATAACAACAATATAAACAAAAAATATGAGCAATCCCTAGTCAACTAAAAACTCCCTAAAGCTTACAATTAAAATTCTCCTAATAAATTGGTATCCCTTATTATCTCAAAAAAAGTCATTGCACACAAAAAAAAATTTCTATTGTAAAAGGCATATTCAGAAAAGCTTACGGCTTAAATTTTCAACACAACTCTTGGTTTTAAAATGGTGACCATCTTGTTTCCAGGCACGAAATGGCCAACAATAAAAAATATTTAAACACAATTCCTCGTAAACTCATACATGAAGTATCTATTTGCAACTCCTCACTTTCCCAAACTTTTCCGCTGACTTGAAAATTCAAATGTAAAAAGCGTAATAAAAAAAGCTTACCTCTTAAATTCTCTATGCATCTCCCAGTTTCAAAACGGTGGCGGCCATTTTGTTAGGCACAAAATCATTGACTATAAAAACATATTTAAACATAATTCCTCGTATAAACTCAAACATGATATATCTATTTGTAACTTTTGACTTTCCCAAACTTTTCTAATTTGAAAAATCAAAACTCCTACTCTTAATTTTCCTTTAAAATCCACTGATACTTACCCTCAGCCAAATAACTCTAGTTTACAATAAGCCATAGCAAAGTATGTGTTCTATGTGGCTGACCTGCACTCAAAGTGATACCTACACCAATTTTCGAGGCGTAAATGATTTACCTTCCAAAACTTCTACCAAACAGCTGGCACTCGCTGATTGGCTATTAGTTCGACCTGGCGGAATAAAGGTAAACTCATAAAATGGTTTGGGTTGCCATGTTTGACAATTTATCACCAGGCTTGGCGACATTTTTAGACGAGAAATTTGGGTGGGCAATACACTTTAACACAATCAAAGTCTAGTCTTTATTTTAAGTAATTATTTAATAGCTACATGCCTTTGTCAGATGACATTGTCTGTTCCATAAAATTGCATTTAACCCCCCCCCCCCAAAAAAAAAAAAAAAACAGATTTAACATCCCATCCCTCCTTTTCAAAAAAGGTCTTTTTTTTTTTAAGTGTTTGTTTTCCAACTCTGTTTTTCTCTTATATAATCTTACGAGTGCAATTCCTTTGTGAATGACTAGAATATTAGTAGAGTACAAAACAGGAGAAAAATTTCTATTCAAATCGAATGTATGCAATTTGTATTTTATATTTACATTTGATAGTGCTACAAAAGCATGAAAGCTTAAATATGTATTTGAATTGTCTACACTTAACAGATTCTAGACAAGTCGTATGTGCAGGGATGTTAATTCTTCGCCGAAACACAAATTCTTGCGCCGAACTGCGCTTTTATCCGATTTTTTCACCGGTCTGCGCCGAATACGTCATTTTGACTCTTTCAGGGTGCGCCGAACTGCACTTTTAGCCGATTTTTGTGCCGGTCTGCGCTGAATACGTCATTTTGACTCTTTTTTAAATTTTTGCCACGCTCATTTATCTTTTAAAGCGTGTATGGAAAGCTAGTTAGCAGTAAAGCAAGATTCAAACTCCGTACGAAAGCTGCATTCCGAAGCCATTCTACCCGCCCCGGATCGGACCAGTCGGGCTTTGTTAGTCACCTCAATCAGGGCCGGCCAGATAGGCAAACAAGTAATCATCGCAACGGGCGCCGTTTTTTGTTTATGAAGGGGCACGATTTCCAACTTAAAATCATAAAAGCAATTTTGAAAAAAGTAAAAGGGACGTCTTTTTCTACGTTTGCAGGGTGGAGTGGGTGCCTGTACCGCAGGGCCGCCCCTGATCTAAACCAGACCGGTCCGTAAAGAAAACAGTATATTACGGTGACGTCCCAGCCCCTAAAAAATCACGGTTTATGACCCGGCCCGTAGCAAGAATGAAAATTGGAAGCATGACCGGTTTAGAAATCAGAATCTAGGCTGTCTGAATTAATAGAATATTTCATTTCAAAATAATCCGGAAATCTGCTGCCAGTGGTGTAGTCGCGGGGGGTAGAGATCTGTGCAGGCCCAGGCTTTTGCAGCACAATTCATTCAAGGCACGGGCTGACCTCAGCATTTTCTAGAATGGACCGGAACAAGCGTATACTCTTAAAGACGGTCCTCTGCGCTTGCAAAATCGAGCCTTTCCGGAAATTTTTGCTCTCCTAAAATTTGGATAAGACCAAGCGATTGGCTTGTGATTCCCCCCCCTTCCTTAAATCATGATTAATATACGAGCTGGACCGGGTCTGAATTATTTATTTTGATTAAATGCCGGGCCGGGCTAGACGTTTTCGGCCCGTGAAGATCTTGAGCGGGGAGATGCCATCTCACTACTTTTTCATTCGAGCTAATGTCAGCAAAAGTAAGCGTTCTTCACTTTTCATCATGGACGCATGATTTTTGAGTCTTCAGTTGCGAGTGTTCCTAAACCTTTTTTCTTAAAACCACACCACTGTTTTTCTTTTTGTGTGTGTGCAGGCTCTACGAGAGGGGGCAGACGGGGCGACGTCCCTGGGCCCGTGTTCAGCCAAAGTGCGTCCGCAAATTTTTCAGGATATGTTACGAATTTCATTTATAGATCCGTAATTAAAATCTTTATTTTAAAATAGACTAAATTTTGAATACATAATTCTAGAATGATATAAACAGCAGAAATGTTAATTCTACCATTTAAATATAAGTATTTTTACAACCTTTGAACATGCATTAAAAGTACCATTGCATATAAGAAATACTTCCCTCCCACTCTCTTTCCATTTAGCATTTATATGAAAACCATTAAAAAGAGCAGTTACACACAAAAAAAAAAAAAAAAATTCCTTCCGTCCATGTAAATCCATGTATTGTTTTTACCAAGTTGCTGATAGCATAGCCTGTGTACACCCTTTTTTTTTCCAGAGCTTTCCTAAAGTGCTGTCAAATAGTGTTTTGCTTTTAGCAAATGGTGTTTGCTTGCAAACTTTGCTTTTCTTGTATGCATTTATTTTGTTCCTAAATCTTCAATTTTATGCTCCAAAATCATGTTAATTCTGATCTCGAATCTTAGTTTTCTTCTCGGAAACTATTTTTTTTGTGCTCCCGAGGTGCTCCCAAATGGAATTTTTCTACTCCCAAATAGAATTTTTCTGCTCCCAAATGGAATTTTTCTGCTCCCGAGGTGCTCCCAAATGAAATTTTTTCTGCTCCCGGGGTGCTCCCAAATCGAGTGTTGGAGTTAACATCCCTGTATGTGGTTACTCAAAGTGAAATGACACTTGTAAGTTTTGTCTTGCAAAATAATTTGGATTTTTGCAGTTGATTTTAAAAATACCAAGTTATTAGTAAACTGCATATTATTGAGTTCTCGAAAATAAATATGCTAATAATTGATTTTCCATTTGTAAACAAAACAAAATTTATTATGATGCTAAAATTTCTGTTAAGTTGTTCAAATAATTTTTCTAGCCTACTAGGATCGATGCTGACAAAATTTTTATGTATTTTGCGGCCCCTTTACAAAATTACAGTTGATCAGAGGCCCATACACAAAAACACTATTGAATAAAACAATTCTTCATTGCTATTTTACCCTACATTTTAATTTGTTTCATAAATTTTTAACAAAAAAAAAAAAAAAAAAGAAGAAGAAAAAACTTTACAAAAATTAGCATGAAAACTCACAAAAATAGATATTGAAATTCACAAAAATGGGATCCTGGAAAAAATTCTATCATGGTCTATGTAAATAAAACTTTAGTCTATACTTTCTTGAAATTTAAAAATTTTATAATTTCCACACATTTCAAGCCCTAAAAAAGTAAAACTAACGAATTTGAAAAAAAAAAAAATAATAATACATATGTATACAGGGTGTCTACCGCTCCGGAAAGTCTGGAAAAAGCCGGGAAATCGGAAAATGGGTCCGGAAAGTCTGGACAAAACCGGGAAATTGGATAATGGGTCCGAAAAATTCTCCAAAAGAATCAATTTTTCTTTTTGTGTCCTTTTTTTTACCCTTTCTCTCTTAATTGTCAGATGGGAAACCGAAAGCAACTGCAACGAATTTTTCGGACCGCGAAAGCATCAAGCAATGTGTTTGTATAAGGAGGGAAAAATGGGGGCTCATCAATCGTGACGGGAGAGAGTAAAACACAAATTAGCTTACTTGGTAACTTATATCTTAGGACAGTATTTCCATCAAGGGCATCCAGGGCTTAACAGTTAGTTAATTCTATCAGAAAGTGCAACTACTTCTGTTTCTCAATTGATGAAAGCTTAATCCTGTATACTTCAGTTAAAATTGATTTCAAGAAGTTTTACAAATATGCAAATATAAAGACAAGGGAGGGGTCATTGTGCAATTTCCCAAAGTAAAATGCACTGGTCAGGAATTTTTTTCCCGGGACCTCCAAAAAGTCAGGAAAAAGTCCGGAAATTGACTTTCAGAAATTTGGTAGACACCCTGATATATATGTTTGTGGCACTTTTAAGTTTGTACATCACTTTAAAATGGCTTAAACAAACACAATGAAATTTGGTTATGATAGGTTGTTCGACATTAGGCATTGGATTTTTTTCAAAATTGTGCATGAATTGTATAATTTTTTTTTGTTTGAACATCATGTAATAACAACCAAGACAAACAACAAGCAAGAGAAATTCTGTAGAATTTTCTGAATGTAAATCTTGAACCTGGAAAGTTTCAGCTCCATTTACTTCAATTTTTGGAGATGCTTGATAATCTTAGAAAAGTAGTACTGCATAGATTTTTGCAAAGCATTTAGTTATTCTTATCAATTCATTTTCTATGAAATTACCAATTTTTTTTTTTTTTTTTGATCATTAATGGTAAATCTTTATTTTTCATGTGCATTAATTTGTAATATTCATTGCTTATTTTATTATATTCTTGTGTTTTTCTTTTTATAATTTAGGCAATCATAATCATGATAACCACTCATCATCCTTTTCAAAAAATGCATTGTGTAATGATCACAATACTCTTGAAAAAGATGCTATTGAAAATCATCCCGAAAAGAATATAAATGAACATGATTCCATTGAAAACAATTTAAATGATGTGGCTGATAACTGTAATGGATCTCATGGTGAAGTTGTTTCAAACGCCGCTGATTCAGAAACAGCCTCAGAGCTGTGCTATATGACTTCCAATGAAGAGCCTGCTTTGTTCTCTGAAGAAAATATATTACCGGAGGATCAAAATTCAGAACCTCCAGTTTTGAATCATTATGATCACGACCTTCATAATACTGAATCAACTGACTCATTTCAATCTAGAGACTTGGAAACTGAGAATAATGTAGGCGAGTTAAACAGTCAAGCTCCTGAGAAAGCTGCTATCCCTGAGCAGAACTCTGATCAAGAGTTTGAGTCTCTGCATGTGCAGCCTCATAGTATTGATGCAGATAACATTACATTGTCACATTTAAAGGTAACAGAGTTGCAGGGTCATACAGAAAAAGTGTTTTCTGTAGTTGCTGATGAAGATTTTGTTCTGTCTTCTAGGTACATACTAGAGTTTTTCTTAAAGTGTTTGTTTGTTTGCATTGCAGTAATTAGGACAAATAATATTCTTTAAATGTGTAGAAATTGTAGACTTAATAAATTAAGATAAACTAACTGTCAGAAATGAACATCTTTATTAAATTTACTTTCACTAATTAAGCTTATGTTTCATTGCATTTATTACAAATTTCATCTTTAAAATTTCCCTGATAACATTTTCACAGTACCTTAAAACAAGATTAAAACTGCACATTATTATCACAATAAATATTTAAAATTGCTCTTGCATTCAATCAAAAGGCATTCAAGGGCAAACAAAATAAATGCCATGCAGCAGTGACAAATTTTTCTCTATTTCTACTTTTAGCAGTAAGTAACTGTATTTTCTATGAAGCAAGAATACATTTGAGGCTCTCTTTGTAGGAAGGGTGCACTCATCTAGGACCTGAGTTGAAAGTCCATATCTCTGTTGTTCTGAAAGTTTTTTTTTTTTTTTTTTAATGCTCTGTAAAAATGGGCTGATTTCCCAAAATAATAGTTTGGCCAGATGCTTTATTTCTCAGATATGCTTGTGAAAAAAAAAAAAAAAAAAAAAAAAAAAAATGTAGACACCAGACTTTTTTGTACCTCTATAAAATTATACACATTTCACATGCACATCATTTACTCTTATTTCGTTTTGATATAATAAATCAATGTTAAGGTTCGACGATTTCTTGCCAACTATAATAAATATCACCAAGCTCAGCTGAATTCGAAAACTTATTTTTGAAACCGAATTCGGCAAAATTTTGCTAAAAGTTGCCAAGCTTGGTGACAGTTGACAAAATTTTGGGTTTGACTCGAACAGTGGTTGAGTATAGATTTTTAATGTATTTAAGTTGTTCATAGATGTTAATGTATTGAAAGGAAATTCTTTAGATGACCGACTCTGTAAATACACTACCCATTCGATTGCAATCAAAAAGGGATGTGTACACTTACATATTACAGTAGTCCTAAATACAAAATTTCAACATTGTATGCTGGGTTTTCCTCAGGCTTATCTGGCCGGGTGCATCACCCAATAAGTTTTACTGACCACGCTGCAGAAAAATATGAATATAATTTCAAATTCTTTAATTCAATAGAATTACACATTGCAGCTTCATAATGCCACACGGCTTACAAAAATTTTTGGGGAGATCATTGTGTCTAATCATTTTTGAAATATGCAAATTACATATGATCATATATGTGTACTGATGTCACCCCAAAACTAGTCAAAATGGAACACACATGCATGTGTATCTACATACATACCTATTAACATTGAGACATCACTCTTCTTCATGTCTATACATAGGTACATTGAAACAGCAAGCAAAAACTTGTCAATGTAAAATTATAAATGGCCAAAATTAATTTTTCCATTAAAATTTTTCGCTATCACAATACTTCCTTTACTTAGTACATAGTAAAAAGGCTTCAATGGTAAAATAGCCTTTTCTATCCAAAGTGTTTTATTTATGAATGAGTTACTGTCTGATTATTAGGAAAATGAAGAGAAAATATGTGTTTATATCGGCACTATTTATCCATATCATGGCACAGGAACAGCATTTTCCATCTGAAAATTTTGCTTTTCTTTAAAAAATAAGTCTCAAAATCCTTGATTATTTTCCATGTAACAGTTTAACTTTTGCATTTAAGACTATGGCACTCATAATAACTTTCATCTTATTATCAAAGGGTCTCTTCTTTAAAATTGTTGAGGTTTATGAAAAAGACTCGGTTATAGAGTTTTAGTTCACAAAGCAATGCATATTGTTTTGAAAAAAATTAATAAATATTAGTCACCGTTATGATAGTACTAAAACAATGTTTTATCATTTTGAATATGTTTAAATTCTTAAAGTTATGAATACGTTGTTCTAAAGTGTACATTGTTGCATTATTATTATATATATATTTTTTTTTTCATTAGTGCCGACACAACCGTGAAAGTTTGGAATATGGAACGTTATAACAATATCAGTACCTTCTCTGGGCATAGTGGCAGTGTTACAGCTGTGCTGTTATTGAATCCAAATCAGTCAAAAATTCTGAAGAAAAAGATGTCTTTAACTAAAGTGTCAAGAATTGCTGTTACTGGATCATTAGATTGTCACATTAAGCTGTGGTCTGTATTAGAAGGTAACCAATATTTAAATTTTCATACAAGCTTGTATACTAGTGCTATTTACTTTCTTTATATTATATTATTCCCTTTTGTATAATTGGAAGGAGTAGGGAACTAAGAAAATACGAGGGGTGTTTGGAAAGTAAAATTAGGGATGTAACCGATATCCAGCCTATCCGGCTGATTTTGACTTGTCTGCTGGATATCCGGCTATATACTACTAAAGCTCTATCTATAATATACATGGGACAGGATGGAAAATCATATTGGAATATTCTTGATAAAGTGATACTTAAAACAGAGGAATATATTTTTTAACTGAAAAAACAGCAAATTTAATACTGGAAATGTATCATTCATAATAAACACATAATCTTGAAAAAAAATCTTGAATCTTCAAATTCGTACAGGAGAGAAAATGTGCCCCCCCCCCCCCCCCAAAAAAAAAAAGTAAAAATTATTTTTTTATAAATATCAAACACTTATTTTTATTTTACTTCTTTCCCCCCTTCTACAGCAGCTGAGAAGGTTCAAGGAACAGTACTGTTGAGATAAACATACAGTATGGCATTGAAATCTTTGATAATCTTGATGATGTTTATCTTATTTTATACACTAGGAAAAAAATGCTTTTTTAGTTTGCATTAACTCTATGTAAATGAGTGAAGGGCTGGCTGAGTTTATAGGCTCTTTATCCCATCTTGTATTAATTAGCCTTTTGTAGTGCACTGCACTGCATGTGTGTTGACCACTGTTACAAGCTGCTTAAATTTATTATGTTTCATTTTACATTTAAAAAAGTCGTTATTTTATCGTAGGTAAAGAACTTGCGTCAGTTTATACTTTCAATGGTATTACATGCCTTGGGTACCTTGAATCTGAATGTTTGGTTATAGTTGGAACTGGTAAGTTTATTTATAATTCTATTTTTAAGTTACTGTTTTATAATACGAGCTCCTCTTATAATAATCATTCAAATTCTTTTTAATATAATTTTTGGATTGCTTGAGTTAAAGTGAGAGGAATGATGTATTCATTACCATAGGTATTCATGAATTGATTGCTGTTTACATAGAATTACCAAATTAGCCCAAACATAACATGACACAGAATATAATGCAACCCCAGAATTTTTCATCAAGATAATTAGAAAAATCCTATAGACCTCGAATTTAGCATGAGTCAGGTTTTTAACGGGAAATGATCAGACAAAAAATATCGTGTTAGATTTGGGCTAATACAGTAAGTTCCTCCATAATGTTCCTCCATAATGTTCTTGTGTAAAGAAAACAAAATTTTTTTTTTATTAATGTCGTCATAAGTTTCTATATTATCCTGTTAGAAAACTAATTGGGTGTACAAACCAGGATAAACTAATTGAACTACCCATATTTTTTTTATATCATTCAAAAATGTTACATCATAAATTAAAAATTGCATGAGATATGCCTTTTTAGTTTGCATTATTGTTTTTCAGTGGGTAGATCAATTCACACAAAATGTACATCAAATCAAAGTGAATTCACAATTTTTGCGATATTAAATAGTTCCTCAAGATGACAGTAACATTTTTTAAGGTCAAAATGAATATTCTTCTGCTGAACCGTGGAGGAGATAAATATCTAAATAGAAAATTTTTACATGACACATAAATTGTTTTTATTTTTATTTAGATTGGAGCATGATCTTTAAATTTTTTTAGTTATCTAATGGCAAGATTATGAATTTAGGAAAAATGGTTTATTGTTGCAAAAACATGAATTAGAACACAATATACCATGCTAATAAATATTTTGTTTATAATAAATTTAAAACGTTTGTTATTTTTATCGTTTTTCAGTGGGTGCTAGGCAGCTAAATGATAAGTAAACCTTTGTTAATATGTCCTACAGTAGTTTCAACAAAAGAGAATATCCGAATGTTTTTTGTTTTATGCAAGAAAACATACAATTTCTGATATCTAAAAAGTTTTTTTAGCATAACTTGTTGTCTAAGATAATGTCTGGAGGGGGGGGGGAATACCGTGAACTCTCACTTATGTGCCGGCCTAAGGGGTTATAGTTGGTCATCTGTCACACTAACAGAAACGCATTAGTGTGACAGATGTATAAGTGAAAAAGTCCTTCAAATTCTAAAACGCAGTATAAATTTCAACGAGAGCATGTATAAGAAAGTCTCTAAAAATTATATGTTGATATTTATAATGAATTGTTAATTGCTGTAGCTGTACAAAGAAAGCAGAAAATGTAACATATCTTAATTTATTTCCTCTCAAAATAATCCGCGATAGATTTTTGTTCTTTCGATGAATTTCAAAAACAGTTTTTTCAAGTTTGTACAAATGAGAAAAGGGATTTTCAGTAGCTGAATTAAATTGAAAATAGTCCCAAATAGTGTCTGAAACTTCTAACATCTTGGTATGATCCAAAGGAACTTTTGCATCATCTTCAATATCATGATCTTCATCACTATCAGCTATTTCAATAACAATGTCTTCAATATCTCTTGATTCTGCTGGTACTAAATTGTCATCAATATCAACAAAATCATTAAAACAAACAATTCCATCTGATACAATTTTTTATTCATCATCAGTGAGACCTATATCACAATCTCCTTCATTTTCGTTAATTTGGTCACAACATTCATATTCATTAGGAAATGAAGAAACACCACTTTTATTAGGATCAAAATTTGGCAGACCTTGTGGATGAGCAGGACATTGATCCATAAATAGAACTTTTTTTTTTTTCATTTTCTTTTCAAATTTGAAGTCTAAGAAAAACATTTGATGCCATCCATTCTGCACAATTGTTAAAGTACTCACACGAAAGCAGCTTTGTTTTTAAAATAGTGAGGTGTTTTGATTTCCAAATGACCCCCATTACAGCATAACAAAACCATTAATCTTTCTTAACTGCTTTTTCCACTGTGACAGGGTTTCCTCTTAAATGCCAATTGTGCAGAATTAGCAGAATGGATGGCATCAAATGTTTTTCTTAGACTTCAAATTTGAAAAGAAAATGAAAAAAAAAAAAAGTTCTCCTATTTATGGATCAATGTCCTGCTCATCCACAAGGTCTGCCAAATTTTGATCCTAATAAAAGTGGTGTTTTTTCATTTCCTAATGAATATGAATGTTGTGACCAAATTAACAAAAATGAAGGAGATTGTGATATAGGTCTCACTGATGATGAATAAAAAATTGTATCAGATGGAATTGTTTGTTTTAATGATTTTGTTGATATTGATGACAAATTAGTACCAGCAGAATCAAGAGATAAGTTCTTTTAGCCGTCATCTTGAGAAGGAAGCCAGTCTCATCACAATTAAAAGTATCCTTAGGCTTGTATCCTTTTAATAAAGATGGCAAGTTTTCTTTCCATTGCTCTACAGTCTTTTTGTCAGCACCAGCACTTTCTCTGGATAGAGTACGAAACTCTAAGCGATGTCGGATCTTGAATTTCTCTACCCATCTATGTGATGCTGCAAAGTTTTCAATTTTCAAAGTTTCTGAGAGATGAGCAGCTTTCTGTCTGAGTAGTTAAATTATAACTAAAATGTTAGAGGCACAGGCTTCTTTAAACCATCGTAACAAAACACATTCTAATTCTTAAAACTTTCCTCCTTGAATTTGGCTTCTCTTTGAGGATTGAATTCTGCATTCTCAACTTGGGAATTTGAAAGAGATCAGCGAAAGGTTTTTTTAGTAATAGAAGGATTTTCTTTAAATTTTTTAATAATATTCACTTTGAAAGTCAATCAAAATTTCTTTTGTTTTGCCATTTCGTTAAGATACAAATCTTAAATGCTGTACAAGCTAGTTCACTAACTGAACTGCTAAATTTTCTAAACCCAAGGGAAAAAAAAAAAAAAAAGAAAGAAAGAATGAAAATCTTTTAAGTTACTCATGCTGCACGATTGGTTGCTTGATTGCTATAGTTACAAAACAAACTATCCTCTTTTATTTACCAAAATAAGGGAAGATGTTTTAGTTTGGAATGCTGGAAGTTTTTTTTTCTTTTGGCATATTTAGTCTTAAAAAAATGTTCTAAATGTGACTTGATGTAGGTGCTCAAGACTGGCGCAACAGATGCAGAATTTTATTTTATTTAGAGGTTAGTTAAAAAAAGAAAATATGGTTAATATTTTACTTTATTGTACATTCTGCTTAGGTTGAATATAAGCTTTATCTTTCTTTTTTTTTCTTTTTATAAACCAGGCCCTTTCCAGAAAATCCATCAAATCCAAAACTTTGATGTACTTGTGTCAAGTTATTTTTTTTTACAACTTAATTAATTTCACACAGCAAATGTGAAATTAATTTATAAATGTAGACTTATGATAATTTTCCCAGACTTTAAACTTTTACCGTTAAAGTAAAATTTCTTACTATTCCAGGTTTTCAGTTTTTCTTGACTGATGGCAACCCTGCATATGCTAAAAAACCTCCCAGATTTCCTATCTTAAAGCACACTCATTATCCATGCCTGCATTTCTATAAAAATGCTCAGCAGTTTTTTTGACACATAATTTAATTGTCTACAGTATTGCTGCTAAATTAACAACTTTTTTTTTTTTTTTTTTTTAACTGCACTGTAATGAGGCAGTTCAGGGCAACCTTCAAAACTTTTTTTTTTTTTTTTTTTTTTTTTTTTGACAATAACAAAAGCAGTCTATTCGACCTCGAAAATAATTATTGCTCCCCAAGGATCAGTTTTGCTCTATCTACAGATTATGAAGTTATAATTTCACATTGAGAATATGCCCATTAATATTTTCCTAATAGCACTAAAACATTTCTGCAATATATAGTTTCAAAAGACTGAAAATAAATTTCAATCTGTCTACTCTTTAAATATATTTAGAGAACTTTTGACATAATGTTTGTTTTACTGCAAATATCTGTCAACTTTCTAAATTTATTGTGGTTTTCTTCATGTAATTTTGTTCAAGTACAAATACAATACTTATATTTCAGAGATCCTATCATGATGATATTCTTAAAAAATTATTTAAAATATTTTGTTCAAGTTATTTTAAAGTTTTCCTTTTTGAAAAAGTGGAAAAGCCAATAAATGTTTTCTTTATTTGCTTATTAAATTTTCTCCTTTATTTATTTTTTAATTTTCTAGTGTGCTATTGAATATAATCATTATGTACTTATTTTTTTTTTTTTGTAATTTTTTTTAAAAGTTTTGTTTAACCTATTCACTACTTTATTTTCATGCAGAAGGAGGAAAGTTAGAGTTATGGAACGTGACTACTGCAAAAGCGATTATATCTGTACGTGCACATGATGATGTAGTGACAGATATAAAGGTATTGCTAGATAAATTTTTATAAGAGTTTGATATTTTATATAAATTTTTATAATAATTTATATAAATTTTAAATGTATTAATTTTAAATGTTCATCTATCTTCAGGTAAAAGATAACTACATACATTCAGTTTCAATTGATGGCACTATAAAAGTTTGGTGTTATGAAGATGATGACATCTATCCTGTGTACACTAGAAAACGTAAAGAAATATCACCAGACAAATCAGGACTTCAGCCAGCTCACTGGAAAACAATTTCTCTTTCAAACAATGTCATGTACCTTGGAGATAATACAAATAATATTAAAGTTCTGGATTGGAGAGCTGGTAAGTTATCATTAATTTCTTGTTGGAAGGAGGTTATGTTTGCTTGTTTATATACTTATCAAACATTAATGTCAGGAATCAATGCAGATGAAATTTGGGTCCATTTTACAAAGTCCCTTCATAAAATTACAATTGATTAAAATGGCCGTTTCACATGCACACACACACACACACACATATATATATATATATTTAAACGTCCCCTTTTACAAAAATACAATCAACTAAAACAATCTTCCAATGGCATTTTATCTTACATTTTAATTTTTTTTCTCTTTTTTTTTTTTTTTTTTTTTTTTTTGTAAATTACTTTAAAAAAAAGTGACTTTTACAAAAATTGGTGTGAAAATTCACAAAAATAGATGCTGAAATTCACAAAAATGGAACCCTTGAAAAAATTCTTGGATCAAACTCTGAATGTGCTGTAAAAGCCACACAATTCATGAGTCATAAAAGTTGCAGTTTCCGTTCTAAACAGTTGTTAAGAAAATTTGTTTCTCCGAAACTTTTAATTATTACTGCTTAGAAAAATATTTTATTTAGTTAAAATTTAACAAAATTCATACAATTTTCATGCTGTGAATGACACGATTCCTTAGCTTAAAAAAGACTACCAATGTCCATTTGGTCACCAGACAAATGAAAAAAAAGTCAGAATAAATATTTTATTTTTTACATGCACTAACTATAAACATTTATAACATTTGAAGTACAACTTTTCATTGAATTATTTAGTAAGTAGATGTTACTGAGTATAGTACATTTTACCTTGATTTGAAAAAAAAAAAAAAAAAAAAAAAAATATTTTACAAGTGATAGCTTTTGTACTCCTTGATACTAGTTACTATGAATGTACATTAATATTTATCAATACATCACTAGCAGAAACAAAGAATTATTCATTTCATTAAAAAAAAGGAAAAAAACTGATTTTGTAACTTATTTTTTTTTTCTTTTTGATAATCACCCAATTACTATTTACATTAACTGTCATCTGTTTTCTATTGGTATTGTGTACCTGCTAATTGTTTTTGCAGATATCATTTTCTAAGCTATTGGAAAAAAAAAAAAAATCTAAAATCTTGCCCATATGACTGACTACTAAAATTAGCCTCAATTTCTGCTGAAAGTCTTTGCCTCAAAATGGCTGATTTGATAAGACCCTGAAAATGGTAAATGGCTGAAGTTTGAAAGTCCAGGAGTGTGGTCTACCATGGGACTATCAGTCTATTAGTTTAGAGTTTTGGGCAGTTTGCACCCAATGTAACATGAATACAGGTTAGAATACCTTGGGAAGTCCTCTGCCCAAGCCATCCCGCCTCCCCCAAGGCTGATATCCCTTGCGTAGATTTCCCTTTTATACGCAATACACTGTGAAGTACATTGAAAGTTAGCATCTTTACAAAATTATTATGAAACTCTAACTGTTGTTCAATTCCATTTATCAGAAAAAAGGTATTTTTTTTTTTGTTTAATAAATTTTTTTTTAAGTAATATTCATTAAGTGATGAAGACTTTGCTAGCAAAATAATTCATGCCAACTTGTCACCAGATGACCGCAGTCAGTGGATTAATATCCAAGTACTGGTGAATGTAGCCTTACAGTAAAATCTCGATACAATGATGCTTGAGGGACCCAATAAAATTATCGCTCTAGAAGGATGTATCATTATATCGAGGGGAGATTATATCGTATGGAAATTCTGCGGGACCACAGAATTTTACTGTATATCATATAATTCTTTTATAGGAGCACTGAAAAAGATATATACATTAGGTTCTATTGAAAAAGAGGCATAATTTTATAAAATTATTCAGTTTCAAACATCATCTTGACTGACACTTTCACAGATATAAATAGCCATAACTTTCTTAAAATTTGCCCTACAAACTTCAAATTTGTGTCATTTTGATCAGAAGAAAACACATTTTCACATAAACAGTTGTGAATAATTGGTAGCAGAGCTATTGGTTATTTTTGGAATCGACAAGTCCAAGATACACATCAAGCCTAACCGCTGATGTTGATAAGAAACATGGATCAGTTTAATTCTATAAAAATTGAGCAACTGATGGAAAGTAATAATTATGTTACAAGGAGTATGAAGATTGAGGCTTTGCTGGATGCAAAAGAATTATTTGAAGAAAGTATTCTGCAAGAAGAACCCTACTAAAAGATGAAAGTGATGCTAATAGTTTGATTAAACATAAACCGTGATGGAAGAAAAATAAGCAAGCATTAGGAATAATCGTTCTTAGCCTAACAGCGGAACAATCGATAATTTATAGAGAAATGAAAAAGGCAAAAGAAGTATGGGAAGCAATAAAATTAAGATTTCAGGGTGCTGTTGAAGATAGGCAAACAGACTTGTTGCTGGGTTTGACAATATTGAAAAAGTCGCCAAGTGAGAGCATTGATGAATATCTTACAAAGTCACAAGGACTTACACAACAAATAAATGAAGTTGGTAAACAAGTAACTTCATCCTTCAAATAATTATTAATTCTTAGATCATCCTTAAAATAATTATTAATAAGATATGTAAGTTTTAGCCGATATAAATATAAATAGACAATAATAAAAATAATTACTCCCAGTGTTCTCAAAAGGTAGGAAATGTTTAAAATATTTTTTATAATTTCTCTTTATTCTAAAAAAAAGTAAAGGCCGCTGCTGGCGCTGTCAAAGCTTGTTGACCTAACTCCTCCTAAACTGTAGGGATTTGAGTTTCGACTAAGGTGACCACAGATTCAAAAAATTCCGAGGAACCTGCTAAGCTGATTTAAATTTCGAAAATCGAATTATTTTAGAAGATATTAATAAAAAACTGAAAAAATAAACCGAATGGTTGCCAGATTTGGCATAAAATCATTCATTCCTTTGCAACAAAGCGTTTCCAAGTATCTAGAATCGTGTGAAATTTACAAACATGAGTTATGCCCATTTTATGCCAAAATAAAAACTATATGAAATAAGTAACTCAAAATGTGTTACACAAAGTTGACAATTTTCAAATAGTAAGTTCACTTAGGCAACAGGAGTTTAGAATTAGCGATTATTCGTTTTTCCAAAACAGAATAACTATCTTGAAAATGAAAAATAATTAAAATGCAGATTATTTTAAAGCCGGTTCTCGTCCAGCTGAATTATTTGCTACCAGCAGAAATATTTGGTGGCGTTAACTATGCCATTATAGCAGTTATAGTACACTTTGGATATTTGCTAGCGCGACGAGATGGTATAATTCGTGGTGTTAAGTACGCCAATCTGCAAGCGATTTTGTAAATGAAAATATGGATAGCGGTTTTCCGGTAATCTTAAATGAACAGTAAATATAGGTTGTGAGCATGTGTAAATCGCCAAATAATGAAAAGTCGCCATTGGTGGCAGGCTATTCTATCTGTTCCGCAGCTTTTATTAACTTTACATGTACGCAAGTCGACAAATAATGAAAAATCGCCATGGGTGGCAAATTCGCAAAGTGTCCAATAGGTTTTACATTATTAAAAATACAGCTGAAATGGATGTTCTGATTTTATTACGCTTTAGCTCCTAATAAATATAACTTTTGAATGGCAACATTAAATATCATTGTGTTTCTGAGGAGTGCAAATAATTTTTCCAGCGATTATAAGCGGAGTCCGCACTCCAGGTGGAGTATAGCTCAGGACCCGTACAACACGGATTCTCATAACAAAATATCTTCGATGCAAGAACCAAGCAATGTGTAGCTCAGTAACATTTTATCTGATCCAATCTTCAGGTTTTGTCTGTTGAAATTATGTCTTTTTTATGAATAAGCCTGATTAGGGGCCGAATGCCTCATAAGAAAAGCGAGCGTAGCGAGTCTGGGAGCCTTGGCTTCTAGTACTTTAAAAAAAAAAAAAAAAAAGCTTTGTTTTATAATTTTTTTGTAAGATACTTAAAAAGGCTCTTTGAAAGAACTAACTTTTCTTTCTTAAGCTTTAATTTTTAAAGTAAAAAAAAAGTATATTAAAATTGTATAAGTTACATACTTTATTTTAACCAACAAATAGTTTAATCGGCTGATTAAAATAAGTGACATCCTGTTACAGAAAGTATTCAAACAATTAAAAAAAAAAAATCCAGAAATTTGTAATAAAAAAAAATTTGAAAACAAAATACGCTTAAATTGATAATAGTTTATCATAAGAATACCTAACTGTTAGCTTATTGACAATTTGTTTTCTAATGCCATACTTTCCCAGAATTAGCTTACTTTTGCTTTTGCATTTTTTTTTTTCTTCATTTAGTAAAATGCTAAAAATTTTTAAAATTTCAGAAATATGATTTGAATATTTTGAATACCCAATCTTGTCAATAACCTGAATTAAAAAAATCTGAAAATACTCCACTTTTTATAAGCAAAAGAGTGGCGTAATGAAAGAGGCGCGCCCTCCCAGTTTGTGCCCAGTGTCCGCCTTGTCGGCTCACCAAGGCTGCAAGATAAAAACAGATTGGCGGCCGGCAGAATGCTGACTCTTGACAGAAAACGAAAGGACCGCATCGGGTGCAAATACCCTAGCTGCACCGCTAAAGCAAAATGTCACTATCATGCTTAATTTTGAGAAAAACATAATATATTTCAAGTACTGTATTTGCAAAATGTCGCAAATCACTCGATTTTAAGATTAATTATTGAAAGTCTCACATAATTTCATAATCGCAAAACTTCGTTTTGCTAAGATACTTTCTATATCATGCATAATTATAAATGGTTAGTAGTAAATATCTGTAATAATTATAAATAATGCATAGTAAGAAAGCCGATTAAATTGATTAAATCGTTCAGGAGAAAAAGAAAAGAAAAGAAAGAAAGAAAGGCAAAACTTATGCAAGTGTGCAAAACAATTAAAAACACCGAGAAGAATAATAACTATACAGCTGGCAGCAAACTCTAGAATAATAATTATTAATCATTCGTAACTACGTATTTATCAAACGTAATAACTGATATTTGAGGAAATTAAATATTTAGATGACTAAAAAATTATGCGTGAATTTCCCAACCATATTTTCTTCCCTCAACTCTTAAGTGAAATGCACATGTAGTTCTGCCGATTGGATCGAGGTTCTGTCTCAGTTGAGTCAGCAAAAAACAAAATATGCTGGAGGGGGCACTTTATAGATTACTCAGTTCGTGCAAATGTAAACAAAGACAATTAAAAATGTAATTACAATATTTTGATCCGAAAAAATAGAACATTTGAAAAGGGTGTTTTAATTTGAAATATCAGCTAGAAAGGTCTGATTTCAACGAAGGTAATTTTGTAGAAGGGCCATTTGCAATCAGTCCTATTTTTATGATGGGGTGGAGTTATTGTAATGAATGGTATTTCTGTGTAGGGGCCGTTTTAATAAACGTATTTTTGAGATGTACTGCAAAACAAACCCAAAATGGTGTATGTGAAATAAAAAATGGTGATTCTTCGCAAATAATAATACAAATGTGAAACCAGGAGGGTGCAGAAATGTGTAAAGGCTGGACTCAGCCGTTCCATTTTGCTAGATCTCTGTGAGCATACTCCACTGTGCTGCGTTTAGTGCTGTCATCGTAGAGCGGGAGATGGGAGACAGCGTAATGAGCCGCGGCATGATCTGCCCGAAATTTGCAGACAATTAAAAAACAATTTTTTTTTTTTGCTGGACAATAAAAATATATTTTTTAATATGTCGACAAAAACTGTCTGCAAGCAGATTTCTGTGTCCACTCCATGTCGCAGTGTTTCTGGTATGGGGCAACTGAAAACAAATTCGAACTGGGTATTATATTATCGGACTTTTTTTTTTAAATGGCCACATTATAACAATTAGAAAAAACCTTACATTTCTTTGGTTTTTGATGCAGTATTTGTTTCACTTAAAAAGTGCAACGGAACTTCTGCTGCACTTATGCAGCTAATAAAACTTCTTATCTTAAAAGTGTCCTAATTTCCTACTAGAAATATAGTCTTAAATTTTAGTTATAATTTAAAATTAATGTAAGTTGTTTTAACTGAATTCAAATGGGATTTTATGTTAACTTTAACAATCTTGAAATTGTAACTTTGAAATTAAATATATTTTGTTTGAGAATCCAAGTGTGTTTTCTTATTGTGTAATTTCCTTCTATAAATATACCCTTAAAGTTTAATTATTAAAATTTGAAATTCATATTATTAGTTTACATAACCAGTCTGATGTTTTGATACATCTCCGATTTCTTCAAATTAAAAAAAAATCTTCAAATCATCAAATCTAAAAGAAATAAAGTGTTACATTTATTTATAAAAAATCTCTTAAAAGCCACGCGATTTTGGTATGGTTATAGATTTAGTTTCTCTAGCAACGATAACAAAATGCAAAATTTTCAGCCTTAGAGCTGTAGCATGCCTGTTTTCTGTAGGTTCTTTTGGATTTCTTAATGCTTCTAAATTTTAGAAATGAAAATTGCAAAATTTTCACATTTAAAGCAATACACAGACTAGTTTTATCCAAATAAATAAATAAAAATTTCAATATGTAGCAAGAATATTTAATATCTGAACTACTACAAAATGTTTTTAAGGATTTTAATGATTTTCAAACATTTCTAGGACGTCTTTCTTTATTCAAGAACCAAACTGAAGACCAAGGTATTTGTGAATGCGTAGTTGCGGAAAGTAATATGTTGTTCAGTGTATTCTATAATTCATCTACTGACAGTGGTGGAGTCAATGGTAATTTTTTAAATTTCTTTAATGATGAAATGTTGCATGGCTTAACTGATATAAGGAATTTATTCTGATGGTTGTCTGTGCATAATGCAACCTTCTTGATTGAAAAAATTAGAGAGCATAAATTGAAAAAAATTAAACTGTTCCATTTTACTATTTTAACAGATAATGTGGCTGTCCTAAATCCTGTATTTGCTCCAAAATATAATATTTTTCATTAAAAAATGTTATCAAATGCATGTTTTCAGGGAAAATTGCACAGTACATTTTTTATAAAAAAAACTAATAAACAGTTCTGGTATTTCAGAGTTAGAAAGCAATATGATTAACCCCTTGGGTACATTTGACGGCTGCATTGCATCATGTAATTGCTTTGCCTAAGTAATGAATGACAAGTATGTTTTGTCATTAGATTTAGAACAAAATTAAACATGCACATTCTTGTTCATGATAATAGTGAGATTTGTAACAGTTGTAGGAGGACATTTCTTTCAGCCAGAGTTGTCAATTTATCCATTTTGTGGCTAGATCTGGCCATGATATCCATTCCAAATACAAGAATTTTTTCAAATAAATCCTTACCAAATGGTTTAAAATATGAGCTTTTCACTATCTACAAACATTAAAAATGTGGCCTTTGTGAGTCCAAAAATAATTTATTTATACATTTAAAATGTTAAAACTTCTTTAGCTTTTTCTTAAAGTAATCAACAGAGTTTTTTCAAAGTTTATTAAAACAAAAAATCTAAGTTTTTTCACACTTTCCAACAAAAATGAAAAATGTTAATGATTTCAGTTTGTCTAAATATGTATCAATCACTGTGAAATTTATTATTGCTATCTACTGTGCTATGAAACTTTTACTTGTTGCATTTGCAGTTTTTTTACAGGAGCACATAAAAGAATTTCAGTGTATTGTTATGAATAGTCATTGTTCAAAGAGTACTTTCGAGACATTTATCTGTTTAAAACAAAATAAAATTAATATCTAAGAACCTTTGCTCCTGTACAATCAAGGAATTTTTTAAAAATATTAATTCTAGAAAAAAAAATCCGTAATAATATATATATATCTATATAGATATATACCCCTTTTCAGGATTTATTTTTCCTGAAATTATTGACCAAAAAATGTCAATTTTTTAAATTGTTTTAATAAATGCACTTATTTTAAACATGTTAGCACGATTCACTCAAAACATTTCATAAAAAAAGGCAATTTTTAAGTGTTAAAATTGGTTTCAAAATGTTCTATATCTAAATGTATTCTTATATAAAAGTCAAACTCGACATTTGCCGTTTAAAAAATAAGCTACCTCTAAGTTCAACAGATTTAAAAACTTCCTGGGTATGGCTCAAATAAAGCAGGAAAGTTTTGAAGCTTTGCTTAATTAACTTCCTAACTGCTCCAAAATGCAATGTACGGTCATATATTGGTATTTTATTTGCTCTACTAGTTATTTTGCATTGCTACATTATTTTTAATTTACTCACCTCAAATTGAATTCCGAAATGCTTGAAACGGAACAAAATCTTGTATTTTTCATTATATGAAAAGTGTCAATTTAAGTTAAATTATGATAGAAATTGACAGGTTATAATTCCCTTTGCAGATGTATATAGTCTGACCTCATTCCAGTCTGAGCTCCTATACACAGTAATCAGTATATATATATACTCACAGTGAAACCTCTGAAGAACGGCCACCTTTGGTTCCATCAAAAAATGGCCGTTAAATGAAGTGACCGATCTTCAGAGGTCTTGTTTTTCGATTTTCAGATTTAGACATAAGGTTACCGTGATTCATAGAAGGAATGCTGTGCATGATATGAGACTCATAGTAACCGTTAAAATTAAATTATAATCATTAATATATTTTTAATTGAATTATTAAAAATTCTGATATTGATTAAACAAGTAAAAAATTTTATATTATGAGAATAGATGAAACATTGAATTTAATATTTTTCATGGTATAATATAATTCAATGTTTTTTTCTTTCTGTGTATTTTTGATTTAGTTGATTAACCTTGCCTGTTAATGTTTGAATTGGTAGCACGATTGGTTTTGTCTTAAAAAATTGTATACCCATGATAGTAGTTTTATTATTTAAAACAGTAGAGAGATTATTTTACGTCTTTTTTTTCATTATTTATATTAAATACAAATAATATTTATAAAAAATAAAATGTAATCAAATATGATATAGTTTAAAAAATATTAACATGAATCAAGAAAGCAATAATTTTTTTTATTTGTAATACTCTTTAAAGCAGTAACACTTTTAACAGAAAAAATCTGTTATTAATTTTTGTTTACAGTTATTTTTACTCATTTTATTTTCGGTCACTGAAATGGATTCCGTCATTTGTGAATACAATTCAACATCATTGCTATTAAGAGCAAACTGTTTCACATCACTTAAAACGGCCAAAACAGTGTACGTCTTAACATTGGTTTCAATAATGTGTTCCTCCTCATCATCTTTCTCACTGTCCTCTGTATCAGATTCATTATTTTTTGATGTCATATTTTCTATCATTTCATCAATTGTGTCAAATGTTGATTCTGTGATAACATGCTTATCTATTATGCAATATTCCTCAATTTCACTAGATGAAATTTCTATTAGCTCTTTTAAGAAATCATTTTCAGTAGTATCCATGGTATGGTCCACTGTCATCGTATTATCCTTAAAAGGGGGAGAAGGAAAAATTTTATTTTTCAAATGAGAAAATGTCATTTTAAGAACATTTAGAATCAGTAGCAGATCCAGAATTTTTTTTGGGGAGGGGCTAAATTTTGAAAAAAGCTTATTTCACCAAAACAAAATGTACAATTTTGTTTGGGTGAAATGTCCCAACCAGGGTTGGCTAGTTTTTGACGGTTTTAACCATGGTTTAAACTGTCATGTCAAAAACCTTAAATATTGTACTTTAAAATACAGTGAAACCTCGATCTATCGTTTTTCAAGGGGTGCGTAGTAAAAAACGATACATGCGGGAAAACGACGAATGCGGGTTAAAGATAAAATACGAAGAAAACGGTATTTATGAATACACACAATGTATACAGTATACCAAAAATACTAAATTTGTTACCAAACTGTAAAAGAAACAAATTGAAGTTGTGTAGAAATTAAGTGATACTTATTTTTTTTAAAATCAGTAATTTTACATTGAGTGTTTCATTAATTTTTTAATTAAAAAATTTTCAAGATTTACAAAATCTTTTTTTTTTTTGTCTTTTTATGTGTATTCATGTTTGTATATAAAAGTCATGCAATTTCAAATACCGTTGTTGCGTAGGATAAACTAGGCACTAGTGTTGGCTCAGTCTCATCGGCATGAATATTATTCTCAGCTTCTTCGCGATTATTTTCATTTTTTGCGTCACATTTCTTCCAATCTTAGGATACCGCACGTTGCTACTTCTAAATCAATGGAAATATAATCACTACATTTCACACCATACTCTACTCATCCCTGCTAGATGTAGAACTCTTCACCTATACCATCATCAACCCAAGATATCATACATACCAGGAAGTAATTAGATATGTAAGTCATATTGATCCACAATTTCATTTCATCAGAAGAAACATTTTACAACGATGAACGCAGGAAAGCGATTTTTTGACGAACGATACATGCGGGTTTTGTTAACATTATTTGAATACAGTTTGTGCAGGGACAATAGAAATAAAACGATCAATATGGGAAAACGATGAATGCGGGAACGATAGATCGGAGTTCCACTGTATATGCAAATTACATATATTAATTTATTTTAATACAATTACAAATATTGATTGATTGTTATTGATTATTAATATTAATCTACAACAAATATTGACTGTAGTAAAAATGCTAATTGATTTCTTCAAAATTGCACATATTGTGAAATATTATAATATTAACTTTTAAGAAATATTGTAAACATCTTTTATACATTTTTGTTATCAAGCATGTTGTCTAGAAACAGAAAAGCGAGTGGAAAAGTAATTTTATTACATATCTAATATGTTCAAAACATTATTCTTGCTGCTCATTATTCTCTTAAAATTCTAAATTATCTATCTGCATCAAAAATTAGAACTGTCTTTAAAATCTTCCATGGCTTGTAAGTTTCCAACATGTAAAATACCAATACCATTTTGTGATAAATTTCAATGCTGCATTACATTTAATACATTGGTAAGTGTAGGTACATGTAGGTACTTAAAAACACACAACAGTATATTATCTGTAAAAGTAAAGAAATCTTGGTCATGAAAAAAATAGCTTTTACAAAGTAACACTAATAACAGCATAATTATATTTTGAGATATTAATAATTTAATAAATATGCTATGGTAAATGTGATTAATCTGGTAACTATACACCCGGTCGCAGAAACCATGCAGCACAGCGACGCCTGTCGCAGATTCTTGAAAAAGTCTGTTCACTATTTTAAGAGTTCGTATGGAACAATATCGCGGACTGCACCCAGTGATTTAATATAAAATCTTTCTCCATCCTTTTTGTGAATAATCATATTTTCGTTCACTGCAAGCTCATTATGCTAACTTTTGTATCAACAGTTAAAATTACAACATATTTTTGATAAATAATGATTGTTTCGTCAAAATATTTCCTAATCTTTTGGACGAGTTTTTATCTTTCAACCAAGTTTTGTAATTTTGTTGCATTAAAATATGAAACATGTTTATAAAATTCATTAAAATGCTATTTGAAAAGTGAATTGGCAGAAGAGATTTGTTGGCCAATTCTTCACAGAAAATTTTAGAAAAAGTGGGGAGGGACATAATTCTAAAACTGGTTGTCAAAATTATGTAACTGAACAAGAGAAATCTACGCAACTTGAAATTGTAGGCAAAATGAATGCTCTAAATTGTGCAAATGCTGCGTATTTGACACATACGATGAAATTGCTGATTTAATATGCATTTATGGGTAACCTGCAGTTTATCTTGCAGACTATTTTTGTATTTTTAAATCTGCATGGCAGACTGGTACAGAAAATTCTACAACTGGGACTATACATAATCACATCATGTTTTGGGCTTGACAGCCTCTGAGAAAAACATATTTAGTAGCTTTTCAAAATTATGTTTGTAATTGAGGATCTGAAAGAATTCCTCCTATCCCGACCCAATAAAGAAATTAGAAAATGAAGTCAAGTAGCATCGCAAAGTAGTAAAGTCTGCATTTTTGTAATATTATTAAATACATTAGATTATGTTCCATTTAGCTTAAAATTCAATGACTTAGAACATTTTATAATATGAAATTAACATTTTAAAGTAGAGCAAAGCAATCTTTTTTTGTAAATGCATTTAAAAAAAACAGTTTTCTCTCTTTGTTCTGAAATTATTCAGTTCAATATCTAGCAATGTTTGGCCGCAACTATTCGGCCAAATACCTGTTCAGTATTCGGCTTACCGAATATTCAGCCAACTGAGTATTCGGCCTACCGAATATTCGGCAAAATAGCCGAATAGGCCGAATACCGAATAGTGGCCGAATATTTGTTACATCCCTAGTTACATTCAATAAATTGGTAATCTATTTTGAATGGGAAACTTTAATATATTGATAATTAAAGGTGTTGATCTTTATTTAATTGTATTTAAATGACTGAAATTAATTATGTTATTTGTTTTTGCTTATAAAACCCTTTCAATTTAGGTATTTAGATTAAATCAAAATAAGTTTAATATTTGCTTCTACAGGAAATGTTTGGCCATACTTCTGTTTGAAAATTTTGAAAGACTTGAACACTATTTATATATTAACTCTCCCTACAAATTATATGTATATATACTACAGAATAAATTAAATTAAAATTTTTTTTCCTATAAGTAGTATTTATTTATTTATACAAAGAAATGCACACTACATACAATTATTTATGAGCCCAATAATTGTCATTTGTTGAGAAATAACCGTCATTTTTTAATATAATTATTTTTCAATATAATTAACTTTAATTATGTATTTAGTTTAATGCAAAATGAAAATATACTGCACAATTAGTTTACATATTGGTCTCTTTCTTTTTTGGGTTAGTTTTTGACGGTTTACACCAGTTTTCGACAGTTTAAACCAGTTTTTGATGCTTGTCATGTCAAAAACCAGTTTTTGACGTCAAAAACCTGACCCTGGTCCCAACACAAACAAAATTTTAGCCTAAAGTAATGTAGAATTTTTTGAGTGGGCCTTTTTAGCCGCTGCCGAGATCCATTAAATCGCACCTAAAACTGTTATAGACTTCGACAGTTCACTCAACGTATTGGCTTCTTTCATTTTTGCCACAAGGCTTTGCATTAGTATTTTTCTGTAAAGCACTTTAAAGTTTTGTATTATTCCAGCATCGAGAGGCTGACAAGTTGATGTTGTATTTGGTGGTAACCAGATGATTTTCACATTATTTAATTCGATTTCTAGATGACACCATGCATTGTCTAGAAAGAGCTATACATTTCTCTTTTGATGTTTCATTTTTTTATAGAACTTTACTAACCATTCTGTCATAATGTTAAGACGCCATCCATGCTTTTTTGTTGTGTTTCCATGTAACCAGAAGATTTTCAATTTTCAGCTTTTTAAAGCATCGTCTCATGGCTTTGCTTATGACAAGTGGAGTTTCCATTTTGCCTTCTAAGTTGCAACATAAAAATACAGTCACACGTTCTTTAGACATTTTCCCTCCTTTACAATTATCACGTTTAAGACATAATGCTTCATCGGGAGTCGCTTGGAAATAAAGTCCCGCTTCATCCCCATTAAATATAGTGTTTTCAGAATACCCTTTAATAATACTGGCTAATTTCTTTTTCCAGTTTCTGATTATTTCACTTGAAACATCAGATGAATCTCCACATATCTTTTTAAAGTGGATGTTGTTCTGTTTACGAAATTTTTCAAGCCAACCGCTTTAAAGCATAGGTTCCCAACCTTTTTTGAACTGGTGCCCCCTTTTCCAATGAATATTTCAATACCGCCCCCCCCCCCTCCCACTCCAGAGAAATAAGAACGTACATAATGCATAGTGAAAACAAGAATTAAATTTTAAAAAATTATTAGTAGATAGAATATCGTTGGAATTGAAACTCTACTGAATTTCTTCTTCATTTAAAAAAGAGGAATAAAAGTTTTAGAGAGGTATCTCTTTCTCTCAACAGCGAAGTCTCAGATCGAAATATGTGAATTTTCGCACACATGATAGAAATGAATTATCAGAGTGATTTTTAAGTCTTTCTGAGACTATTTGGTTTATCTTCCCACACCCCTCTGTGCCATATCAACACCTTGTAATTTTCTCTGGGTCTTTTACCGCCCCCCTGAAAGCCTCAAACACCCACAAGGGGGCGTTATCGCCCACGTTGGGAACCTATGCTTTAAAGTCTTTAATTTCTAATTTTTCAGCAATCTGAAGAGCACTCTCTTCTTTATCGTCCCTGATAATGGCATATTCTTTGAACGACAGTTCACGTACCATTCCATTAAATATTCTTCTAAAACTTCCATGCCTGTGTTCCTTTTTTTCATTTTACTTTCTTCATTTCCACATTTCAGCCATTGCTCTTCAATTTCTATTTTTCTTTTCAATATTTCATTAATCTGTGTGCGGCCACATCCATAAATAAGAGCTATTTTACATGCGCTTAAACATTTACTCTTATCTATTACTTCTACTTTTTCTTTTAAAGTAAAAAACTTTTTAAATTTCTCACTCATTCTTGCTGTATCAATATCTAAAAAATAATTCTGAAGTTTCTTAAAATAACGTAGGAAAACAAAGTACTGTGTTGAACGAAACAAGTCCAAAAAAGTGAGAGTCCAAGAAAAAATCCATTCACTCTCAAACTGCTACCCGAATTTTCTATGCTGCTTGAAAGGATGATCCAATTTTCTCAGGGAGATAAGATAAGCGAATACACAGCTAATTTTTTGTATTCTATTGAAGACATTCAACTAAAAAACACCAATGAAAATTTACACTGCTTCCACTCAAAAGTTTTTCAAAAGCAATGGTCATTAGAGGAAGAGCATTTGTATTGTAGAGAGAGAGCGCATGGTGACAGCTGGGTTTGAACCTAGGGAATTGGCGTGGTGGAATGAGGTGCAATCCAGCTTGGGCAAAAGGTACCCCATTTGACCGGCTTTCAATTGCTGGGTGCTGTGTGTGCAGAGGCAATCTTCGTGCCACCACACTACTCTCCCCTAGAGAGTCAATCAGAAGCTGATGAACGATGTTCCAAGCATTATGGAACGCTGCCACTCGTTGTGGACTTTGTGAGGTCACTACTGCTCGTTACAGACTTTGTGAGGTTGCTGCCACTCGTTGACTTTGAAAGAGCTAGGACTTTCTAGGACTTTGAAAGAGTTGAGCGAGATATGGAAGAGGTTGGTGCTGGTGCCATCTGTTGCTATTGGCGAGAAAGAGAATGCATGTTCAAAGTCCGGGTCATCAATGTAGGGAGAGCGTGTGGCGACAGCTGGGTTTGAACCCAGGGAATTCGCGTAGTGGAATGAGGCACAATCCAGCTCGGCCAAAAGGTACTCCACTTGACAGATCTTCAATTGCCGGGTGCTGTGTGCGCAGAGGCAATCTTCGTCCCGCCACAATATGAACCATACCGTAGTGTTATCTCTCAAATCTGCCCTGTAAAATCTCCCCTCCTATCCTTTGAAAATGACTAGAAGGAACTGGGTTAGGTTGGGCAAAAGAAAATGGTTCCTGATCCTGTGCTACGTGGGTGGGAGTTGTCGCCAATCCCCCCCCAGGGCATTTGTAATACTCATTTACTACCATCATGTTTACATGGAATCCGTTGGTTGATAAGTTGCTTTTCTCTAACAAAAGGGCAACGATTATCTGTGGCCGTTTCTGCTAAATGGTATGGCCGTGGCCGGCCTTTCGAGGGGCTGCTCTTCAGAGGGTCACTATAATGCTAATTCAATAGTCTCAATTTTGTGTAATTGTAATATGGCCGGTCTAAGAGGTGACCGGTCACCTCATGACTGTTAGTAGAGGTTTCACTGTATATATAATTATTTTTTAAGTTTATCCTCTTAAAAAAAAAATCCATGCAGCATTTTCTCCAGGAATTCTGTTCTCTGACAGTTCCTCCTCATTTTACCCCTTTTTATAATTTATTTAACACCTAGTTCTTACTTGATTGTATAGGCTTTTTGTTTTCATTTACATTCTTTTCATATTATTTTAAATTTAAAAAAAAAAAAAAGCTTTCAACCATCTAGTATTGGTCAAATTTTAATATACAACTATTCTTATCATAACATTCAATGGCAGACATATTATTACCTATAAAGCTGATTATTTTAGCTGCATGAAATCACTGCAATTGATTAGAGAGAAAGTGAGTTGCATGTTAATGCAATTTGACTGCATATTTGCTTAGGTGTATTTTATGATATAATTACTTTTTGGAGATATGCATTTGGTGACAAAAAATTAGGTTAGAAAAAGAATAACCAAATCATATTTTGTAAGATTAACTTATTGTAATATTTTATTTCACAGTGTGGAAATTGCCTGAAATGACATATGTCTGCACACTTACTGGTGCTATTCCCTATATATCCAGTTTAGCTGTTGTACAAAAAGATAATAAATTGAAGATTGTTTCTGGAGGAGAAAAGCTTCTTGTTTCTGAGTTTGATTTCTCAAAACCTCCAAGGTAAGAATAAATTTTTAAAAAATCAGCTAGAATTTTTCTTTTACCTTTGTTTATATTTTAAAATTTATTAACATGATTTAGATTGTGTGTTTTCCTTTAACATTCCAAAATTTTACTCCCCCCCCCCCTATCCTTTTTTACTCTTCTTCACAATTACTATAACCACAAGGAAGGTTCATTTTCTTTTGTAAATTTTTAAAAGCAATAATTAAGAAGTTAGAAATATTTTGGAAGGATCTCTAACAAATTTGCTTAAATTCTTCATTTTACTTGAATTCTTTTGATGCTCACAAATATTTTACCTTATTATATGTTCTTTCTTTACAGTTCTGAAAGTGAATTCACTGTTCTTGAGTTGGAAACTCTAGGGCAGGAGATCAATGAAAAATCAGTTGAAGTGAAAAAAGAAAAATATGACAAGTTTAATAATTCCATTCGCAATGAAAATGCTTCCAACAATAAGTGGTGTAATATTATGTAGATCTTTGGCATTGTATCTTTTAAAGGTATCAGTATGTCATTGTATTTTCATTATGTCTGGTGGCTGGTGAAAGAATTTGTTTTTAGATTTGCAAATTTTAAACTATGCACTCTTCAGCCTTGTGGTTCGAGGACTGTTTTTATCTCAACATAAGATTTTATTCAATGTTCATGTTCCTGATTTTTTATGTTTCATTTAGTGTTATTCATCAATAAATTTTTTTTCAAAGTATATGTATTTTATTTTTGTCTTTGTACTAGTAAATTTAGGGGAGCAGATGGTGGAGGGATAAAGAATGCTCACTGGAAACAACATATAGTATTTTTTAAAAATTCATTTAATAAATATATGCAGCACAATCTGCTTTCTTTTACAGAACTCATTAAGAGTAATACAGTCAAACTTGCTTATAAAAAGCATAAAATAATCAGGATTTTTGCTTGTTATAGCCTAATGCTCATAAAAAGTGGGTTCATGAAAAATCATAAAAATGCATGCATACTTACTACTATGTTACTTTATTATTTTTTAAAAATTTCTGTACAATACAAAAGAAATTGGTTAATTTGCTTTGAGCTCTCTTATTATCTTTTTCTTTTGTTATTGGGAAGACTCATTGCCCAAAACATACCCTTGCCAGACACTTTTGCATTGTGGTACCCCCCACCCCCCTGCCAGACAACCTCAAAATTATGGAAAATGTAACTCTACTTTCATCATTTTATTAGTGTAACTCTATTTACGTCATTTTATGAAGTGTAATTTCTTTATACTAGACACCAAGGCGGCCAGCTTCACTGCGTTATACCTTATTCAGGGATCATACACCTCCTGGAATTCCTTAAAAACTCCTGGATTTCGATTTAAAACATTAAGGGCCCTGCAAAACTCCTGGATTTTACTAATTTTTCTGTAGACTCCTGAAATTTTAGTACTGACTCCTGGAAATATTGTTTATTTTACTTTTCTTTCTAGAATTTAAAGTGCAAAAAAATTTTTCATAATTGCGATCTGCCGAATTTTTTTTTTCGACTCGTGTTTCAAGTGTAATAATCCACCGCCATGTTTATTGATGTTCCTGCCATGGACTTGAAGACAAGGATTGTAATCAGTTCAGTGGGCTGAAAGCTTACCGCAAAAAGTTCCAATGATGGCATGATTCGCTGTAGACATTCGTCCCTGCTCTCCTCATATCCAATAATTTCGTTCCTGAACTAAACCCGTTGGCATTCTCAAACTCTTTTATCGCTAACTGCTAGCTCTTACGTCACTGCAAAAGTATCTCGTGATTGGTGTATGAGCTGTATGCTCTTATCTCTTCTTTGGTACATGGGGTACATGTTTACAAAGCTGGCTGTTTGCGGCATTGTGTTGGAAATAATCTGTACGCGTGTGACAATAGTAAAATTTTAAACCATCCTGAGATTTTCATCCTTTTCAATTTGCCTAAAGATGCTGGATGGAATATACGTTTTCAATGATGCTTGGTTAGAAAAGGCATTTATGTATACTCCTGGAAAAATTACATTTTCTCCTGGAAAACTCCTGGAATTCACACTGTAAAAAAGTATGGGAACCCTGCTTGTTCTTTATGCAAAATGTGACAACCGCGGCAATCTGTGTTCATGTGATAATATTACGTGATGAGCCAATATTAGAATTCAGAAACACTTTAAGCTTTTTTTATGTATGTTAAGCAAGGACTTAAAGTTGTAATCAATGGTGGCCAAGTCATTGAACTCATTTCAACTAATATAATGTTAGTTTTTTTTTTTCTTTCTTTTAACAGTACTTTGTCATTAAATGTATTGGTTGATTACTACTTAACTCACTGCTTGGAGTCTAAAAAATTGCCAGATAAAATACTAAAGATCTTTTTATAAAAATTTATTTTATTAATAAAATATGGATTCAGTAAATTGCTATGAATACATTAAATAAGCTGTTTCTTATTTTAGTTTCTTTCTTAGGCAAGTAAGTGATTGTAGTTCATAATGTGGCAACTTTTTTGCAAATCAGATCAACAGATGATCTTTGATATTGTATTTCTTGATAATGACTTGATCAATGGTCGATCCCGGAATTTTTTCTAGGGTTCTGTTTTCGTGAAAACTGTTTATTTTTGTCAATTTCAATAACTATTTTTGAGAATTTCAACACCCATTTTTGTGAATTTTTATACCTATTTTGTAAAAATTAACTTTTATCCGAAAATAATTTACAAAATAAATTAAAATGTTTGGTAAAATGCCAAAAAAGGGTTGTTTTAATCGATTGAATTTTGTGAAGGGGTAGTAAAACAGGCCTAAATTTCGCCTGCATCAATCCCTGTTGGTATAATACTTTAGTGAGGCTAAAATGCAGAAGTAGTGTCCAGTTTGGCGAGATTTCTAATAGATTCTGAAATGGCGAGTCTTTGCGGCGCCTTTCTTTATGGTTACTCCAAGAATTTCTAGTAGACTATCGCAAGACTAGAAGTAATAAATTCTTCTTTCGCAATTTGTCAAAACAAAGTTTGTGCAACTCGCAGCTTGTTCGAACTTTTTAAAATTAACTACGCTTATATTACGATACGATTATTTTCATGTAAGCAGTTTTCAAAAGACAAACGAGAATGTAAGAAGTATAAAAATTACTCACATATGGTACTTAATTTATGAAAAATGTGTAATCAATAATATTTTTCAAAACAAGAATGGCAAAAAGAATTGGTAAATTAATGTATACTAAGTCACATATAACATATGCTATCGCTAGTCCTCTGTGAGACTCAAAAAACATCCCCAGGTCAGGCTATTGCTGTGGTGGACAACAAAGGAAATATGCTATCGATGGTCCTGTGCAAGAAAAAGAAAAAATCCCTGGGTCTGGCTATTGCTGTGGAGGACAACCTAGAAAATATGCTATCGCTGGTTCTGTGCTAAACCTAAAAAATATCCCTGGGTCTGGCCGTCACTGTGGGACAACCTGGAAAAAATGCTATTGCTGGTGTGAGACAAAAAATAACATCCTTCCATTCGGCCATCGATATGAGTGGGGGGAGGCCCCAAAAATATCCTACCGCTGGTCCTTTTCGAGATCCAAAAAACACAGTAGCCCAAGCCATCGCTGTAGAACCCCTCTTTGAAAATATGTGTTGTAAAAGAAAAATTACTTATTTATTCGAAAAAATTAAAGAAATTCAGCTTACAATGGAATACTTTATTCAGTGGGTACACAGATGAGTTGCTGAACACACAGCTTGTATTTCTCCGTGTTATCGTTAACTGCAATTATTTTTTTTTTAAATATAACTGTTTCTTATATTTCAACCAGTAGCGAACTACAAAATATTAATTGCATGACGTCATATGAAACTCTTCATCTATACACTTAAAAATATGGCATTAAATGCTTTAATTTCAAACTTTATCAATTTGCATTTACATACCATCCAACATTGACCTTCACCTCATCAGTAGCACTTATGCGGTATTGCTGTTACATCTATGTGATTTCTTATTCAGAGTAACATAAAAATTAAATTTTATGCAATTTCTTATTCAGAGTAACATAAAAATTAAATACATCTATTTCAAACTTACCTTGTTTTATATGATTTATATACATATTACACATATATTAAAAAGAAACTCGACGAACATAAACATTTTCATGTTTACGAAAAAAACACTCAAAATACTGGTGTTCAAAATGATGAAATAAATAAAAAACTTACTTGATAAATCTTATGTTGATAGTATTAATAACATTCTAACCACTGGTCCATACACTAAATTAAATTCTGATCCTACTAACAGTCACCTTTCTGAAATTAAACACACTGTGAAGTCCTCTGTAATCTTAAATGCTCAAATGAAACATGTTATTCCTTGTATTTCTAACTGTGCTCGTTTCTATGGTTTCTCTACATTTGTTTTTTGCAAACCCTTTTCTATGTCTTTACCTCCTCATGCCCTATCTAATTATCCTCACCAGCAGAAACTTTCTGCTTTTTCACTTATGTGTTTTGTGCTATCAAAATTTGCTCTGACTCTTCATCTCTTAATATGAGATTAGTTATTTAAAATCCTTAGCTGTATCTCGTGGTTTTAGCCCCTCTATTATTGATAATGCTCTTTCTAAATTTAATAAACCTAATACTTCTACTACTACTATTAATTTTCACAGTGAACTAATTGTACTACCTTTCTTTTCACCTTTATGTTACAAAATTTCTAAACTTCTCAAAAATTTCGGTTTCAAAGTCATTTTTAAACCTGTTAATAAACTTAAATTTTCTTCCCTTAAAGATCCTATTTCTACTGAGAATTGTTGGGGTGTTTATTATGTTCCTTGTGGATCTTGTGATTTGGGCTATATTAGTCAGACCAGAAGAGCTCTCAAATTTAGGCTCAAAGAGCATGAGAGATGTGTTTCTAAGCACGGGCTTTCCAAATTTTCTATTGCCTCACATTGTTGGAATTCCAATCATCGTTTTCAGTTTTCTAAGGCTAAGATCCTGTGCACTCCCCAGTCTTTGTCCCATCTTGATATTTTGGAAGGTTTTTCCATTACCCAGCACTTGAAACGTCTTGTGAACGATGGTTCTTCCTTTCCTGCGTTCATTCTGCTTGGTGGCTGCTGTTGAAAGGTTCTATTCATTTTCTTCCTCTACACCCCCCTTTTCTTCTGCTACCATTTTTCTTTTGCTTTCTTTCTCTTTTTTTTTCCCTTAATCTTTATTTTGTTTTGGTTTTTGTGTGTGTGATTCTGTCTTTCCTTTGTTTTTTATTATTATTTTTATTAATTAAAAAAATTTAATGTGCAGTCCTGTATGTTGTATTTATATAAAAAAAAATATTTGTGGTTTTTATGTTATTTTTGTTTTTTGTTTGTTCAGTTTTGTTTTTTTATTTGTGTATGTTTGTGTTGGCATGTTCTTTTTATTATTCTTCTTATTTATTTATGTATTTTTGTTTGTCCTTATTTTCTTTTCTTTTCATCCCCCCACCCCTCTGGTTTTGTTCCTCTTCTTTTTTCCTTGTGGCTACAAGCTTGTTTGTTTATCTTTTTCAGTTCCCTCTGTTTGAGATGAAGGGCTTTGACTGAGGAAGACCGAAAGAATTTTTGGTCGAAATGATCGTATCAAGTTACAAGTAACATTTTATGTGTGTTTTTTCACAAAGTTTTTTATTTATTTTATTTTCATGTTTAATTTATTTACATAATTATGATTAAATTAATTAGATTTCTCTAATAACTTATAACATGCACATTTTGCTTTTTATAATTCATCAACACCAAATTTTTTATTGTAGCAGCAATCCATATTTAGCTTTGAAATTAACAGTGACTCTAATGTTTTAATGCTCATAGTTGATCTCGTGTCAGATTGATTTTTGCGTACCATGCTGGATATCCTCTCTGTTGCCGCATTAGTGTGTGGCACCACTAATATTGATAACATTAATTTAGGCAAAGCAACACACTTAAAGGTTCCATTGTTATTTTTAGCAGACTGATTTTTTGCCAAGCAGTGTCTGTTCTTTCACAGTTCAGAATTTCTTCAGAAAAAGCATCATTTTGATAGAAGGCAAACTCAAGTTCCAGCTGATCCCTATCTGAGCAAACTGGAAATAAATCAGCAAAATATTTCACTGACAGAAAACTAGATGTATGTAGTGTTTGAATATTTGCGACAGTTGCATGTTTTAAAAATTCATCATTTAATGGAAATCTTTTTAATATGTACTCACATGCAACACACAGAAAGTTTTGTACACATGAATAAAACTCTTTCGATTTCAGCTGGAGATAGATTACTGTAATTCAAATACATCCAAGTAGAGGACCCAAGTACAGGGTTTCTACAGACCCGCAAAGTCAGGGAAATGAGTTTTGGTCAGGGATTTGGGGAAAAAAGCCAGGGAAATTAGCAGAAATTGATGAAAGGTCAGGGAAATGTAAGAAAAATTGAATTTGGCGGTAAAATCAAGGAAATATTTGTTGTTTGAACCTAAGTATAGAAATTGTTTTATTTTCATTTTCTCATTCAGCCTTATAAGTATTTTTTAAAATGTGTTCTTTGAGCATATCTTGTGCAGTTGAAATATGCTTAATTTTATCCTAAATTATTATCAAACATGGTTTTTGTTAGAATCCAGTGATGTCAAATAAGATTTTTGTATATATTAATTTTACTATTATTATTATTTGTAAAAAAAAGGGTGTAAAATATTTTTAAAAATTATTAACTATGTAACGTTAAAAATAGAAATGCAAAATGCGGGAAAGCACGCTAGATGAAATCAGGGAAGAGCGTGATAGATGTCAGAGAAGCAAAAGCTGTGAAATCTGTAGAAACCCTGACTTATAAGATCTTCATCTTCATTTTAATTTTTTCTTTTTCTTTTGTCAATAGTGAAAACAGATTTACATTTTGAAATTGATGCTGGTGTAATAAAGTGAACTAGAAGCTCAAAATTCAAGCTATATATTTGTTCTTGCAAAAAATGAGTGCACGCCTGTTCTTTTTGTAGTGCAATATTTGGCTTGGTAAATTCTGGTAGCACAGCTAAAATAAATAAACAATACAGTTGGATCCGCATTTAACGAGTTTCTGGATTTAGCGAGGAAAATGGAGTGGTTTGGTTGGTATAATGTAAAAAAGGTATTAAAGTATACTCATTTAGCGAGCATTTTTTTTTCTACTTCCCCGCATTTAACGAGGGAAACAATTATGAAAGTATGAAAAAATTGCAGAAATAATGAAAAATATTTAAGGAAAAAAACAAAACAAAACAGTATCCCAAATATTTCCACTGTGTTAAAAGTAGTAGCCACACCTGATAGGATAATCCCTTTATTTACCGGACCTTTTTAGTTTTGGAATACTTTAAATACCAGACTAACGGACCAGTCCCTCCCCCCCCCTCCCTTCTCTTCAGTTCACTCTACAAAGCGTAGGTAATCCTTTTGGCACTCCCATAAGTTAATCCTCCTTGACCTTGACCTTTTGTTCGCATTTCGGGGTGCCAGTGCATGCAGGGGGCACTCTGTCTGGCTCTATCCGTGGATGCCTAGCATTACGACGCAAGCAACCAAGTAGGTCTGGTTTGCACTTGCAATAGAATTGCTGAATCCCGTGAGTTGTCTGCCACGTGTAAGAAAAAATCGGTTTCAGTGTGTACTTTTGCATGAGAGTGCCTTGTTTTTCATTTGGCTGTTTAGCCTAAAAGAAAAGTCTTATCCGTAGTCTAAGGAATTGGTAAAAGAAAGTGATAGCGACTCGGAAGAAGAAGCTGTGTTTAAAACACCGACACATGCCTGTGCTGTAGAGTCACTACGAAATCTTGATCGGTATTTTGAAGGAATGGAAAATGATGCAACATTTAATGCATTAAGTGTTTTACGTCGAAAATTAAATGAGAAACGATTATGTAAACTCAAACAATCAACTTTGGATAAGTATTTTTGCACTTCTCAATAAAGATATCAAGCATCAATTCATGTAAGTTGTTTTTCTTTCTTTATGTGTGTAAATTTTTTGCACTTATTAACTTGAATTCGGATTTAACGAGCATTTTTCCATGTCCCGAGCTCCTCGTTAAATGCGGGTCCGACTGTATAACTTAGTTTTATGTGACAGAAGCAAACCCTGAATCCTCATGAATTGATCAGTTTTATTTTCCTTTTCATTGGTGAAGAACATTTTCAAAGGCTCCCATTGTTCAACAATTCTTTTTAATGAGGTTTCTAGAGCTAACCAACAGATATTGACATGCTTAAGAATTTTGTGGGGTTTCTCACCGCAAATATCTTGACACTCCTCCAGCATTTTTTTTTTCTCTTTTTACTTTTTTTTCCGAGTAATAAAAAATCTGAATCATCAAAGAATCAACATCTACAGGAAGAGTATTAGTCCCTTTTGAGCAGCAAGGTGGATTAGGTGGCATGGACACCCAATAATTTTAATGTTTGGCTGATTTTTTGTAACAAACGCTGCAACTCCTTTGAATTGACCAAGCATAGTATTGTCGTTATCTGAACAGAAAGACACACAGTTTTTCCATTTTATTCCCAATTTTGAAAATTCTGAGTCAATTAATTTATAAATTCCTTCTCCAGTGTTATCAACAGACTCCAACAACGATAGTAAATTTGTTGAAATAGGACCCTTTTCCTCATCATAAAAATTGACAACTAAGGGATACAACTTCTTAGTTCTAATATCATTGCTCCCATCGGTAGAGAATGAGAATGAACTGACACAGAGTTTGTTAACTATCCTTTCTTTATTCATATCGGCTATAGAAACAGCAATAGCATTTGCTTTTGTGTGACCATATGAAAAAATTTTGGCGATGTTTGAATCCAGGAACATTTGGCAAATAGTGAGCCAACATGATCAGCAGTTGAAATGGATATATTGTGCTCTATTAAAAATCGCATGAATAACAGGCATCACAAATGGTCCCTTTTTCTGTTCAGGGTCTTTTAAAGCCCCTTTTTCTTAAAAATAGTCCTTTTTTTCCCTTTTCCCATAGTGTATTCTAACCATTTCAAAGTCTCTTTATTGGAAACTTTATATGTTGGATGATGATACGCTTTTACATGTGATATTATGCTTTTATCTTCTTGCTCATTTATATTATGAAATGCTACATTGTTTGAACAGTTAAACATAATAAAGTGAAGCTTTTTGCCTTAATCACCTTATCATGACGACTCAGAAGTCTTATTCTTGATGTGTTAATAGAAATAAAAAAAATACATATAGTGTTCGCAAAGCTCTTTGCTCTTTTCATAAAGATTTAAGTTAAATGTGTTAGTTTTGCTAGCGAAACCTGTTAATGAGACATGATTGTGATGTTTTAAAAGGACATTGTAAATTATTTCTTAAATGCAGTTTTAAAACTATAAGTCAGTGAATTTCATATTCCAAATTGTTTTATGTAAAATATTTCACAAATACTGTTTATTTCTCATGCTCATGTAATTGTTATATCCCCCCCCCTTCAAAAAAAAGTTCCCTTAGTCTCTTTTTGGGGGAATTTGGTCTCTTTTTTTTTTTTTTTTTTTTTTCCCTGAAAGATTTTTAAAAACTTGTTGCAGGCAATGCAATCTGAAACCAAGCCTAAGCTAGTACCCATCACTAAGAACTCGCTGCTTCTGTAAGTATTACATGCAAGACTTACAATGATTATTTTGCGGGAAGGGGGAAGGGAAAAGAAAATTGATTAAAGAAGAAAATGTCAAACAGCCCCTACCTCCCTCCAGAAAAGAAAAAAGAGCTTGGAGCTAGTAAAGAAACTGAAAAATAATTTAAAAACAGATAAAAATTAGAAAAATTCTCCGATCTCTGCAAGTATGCAATTATTAAAAAGCAATGGATAAAAATGATTTTCTGCCTCTGAAGTATCATGGGCACTGGATGATTACATCCTTTTCAAAAAAATAAAAAATCTGGAGTGACTCCTCTTGACTTTCCTGACGCTTATGATTAAGATCATTACCAAGCATTTAAATAAATGCTAGCACACTTTCAAGAATTTCTCCCCATATGCCATAATGTAAAAGAAACCTTTGTCGTAGCCCTGTAGATGTGTATAGTAAGTCCTATACACATCAAAATCAATACTGATCTTATGATGGTGGTTTATAACATATATATCCAATTTGAGCTCAGTCGAATATACCATTTAAATGCTAGCGTTCTTTCAAGAATTTCCCCTCATAGGCCATAATGTAAAACAAATCTTTGTCATAGCCCTGTAGAAACCTATACACACCAAAATCAATATCGATCCTACAATGGTGGTTATAACATATATATCCAATGTGAGCTCAATTGAATGCCCCATTTAGGAGCTATCGTGTTCACTCTCATACACAGAAACATACACACAAACATACATACATACATCTAGCATAAATGAATTCTGAAGACCTCAAAATGTGTAAATACACCAAAATCTTTAAGCCGGATTTTTTCATGATTACAATACTTTCCTTACATGGTGCATGTTCAGAAAGTAAAAATGACAATAAAAATTGTTTTTAATTTTAAAAACAGAATAATTGCATTAAATTAGTTTCTATTGAAACTTCTATTTGAAAAATAAAATTTTTATACTGTATCTTTTAACCCCTTTTTGTCCCAAATTAATTCACCGTACGAAAAATAAATTTTGAAGTTTTTATGTAGCATCAGAAATATCTTGTATTAAGTAAACTTTTTATGTATTACAAATATCTCATAATAAATTAAATATTAAACTACATAAAATCAAAACCTCGATGATTTATTGCAGATTTATGTCCTATTAAGTAATTTTACTGATGGGACTTTGAACTGTCATCAGAAAAGGATTAAAATTTAGTTTTATGAACTGTTATGCCTCTTTACAAAATTACTTAATTTTAATTAAAAGAATCCTTCAATGGCATCTTACTTTATATTTTAATTTGTCTTGTAAATTATTTTAAGAAAAAATTTTCTTTTTGGTCACATTCAGTGTTTTTCTAATGTCTTAATACTATTTTCATATAATTTATTGATAATTTTTTCACTATATCAACTATTTTTAGCTATTTCTTTATTTCTAGTAGGGTTTCATCTAAACATAATATTCCCTGGTTTATATATGCTCTTAGTGCAGCTAATTTCTAATTAAATGGGGTATCACATTTTACTTTGTTTGTTTTGTTACTGCTACTATGTTTTCTATATAAAGTGACATTTAAACTATTATCTTTACTTTTAATGATTTTAACATCCAGATAATTAATAGTATATTTTTCTTTTCGACATCTATTGTAAATTAAATATTATTCATTTTATTTAATACTTTATTCAGGTACTATAAATATATCGAGAGCCTTGAGAGATTTGCTTCAATAAATTATATGAAATTAGAACTAAGACATTAGAAAAAAATGAATCGGGCCAAAAAGAAAATAAATAATATATTACTCTCCAGTCCCATACTGTAAAAGAGCTAATAATATATTAAAAAGAGAAACTAAGAAATGTAATATTAATATGCCAATCAGATGAAATTTTTTTTTCCTATGTTGGGCCTTAAAAAAATGCCTTGGAAGCATTGGCCAGCACTAAAACCGGAGTTGTTGGTCACTTTATTATGGGGGCACTCAGTATGTGGACCCACATTGCCCCCTATGAAGGGACAGACACAATGATATCCACGCCCAGTCGGGAGTTGAACCTCGACCGCCGGGAATTGAACCTGAAACCGTAGTATGGTGCTTTATCCACCATACAAGCTGGTCGGCCAAACAGATGAATAAAAAAACGCACATCAGAGAAAAAAAGAAAATAGACATAACAGACAAAACTTTTTCTTTTATAAAAACAGTAATGAAGCAAGTCAGTACTGTTTTTATGAAAGGAAAAATAGTTATGAAAAATTATTTCTCCAAGTAGGTTATTTTGCACATTATTAGCATATATATACACATAGTTATTTAGCTATTATTTTAGAAATGAAGAGATAGCTACCTGGGTAGTGTCAAATTTAAATTGATACTATTCCGATTATATTGTATGGCAGTGGCGCCGACTACATGGGTGCTCTGGGGCTGAAGCACCCACTGAAAAAATGCACCCATAGAAATTTTACTGACAAGTCTGTTTTGAAATTCGAAGATAGGGCTAGAAAAAGACATTTATGTGGGTGCTTCGAAACTCAAGAGCTTGCAAAAAATTACATAAAGTGCTGAGCACCAGCAATGATGTAAGGATAACCACAACGCAATCAGTGGTGGGAAAAACTACTTTTTTTTGTAGCGCGCTACAACTACAGCTACTTTTCAAAAAATGTAGTTAACTACAACTACAACTACTTTTTGACAAATGTAGTTAGCTACACTACTTTTGAAATGTAGTCGCTACTTCGCTACTTTTAGGAGACAAATTTTGCTAACAAATTAGGTTTGCATTATATTTATAAGAATATTTATATCCTAATTAGAGAAAACTATTGATATCTTAATTAGAAAAACTATTGCTTTAATAAACAACTACCAGGAGAGTATTTGAGGAGGGTGGAGGGCCCCCTCCGAAAATGTAAAGCAATTATTAAAAAGGAGCTATTTTGTAACATTTCTTTTAACTTTAGAACAATAAAGTTAAAAATACTGAATGAGAACAGAATATGACATGTTTCCCAAGAGCGCCAGATTATCATTTTAAAACAAAATTAGCATTATTATTTGTTTCTATTTTCTACGAGATTATACAATATTGTAACTTTTACAAAAATAAACTTTTGGTTTCATCACGATTCGGGGGAAGAAAAATCACGCATAAAATTAATTTTTGTAATACACATACATGTTCAACTATTTATTGCTTTATATTACATCTAAGTAAGAGAAAGAAAATAAAAGTAAAACATACCTTCGGTTCTTTGATTAGGTCTTGTATTATTAACCCTTTTTGGTAATTAGATACAATAAATAAAATTTAAACATAAAATTTTACATACATAGAAATGTATACACAGTTCACAAATTTGTATATTTACAAGTCCCACTAACCTAGTTAAAATGAAACTTAAACGTAGCTCCCAAAGAAAAGACAATAATAAATGAAAACGAGTGTGCAGTTTACGGTTTAGCACAGATTTAGAAAGTAACTGGATAAACCAACAAAATAGAAGAATTCATTGTAGATTCGAGGGGTGTCCTTGGAGGTGGTTTTTTTTTTTTTTTTAATTCTTCCGTTTCATTGCTTTCTCAGTAATTTTGTAGATTCGTATAAACCAGGAAGTTGTAATAGGAAATAACATGTGCCTTGTGAATGTACCCCCAGCAAGGTCCTGTCCTTCTTTATCAGTAAGTCCTCGAGCTAAAGCGATGTTTTTTTGTTAATGGAGAAGGCTCACGGCTCTCCTTTCTTACTACATCATACTACAGTAGATTCTAGTATTTAGTGGGAGTTGAATTTTTTTTTTTTTTCTGAACACTTGTACACGTACATCTGAAACATTCGCACCATACAGATTTATATTTCTATGGACGGATCGGAAGGGGGGAGGGGCGTTTACAGATAACGGACACCCAGGCCAGACATGTTTTCTGTACTTGACGCTATGACCTTATCATATGGAAACGCGAAAGGAGCGTAAAATTATGAGAGTCTTGGATAAAATAGGTGTGTTAGTGTTTCGTTACACGTCCTTAAAAGTACTTTGAAAAAATTACTAACTTGTAAAGTTTGTTAACTGATAATATTACTAAAAAGGATTTTCTTTTTTTTTTTTTTTAAAGAGCTCGACTAGCAAAGTTGTCTTTAGAAAGGAACACTACTACTCTTTTGAAGGTTAAAAAAATTATAAGGCTTAATTACGTACAGGGATTAAAAAAAAAAGGTTTGCGTTGTTTTGTGACTGCGCGAATCAGCAAATCAAAGATTTAAGGGGAGCAACTGCTTCCCCCCCCCTCCTAGCAACGCCATTGCTTTCAAGTTTCTGCAAAAATGACATTTCCATTTTATTTTATTTTATTTGGAGGGGGCGAGGGAGACCTTTCATAATACTAATTTACAAAATCAGTGCCGTAGCTAGGAGCTGCCTAGGTTGGCAGGTGCCAGGGGTGCAAGCCTCAGAATGGCACTCTTGGTAGTCTTTTCCTGCATAATAGTAAGTAAGAAGTCTTAGAGGTACAAAATTCAGATCTTGACAATGACCCTCACAAGGAAGGATTAAAAGGGGGTAGAGAAGGAGATCACCCCTCCCGAGAAAAAAAAAAGTAAAATATCATATTTTACCTCCATAAAATGGCCGTCATCGGCTGGCCGCGTGGTCGGTGGTAGCTCGAGCAAAATTGCTAGTAGGGATGTGTGTGTGAATCTCCCTCCCCCCCACACAAAATTGCAATAATACGTCACTGGGCCCTCATGACAACTAGCTACGACTTTACGAAAAGCAAAGAAAATTATACTATCAATCTGAAATGTCATGAATATTTTTAGACATCGTATTTTACCATCGACAACCCAAAAAATCCACTAACTGATATAAATAAAAGCAAACTGAGGGTCGATGCCATTCAGAAACCACAGACTGTTAGTCCTTCATCCACAGTGGCATAGGCCTGACCAGTGGCATGGTGCATAGCGCACTGAACTGGAAGACGGAAGGTGCCTGGTTCGAAACCAGTCTCGTCTGCCGACCTAACCGTTAGAGTTTTCTGTAGTTTCCTCCAAAACTTAGCGTAAATACAGGTTAGGACCCCTTAGAAAGGCCCCCACGGAGGGCAACCAACCCATAGGCCTAGATCCCTGGTGCGGATAATTGGCCTTAATCCCACAATACAATACATCCAGGTAGAAATAGAGTAAAGGGAACATTACAGTTAATAGATATTTAAAATGTTAAACTTTTTGTACATTTCGTTCTTCGTAATAGTGTAGTAAATCTAAATTTTTGTACTTTAAAAACTAGAACACGCGAGCAGTGGTGGATTAATTCAATTTTGTCGGGGGGTGGGGGGTTTAGTTAGAAGATTGACATATGCATCCATTTTATGGTAGTAAAATAGGATCTTTTACATTAATTTCTTTTCACTTGGGGAAGTGGGGGCGGTCGCCCCCTCTGCCCCACCCCCTTTAAACTGCCCTTGCATTCGAGGAAAAAAAAATATTTCAGTTTGAAACAGCTTTTCAATATTAATTTCTTGTACACGAAAATGTAATACTTTCGTTGGTTTAAGGCACAAAGGGCGCCTTTAGTAGAGGGCGCAGGGGGCACGTCACCCTGTCCTTCCGAGCCAGCATGGGCCTGCATAATAGACATCTTTACATAAAATTTCCTACCGAATATCGAACTCTGAAATTGAACCCTGAACCTCTAGGCTATAAGTTAACGGCGAACCCACTTCGCCACACTTGTCTTCGAAAAAATTCTTAACTTGTTTGCGAAATAATTAGGGGCCACCACTCCTTTGTTGCCCCAGGGCCTCCACACCTCTAAATCCGGCACTGTCTGGGATGGTTATTTCTACAAGCCGCTCAAGTTTAGCGTGCTAGAAAATTTTCCTGGACAGAAAAAAAATTCCTAATTTTCTTTCTTCTTTAAAACGTAAAACACAAGGCACTGGTACTCGGGGTAAAAAATGGCATTTCAATTTGCTGTACTTTGATCAAATTGTGTTCTCCATCCAAAAAAGTCTCCCAGTTGATCTAGTGATTGATAACTGTTACAGAGGAAATTGTTTTATTTTTATTATTCTTATTATTTCAGTATGAATTTTTATGAATTTTTAATCTATATTATTGGGATATTTGGGGACCCGGGCTATTTCCAAGAGGAAGGGGGGGGGGCTCCTCTTGCCAGTGTGATAATCTGGGAATGTCAAAGAGAAATCTTTAGAACAGCTTGCATTTGCAATGATGTCTCTAGTCTGACTGAGAGTGTAAAAGAAAAAGTAGCTGCATTTAACTTCATATTAAGGCAAGGCCCATTGGCGGATCCAGAGGGGGCATGTGCACTCCCCAGATGAATCAAGTTTAGACCATAAAAGTTGACTTTTTTGAAAGTTAGAATACGTATAAGGTTTGAATTTTTAAAATATCTATTTCTGTGCATAAAAGCGAGTATTTTTGTGCTTTCGAAAAAGAATTTTACATATCTGTAAATTGTATGCTTTTGTAATCATTAATTTTCTTTGGACTTTTTTTTTTTAATTTTATTGCACCCATAAATACAATGTAGTGTCCACTTACCAGGATCAGGATTGCCAATGATTCAGTGTCCAGTATTCCGTGAACTTCCTGTAGGCAATATCCTTTCAAATCTGATATGATATATAGTCGGTCTTCGCAATTAGCGAGCCCCCCCTCCATAAAAGTATAATACACACGGTATGTATTTCTATGATCTCCTCATGGGGAGGGGCGGGGAAGGGATTGGGTGTTCTTTCAAGCATCCATTCCAGTTCTATGCTTGTAGTCAGAAAAAAGAACAATTGCACCACGTGATCAATCGCCGGAAGTGATGACATGGAAAAGTAGCTTCCAAAATGTGCTACAAACTACTGATTTTTTGTAGCGCACTACACACTACACTACTTTTTAAAAAAAGTAGCGCGCTACACTACAAACTATAAAAAAAAATTAGCGACTACTGTAGTTTCGCTACTTGTAGCGCGCTACTCCCCAGCCCTGAACTCAATGACGCACACAAGAAGCGGTAAAACATGTACCCAGCTATCCAATTAAGCCAGAAAGTAGTATGAACATTATATTTTTATAGCATAGTGAACTTTTTTGCCTTATTTCAGTACTAAAATGTTTGATTTGTTTATTCAAGTCGAACACACAGCAGCCAACTGCAGGACCAAGGCTTGTGCTGCCCAACCGTACCTTCACGACCATTGGCTTTGGGGTGCAAATGCATATGCCTCTGCCAGGTAGTCAGCTGATGCGAAACTCCTAGTGTTTGACCCAAGCAACCTTGGACTGCATTTTATCGACCCACTCAATGGATGAAAGACTGAGTGAACCTACCCAGCCCAGAATTCCAACCCCGGACCTGTGGGACAGCAGCGCGATATGATACTCTAACCGTTACACCACTGGGCTTTGATTTGTTTACAGGGTGTCTACCATCATGCAAAGGTCACGAAAGTCAAGAAAAGGTCAAGAAATGAAGCACTTGGCCACGATTTGCAACTCAACTACGTTTTTTCCATTTCATTCAAATTCTTAGTTTCTAATTTTTTGTGCTAAGTTCATTGAGAGAAATTATTTTATGTATCTTTTCTTAACCTCCTTAATTTGTATTTTGATTTCACGAGTGATTTCCTGGGAGAAAGGAAGTTGATTTGTTTAACCTCGTATCAATGGTGTGTGAGTGGAGGGGGGCATCTGCTGAGTGTCCACTCTTCTCCCCCCTGACCTGAGGCAAGGATTAAAACCGTTCACTGTGGCTTCTTTTTTTTTTCTTTTTTGTTGAAGAAATATATATTTAGTGTGTTATGTAAATTTTATTATTTTATACTATTTAAACTATGAAAACAGACAAACTTAACAGTTTTTCACATGTTTATTTCATAAGAAAACTTTAAAATACTATTCGTTTGCTATTTATAAAATTCATTTAAAATGTCATTTACATGTTATTTAGCAGAAATCAACAAAAATGATGTCTGCCAAATAGTTGTATAGTGAACTGACAATAGTTCAATATGTAAACTGCGTGTTGTTTTACACCTTGGGAATTTCAAAAGTTGGCAAGTATGCATCTTCAAACCTTGAGAAAAGTATATCAGTTATCCACCTTCCCTCCTCAAAAAAAAAGGTTAAAATTGTTGCATTTTAGAGTATTTTTTTTTTCTTCCTTCATTCCCTGTTAAATTCAGTGTTTTGATTATTTTCCACATTTTCTTTTTTAAAAACAATAACTTGGATTCCAATTATAATTATCACTGATCCCCATGTTTCATAGCTAATAACTTCAATTTCCCCAAAGTTTTATGATATATTATAGACTTCCATAAGTTCTGTGTTACCATAGATGTACACTCATGTCCATAAATTAAGGATAATGAAGTTCAGGCAAAGAAAGCAAAACAAATTTGACTTATTTGTAAAGTCTATTTATTAAACAAAAAGTAAAGAGCAAAAAAGATGCTATATGTTTGACATAATTAATAAAAATTGCAAGTTTTACTCCCTTGACCAAATTTAAAAAAAGAACCTATTTACAAAAAACAGTATAACATGGTTAGTAGGATTTTTAATACGGAGTATGTCTCCCGGACGATGCAATACAAGCCTGACAACGCCTAGGCATGCTGAGTATCAAATGATCAATCTGATCTTGGGGAATATTACACCACTCATCAAGCAATGCACTCCAAAGTTCCGGTAGACAGGTGGGAGGGGGTTGACGGGCTGCAATTCGTCGGCAAGCATATCCCACACATGCTCTATTGGATTCAAGTCCAGTGAGTATGCTGGCCAATGCATACGGGTGATATCCTCCGATTGAAGGCATTCGTCTACAATGTTTGCACGGTGTGGATGGGCGTTGTCATCCATAAACACAAATTCAGCACCCATGGCGCCCCGAAACAAACGTACATGTTGTTCCAGAATGACATCCCGATAGATGTGGCCTGTCATCGTTACACTCTGAGCATGCAGGTCAGTTCTGGAACCAAGATTAATTCCTCCCCAAACGAGCCATCCTGCACCACCGTAACGGTGTCTTTCAATGGTGTTCTCTTGGTGGTAACGGGTACCTGGCGCTCTCCAGATGAATGTCCGGCGAGAATCAGACTCCAAACTAAACCTGGACTCGTCGGAAAACATCACACAAGACCACTGTTGCGGTGTCCACAATGCATGCTCTCTACTCCAGGTTAATCGCAGGCGACAGTGAGTTGCGGTAAGTGGAACACATCTGACAGGCCTACGAGCATATAGACCAATGTGCCCTAAGCGTCTGTACACGGTCTGCCTTGAAACTGTCGTACCGGTAGCTCAAGAGAGCTGACGAGACAGGTCTGATGCTGTACTCCGTCTGTTTCTTTTGGCAGTAACTGCCAAATAGCGGTCCTCATTCGGCGTTGTAACTCGGGGGCGACCTGTGCTGTAACGTCTACTCACATTACCATCATCTTGGAATCGTTGCCAAAGCCTGGAGATGACACTCTGGGCGATTCCAAGTTCCTCGGATACTTCCAGCTGGGTATGTCCACATTCCAGTCGTCCGATAATTCTGCCACATAAAACATCATCCAAATGCCTCCTTTGTGCCATAACTATGCGGTTTTTGCACTGAAAGGCTTTCACAGCGCTTGTGAACAATTTTACTTCTTTGCCACCATTCCTTATATACCCCTCTCTTACACTCTCGTCATTGTGACGTACCATCCACGCCATCTGGTGGTTTCCTGTAATTTGCATATTCTTCTTCAAGATGTGTGTGATCATTCCACAGGTGAAATTTTTATTTTAGAGATCAATTTCTGTGTGATTCTGAATTATCCTTAATTTATGGACATGAGTGTAAAAAGATTTGCAATGTGCAAGCTACATTGCAAATCTTTTTACGGCGATCAATGGCAAATCTTTTTTTTAAATAGCAATAGGTCCAAGTTAACTGAAAGCAAACAGCTGATCAGTGAAAAAGTTGAAAAAAAAATCGCTTTAAAAATGGGCAGGGAAAAGAAAAACTCGAAGAATTTTTTAATTCATTGTTAAAATCAAAATCAGTTGTATATTTTTCTGCAAAATTTCCCCAGACGGCTAAAATTTCCTCCAATCGTAGATCGCCGAACAGAACATATTCTGCATCCCTGGCACGGTGTATTTTTGATATTAGTTTCGTATTTGTTATGGTCAAGAAATTAAGCTTACTTTTTGTGGTAGACACCCTGGTTTATCAGTAGCGTGGTATTTGTATAAGTTTCACCTTCATCGAGGCCAAGCCGGGTGCTTCGGCGTGGAACGTGGATGCACATACGAGTACTTAAAGGCGTGGAAGCCAGGGGGGGGGGGGATTTTTTGCATTTGTAAAGGATCAGACTCATGTCCTTTCAAACATTTTAGTACTTTACTACTGAAATAATAATAATAAAAATCAGTATGGTTTACAAATGTTCACTATACTGACGGCTAGAAAGAGGGGCCCGATCCTCCACCTATTTCCTTATATAAGCACATGTGTCCTTTGGAATTCAAATGCACATGGCATTGATGTAAATTGGCATGTAACATTGGGGAGGGGGGCAAAGTGTTATGGCATGTAACAATGGGAGGGCAAAATGTTTGCTATTGTAGAAAATATTTTCAAATAGGTGAAACTCTGAATGCTCTTGAAATTTTTGAGTTGGTAATTGCCCCCCTTGCTCTTCGTAAGTTACGCCTACGAAATGAAGAATGAGGAACTTCTGTGACAATGACAATCAGTGTTGTAACAATGGGTGGCAGAATAGGCAAAAGCCACGGTCCCTCAGCTGGAGGGGGAGCCCTTCCCCAAAACAAAGACAGAAAAAGGGAACTACAACGTGTCCGTTGAGCTTCTTTACATTGAGGAAGGACCCCATCCAATCAATTTGCCATGGACCTCAATGTTATAGTTATGCCACTGATGACAGTGTATGCTTAGCAATTGTATAATTGGAAAATAAAATTTCACTGAGTGACAGTTGGTTTTTTATGTAGTATCTCGGATATCTCAAGCACCAACAGAAAAGTTTTCGTGGATGCAGAACACTTGCACGTGGCAGGGCTTAATTTGCATGGGAGCTCAATTCCACTACTTTTTTTCTCGGTGAATTTTTACACTAAATTAAACATTTTAACAGCCTTCATAATTGTTTCTATTGATATTAATTTTATTACATTGCATACTGTTGCAGAGAGATAAGCAAAAATTCACTTAATCGTACAATAAATTAGGTATATAATTAATGTTGTAAATTAGAATAAAAGAAATTACGGCTTCTACTCTTTTTTTTGATAGGTATTAAGCCCTCTTTAAAGGTAACTGTGTGACAGTTGCTTTCTACTTATCGCTGTAGTTCGAAAAAAATGAGAGTTTGTTACATAAATGCCAAAAATAAACAATTAAGTAAATGAACTGTCAAGCACTTCAAAATTTTTAGGATATGTGTTTACAAGCTGCACTATACGCTGAAATAAATGAAAAGCCTGTATCATTTACGAAACTTTTAGAAAAAAATTCTTAAAAGACAAAAATTTTGCAGATGTGTCACTGATTGTGCAATTTTTATGTTTAAGGATTTTTCTGAAAGTTTCATAAAAGGTTCCGTTTTCGAATTTATTTCAGTATGTAGGGCAGCTTATGAAGAATCACCCTAAATTTTTCTGAATCCTTGTTTTTTTAATTTGCATTAGTTTATTTTAATTTATGTACCAAGACTGAGAGACAGATTTTATTTCTTCTACATACACCCTTATAAGCTTCGGAACTCGAGTCTGTGCATAAATACCCATGACTGAATTGTATGTGGCTCACAATTTTGCAAATTTGAAGGTACTCTTAAATACACTTAAGGGTTGAGAGTAAAATACTTCAGGATGCACAAAATAATGCTCTTTGGTTATCACTAATATAAAATATGATAAATAACCCATAAAATTTCTCTTTAAATATTAAGTTTTTATTTTAGCTTGATTTATTAGGTACTAAATAATGGTCACAAATATGACCAGCAATTCAAAGTATTTTTTAAATAATTATTAACTCTTAAGATAAAAAACGTTTACCCCCCCCCCCCCTGTCACATTGACACAACGTGCATATTTTTTAATGAAAAATTATTAATACAAATCCTAAATAATATTGTCTAAATTTAAACTAATAATCTATTCTAAATTTAATTTAAAAGTTTTTAACAATAACTGTTTTTTAAAGCTTTCAATTTTCCTCTTAGCCTTCTCAATTACAGCGCATTAACATACTTCTAAAGCATTTCGCTCTTATCAGCTGCCTAAATAAAATAACAGTTGACGCCAGTTTTTCCTCTTACTAAAAGAATAATAATCATAACACCCTTCGCTCGCATATTTCTCTTGCGAATTTTACCCTGCTGCACAAGGAGCAAAACACCTGCTAAGATTGTTCGAGAAAGATCGAGCTCCCTTTTCTATAGAAATATGTTTAATGGTTTTTTTTTTAGCAGTTAGAGAGTCGTTTTCGATGGGCAAGCCGCTCACTTCACGTGAGGAGGCTTTGCCCGCCAACACGCAATTTATACCGCAATGGCATCAGCGCTGTAATTTTTTTTTATGAAGATGCTACCCCTAAGTCATCATGTTTTTATATGTGTATTTTTCTCAGTTTTCAAATAGTCAAATGAATCTGATTTTCTGAACAAATAAATAATTACTCCTAAAATTGTGACATATGATCTCATCCTTGTGTTGTGTGCTTCAGTGTTCCTTCCGTCACTGTAGGAGAGTCGACGAGTGAAAAGATAGATGTCTCTCGCGACAACAGTAGTATGGGTCAAAACTTTGTTAGCCCACTCCTTCAAGTGTGTGCTTCATAACCAGTTGTGATTCATTCATTCCTATGAAATCGGATTTAGTTTGCTAGTATTCGAAGTGAAATAATTACGATGCCGATTTAACAAAAATCTTTTTAACTGTGCTGCATTCGCAGGTGAATCTTAATTCTCTCTACAGAGCTCGATGCCTTGTTTTAATTCTATACAACACAATGTTGGCTCTCTTCAAATTTCTCCAGAATATGTAACGACAATTTATACCAACCTACCTTCGTCTCTTTACGATCATCGGCCTACTTCTCCAGTATACCCCCCTGCTTTTTAAAATTTTTGTTTGGTAAAACCTTTACAAGTATTTAAATGCAATCTTTTTTATATGGTCCTAAAACCTTGCAGCATAGAAACATTGCTTGCATTTATTCATTCTGATTGAACTATCTAGTTTTATTTTATGGATATAAGTTTTGTAATTTTTTAAGAACTGTGAAAAAAGGAAAAGAAAATAGGCAAGGCTTTTTAGAGGTACAAAACTGTTAAAAAACCGGGAAATGAAACCTTAGCGACAGCACTATGAATAACATTTTTTGAAACCTTTGTTGCTTGAACATAAGAAGACATGTCACAACTTTCTTGAACTTATTTATTGGACGACACAAAACATCACATCACATGCAGAACAATTGAACATTCAAAAATACTATCGCCAACTCAAGGCGAACTAACTTCAAAAACTCAGCTTTGATTAAAATATATTTCATAAAGGCAAAATAATTCCACAAAAGCAACAAATAATTAGGCATGAATCAAATTGCCGCCAACATTACCGGGCGAACTGAACACACGAGCTCAAGGCGAAACTCCACCTCCAATTTAAATCACCTTAGTCAGCAACACCTGAATTCACTTCCTATCCAAAAATAGAAAATAAGTGCTACCTAACCAGCCATTGCTTAGTGCTGGCATCTGTACTCGAAGTACATAACAACCGAATGCAGTCCAACAGGATTGTGCAGGAACATACTCCCACCCATCAAGAAGTCATTCTTGATGAGAAGGTATTAAACAAAGTTTAACAATTGGCCTTTTAAATAAACCCTTAGCAGTTTTTATTGTTACCACCCGTACCATACCATCTTTACCAGGATGCGTAGCTACAACTCTACCCAGTGGCCAAACAGAAGGTGGTACATTTTCCTCCTTTAATATAACTAAATCATTTAACTTAATATTTTCCCCCAGAAACCTTCCATTTTTTCCTATTTTGGAGTGAACTTAAATAGTCTATCCTCCATCTCTTCCAAAAATTTAATTTTAATTTTTGTATAATATCCCAACGTGATCTAACAGACAGGTTATCTTCAATAGGTTCAGCTGGAGAAGTAATAACCAGGGTTGGAAAAAAACCCGGTTTATTTGAAAAAAACCAAAAAACCGGGTTTATTTGGTTTAAACCAGGTTTTTTTGGGTTTTTTTTTTAAAATCCTTTTATAATTACATGTTACATATTTATAAATAAAATTATTTGTAAAATGTTCAAATGAAAATTAATATTTCTTCTGAAAATAATTAAAACAAAGTAAATAAAAAATCGTTTGTGTACTTATGTGGACATTGAAATCATTCAATTTTAACATTTTATTTAGAGATACTATTTTTTTTATATTTAGTATCTACTTATATAATAACGCTAATGTATGCGGTACCAAAATTGACGATATTTTTATGCTGGAAGCGGCAAGAACTAGATGTAAACATTAGCGTAATAACAATAACACACGTGCAAAAAATCCAGATTAACAGTTCAATGACATCAAGTGAAGCAAGCCTATTCGTTACTGGTTACGTGTGCCACGCAGTAGATAGATTAAAAAATAACAATGTATGTGCAAAGAAGCAAAGTCTTTTGGATTTTTTTACTTCCCATTTATTGCACATTTAAAAAAAAAACACTTTGCAATGGGTTGAAGTATATTTTAGCCATTTCGTGTTTCCATACACAAAAAAGCAATTTTTTTCTTTTTGGTTTGATTAATGGCAACGGTACTCTGAGTGATCTGCCAAGGATAGGAGATGCCTTGGCAGGAGGACTTTCTAAGGGGTTTTAGCGCATATCCACGTTACATCTGGAGAAAACCTACTAAAACTCCAGACAGTTAGATCGACAGCCGCATGATGGGACCCAAATCAGGGACCCTCACACTTCGGCCATCTACCATTTTCAGTGACATTACCACTGTGCCATGATGAGGACCCCAAAATCTTTCGGATCTATTCACATGTCCCATGGTCACCATCAGCTTTTGTCATGATACCCCCAAAATTTGTAGCAACCATAACCTAAATACATTTCATGACAAATACTGTTAAAACCATGAAATATGATTTTCGTTGAAAGGACTCCGATAATTTAGACAAAACTGACTGAGTATATATGGTAAGATATGGGGGGCCAAGCTGGCTACCTTGGCAGCTAGTATAATATAATACAATAGTAATTGTTTACTACATTTTACATGGAATATTACTCTTAAATTCATCAGTAATAATGGCGATAACTAGTTCAAAATAATATTTTTAAGGTTTAGAAATAAGTTGTTAAAACACAAAACCTCTATTTTGGAAAAGTTCAAGTATCAAGCATTATTCAAGTTAAAAATGCAGCCTATAATTTAAGTTTAATTAATAATTTTTAATAATTATAAAACAATAAGGTATCTAGAGTGATATAATAAACTTATTCTTGATACTTATGAGGATAATTTAAAAATATATTAGTACGTATTCTATCTGTAGTATTTGTAATTTTAAATTATTCTTTTAAAAAAAACCAATTGGTTTTTTTGAGAAAAAAACCATTTGGTTTAAACCATGGTTTAAACCGTGGTTTAAACCATTCGGTTTAAACCATGCCAACCCTGGTAATAACATCACCTATCAAAAAGTGTGATGGAGTTAATACATTTAAATCACTGGGATCATTTACACTACCCACCATAGTAAGTGGTCTGGAGTTCAATAAAGCTTCTATCTGAGTCAAAAGAGTACACAACTCCTCAAATGTTAAGTTGGTATTTCCAATTACGCGCTTAAGATGAAACTTTGCAGAGCGCACTGCTGCCTCCCACAACCCACCAAAGTGAGGACTCACTGGGGGAATCATGTGCCATTCAATATTTACTTGCGATAAATAATAACTAATTTTATCGTTTTCATTGATGGTGGAAACAAATTTAAATAGATCTGATAGTTTCCTTTTGGCACCTACAAATGTTGTCCCATTATCCGAATAAATTGAACTTGGAGCTCCTCTACGTGAGCAAAATCTCTTAAGTGCAGCTATGAATGCCTCAGAGGAAAGGTCACTCACTAGCTCTAAATGAAGCGCTTTTGTCGCAAAGCAAACAAAAAAAGCGATATAACCTTTAGTAGTTTTAGCTCCTCGGCCACGATGTCTTAAAATACCAACTGGCCCTGCATAATCAATGCCACATATAGAAAAAGGCCTATTAGGAGTGACTCTATCAACAGGAAGCTCTCCCATCAGCTGCTGTGCAGTGGTTGCTCTATATCTACAACATTTTATACATTTATGTATACAACTCTTAATAAGTTTCTTAAGACCAATTATCCAATAACTCTGACGAATAATGCCTAACAATAAATTCAAACCAGCATGTAAATACACAACGTGAAAATAATTTACAATTAAAACACTTATTTTATGCTGAGCTGGCAAAATCAATGGATGTTTAGCATTATATGAGAGAGGTGAGTTATACAGTCTACCTCCCACTCTCAGTAAGCCGTCCTTATCAATAAATGGACAAAGACCTAATAAAGGACTTTTCCTTGAAACTGCTTTACAAGATTTCACACAACTTATTTCATCTGAAAAATATAAATTCTGTACATAAGAAACCAAGAAATTACCTGCATTTTTTCTTTCCGTGGTACACAAAGGAGAAATCTTACCTTTAGAAACTACGTTAACCTTGTTACATTTTTCTCTGCAATTCAATATAAACCTAATACAAAAGGCAAAAATATCTACAATTTTAGAAAAAGATGAATAATTTTCAAATAGTGAATCAATAATGCAATTCTTTACAATTACGGGAAAACAAAATTTAGTCTTTTTCTGTTCTTTCACCACAGCATCAACGTTAAGTTTAATTTCTGGTTGTTTAGGCCAATTCTCAGTACTTAAGGAAAGCCAGGGCGGTCCCTCCCACCATAAGGAACACTCGGGAAGTTGTTTAAGAGTCAAACCTCTTGAAGCTACGTCAGCAGGATTTTCCCTTGTGGGCACATATCTCCAACAGTCAAATGGAGCCAGGTCCAAAATTTCGGAAGTTCTGTTAGCAATATAAGGTTTATAGCACCGAGGATGAGATGACAACCACGCAAGCACCACTTGAGAATCTGTCCATGCGTGGAACTCGATGACATACTCATGAAATATATCTATCACACTGGAATACATTCTTGAGAGCAACAACGCAGCGTTGAGCTCCAATCTTGGAATGGACACTGGTTTCAACGGACAAACTTTAGTTTTAGACATCAGGATATTCACTTTATTACCGTCTTGTTGTACCACATAAATAACTGCTGCAAATGCCAATTCCGAAGTATCGCAAAAACCATGCAACACAAGTTGTTTACCCACGTTCTGGATCCATCGAGGAATACGAATCAAACATATTTGTTCAAAATCCTTCTGAAATGCTCGCCATTTTACCTTTAAACTTTCCGGAAGAGGAGTATCCCAATCTAATTTCAATAACCACAATTGTTGGTAAAAAATCTTAATGCATACTGTACAAGGTGATAGGAAACCCAACGGATCAAACAATTTTGCTGATTGAGATAAAAATGTTCTTTTAGTGATCTCGCTAAATTTCAAATTAACATTAAATATAAAACAGTCAGTTGTAGAATCCCAGTTCAATCCCAGAGCCTTAGAGCACTCGTCAGGATGAATTTCTAAAGCTGGTAAATCAAATAGACTGAGAGACAAATGTTCCAGTACCTCAGAGGAATTGGATCGCCATTTCCTTAAATGAAAACCTCGGAATTCCAATCTATCAGAAAGCTTTCTTATTAATCCAATTGCCTCTTCACTAGAATCCGCTCTAGCCATCAAATCGTCAATGTAAAAGCACTCTTTTATTATAGAAGAAACTGCAGGATCCCCCTCCTCCAAGTCCTTCCCAACTTGAAATAAACAACGTGTTGCTAAATATGGAGCAGCAGATGTACCATATGTAACTGTTTTCAATTTATATTCTTTAATATCAGAGTCCCTTGACCTCCTCCAAACTATTCTTTGAAAATCCTGATCTTCTGAATCAATTAATATTTGCCTATACATCTGTTGGATATCTGCAGAAAAGGCAATTCGATGTAGTCTAAATCGAATAAGGATGAAAAACAAATCTGGTTGCAAAATCTGACCTACGGCTAAAATAGAATTCAAGGAATTCCCATCCGGAGGCTTGCAAGAACCATCAAATACAACTCTCAATTTTGTAGAAATAGAATCACTCTTGATAACTGAATGATGCGGCAGATAGTAAATTTTATTCTTGGTAAATTCTAAATTTTCGCCAAGAGGTGTCATATGTCCAAGTTCCTCATATTGATTCATGAATAGCCCATAATCCCTCTCAAATTCCTTGTTATACAGAAATTTTCTTTCCATTGCATATAATCTCGCAATTGCCATTCCTTTAGTATTCCCCAACAGATTTACATCCCTATAAATTGGTAACTTCACTACAAATCTACCGTCTTCATTTACTTTATATGTTGACTGGAAATGTTCACAAAATTCTTCCTCTTCAGATAAATGCTGTTTTTTAACATTTATTTCCTCTGTCAGCCAAAATTTTTTAAGAATTACGTCGATGTTATTTTCATTTTCATAATTACTTATAAAATGAGAGTGTGCAAAACGCGATGAATTGAAATCAGTCTGAATTCTTCCAGCTACCACCCAACCAAACATTGTATTCTGAGCAATCGGCTGATTTTCCTCTCCCACAATTTTTCCATGTCGTATAATATGAAAGAAAGTGTCGGAACCCAAAATGATATCACATTCCCTTGACTGCATAAAGTTTTTATCGGCTAAATTGATACCTTTAAGATGATCAAGATTCCTTACATCCAATGACTCAGTAGGAAGATAAGATGTAACTTTGTTTAGTATGTAGGCATGAACACTTAAAAAGTCATCTGAAAACCTTGAACCAACTTTCAAAGTCGCTGAACCTCGTGTCTGCCCAGCTTCCACTCCTCCAAAAACTTTGAGAACAATGCGATCGTTTTTTCTTTTTAAATTCAAAATAGTCATAGCATTTTCACTTATGAAGGAACATTCTGATCCCGAATCCAGGAGTGCTCTAAAGGGAAATGCGTCACCCACAGAATTATAAATTAAAATTTCAGCTGTAGGTAAAAAAGAAATATACTTAGAATTGTCACAAGATGCACTCGCAATAACCTTTGTTTCATTAGATATTAATTTAGAGCCACTATCCTCGTCATTGCAACTCCTTTCGTTCGAAACTGGGGGTACCCTCCCCTGAATTTTCGCAGTACACGAAGTACCTTTATTTCCTTCATGTATAAGTGTATTATGACTCCCTTGGCATTTTAAACACTTCAAATTGGTATATGGACATTCCCTCAACTTGTGAGAATTTAAACACAAGAAACATAAGTTATTCTGTTTAACAAAACTCTTTCGGGCATAGGCATCCATACCCTTAAATTTTCCACATTTATATAATGGATGCGTTCCCTGGCATTTCATACACCTTCGAGTGGATTTTTCAGCATTGCTTCCTGATTCAATATAATTGACATTTTTAGGCCTGACATCGTCATTATTAGCAATTAATTCCAAGGAAGAGCACCTCACATTTAAAAATTCAAAAAATTGCTTTAAAATAGGGAAATCAATCTCTGCACTTTTTATAGACCATTGTTTTCTTGTCTCGACGTCAAGCTTTCGCAACAATAAATAAATTAACCATGGATCTCTACCAGTAGCTTCCTCACAAGTAGCTTTCAACCCTCGAATGACTTCATCACTTGTATTCAACAAATTTCTTAAGTTTACACTGTTCGGGTGACTAATTGATTTTTGATCTATAAATACTTTAATTAACGACTGTACAATTTGCTTCTTCTTATCATACCGATCCAATAATTTCCCCCATGCTTCTTCATATGAATCATTAGACAGTGGAATATGCTTAATTAATAAGGCAGGTTCATCGGACAATAACCCCTTAAGATACTGAAATTTTTGAATCTTGGATAACGATGTTTGAGCATGAACAGTTGCTATAAACATATCTTTAAAGTTATTCCAGTCCATAAATTTACCGGAAAAAATTGGTATGTTCAATTTTGGAAGCCTAACATTTTGGTTCTGACTTTCAGTACGAACAGATTGAACAACATTCTGCGTTTCATTCGTCACTAATTGCTTTGTAGTAATCAACGCATCTAACTTATTTTGAAATTCAGATTTCAGGAAAAAATATCTTTCCTCAACTTCCGCAATTTCAGAATCCTTTTCACTAACTAAATTATCCAGCCGTTCAAATTCTTTAAACACTTCATCTAATCTATGCAACCGAGTATTAATTTCGTTTTTACCATTTATCCTATCGAAATTATTTTCCAATCTTGTAAGAGAGGCTTTAAGACGACCCCTTTCCGTTTTTATTTTAGTAAGTTCTTCTTCTGCCATTGCTGATCAAAAAAAATATAATAACTTTTAAAAAATACAATCCCAATAAAAATCAAAGCACTTATCTTTCACAAATCCAAATCTCGCCGATGCCTCCACTTTCTTTTGTTGCTTGAACATAAGAAGACATGTCACAACTTTCTTGAACTTATTTATTGGACGACACAAAACATCACATCGCATGCAGAACAATTGAACATTCAAAAATACTATCGCCAACTCAAGGCGAACTAACTTCAAAAACTCAGCTTTGATTAAAATATATTTCATAAAGGCAAAATAATTCCACAAAAGCAACAAATAATTAGGCATGAATCAAATTGCCGCCAACATTACCGGGCGAACTGAACACATGAGCTCAAGGCGAAACTCCACCTCCAATTTAAATCACTTTAGTCAGCAACACCTGAATTCACTTCCTATCCAAAAATAGAAAATAAGTGCTACCTAACCAGCCATTGCTTAGTGCTGGCATCTGTACTCGAAGTACATAACAACCGAATGCAGTCCAACAGGATTGTGCAGGAACAACCTTTAATGATATCATACAAGGATGAGATAGATTAAACAAGAATAAATTGACCCTGGCATGTTACATTTGAAAATAAAATAACTTTCTTTCTTTCTTTTTTTACAAAATTTTTATTTACATGCCAAGAAATGAGACTGATTGTGATATTGCTGTAGAGTAGGATTTTTTTGTTTGTTCGTTTTTTAATAAATGTTGTTAAGAGCTGTTGCAAAAACAAATCGGGCAAAAGCAAATGGCCCTAAATTAGTTTGACGTTGCTCCTCTGGGGTACTTTGACCCCCCATAACTCCAAAACTAAAAGAGGTAAATCAAAAATATTTCAGATTTGTTCTTTCCTTCGGTAAGGCAACACAATAAAAGAAAATCAGGTAATTCTGAGATGGTGATGGGAACGCCCTGCCCAGGGGCATAGCCAGAAATTTTTCATGGGGGGGGTGGTTACGACTATTACAACTCATATATATGTATACGTGGGTGTGACAATGTAGTGAAGAATATACATTTTGTATGGCAAAAAATGCCTCATGGGGGGGGGGGGGGGTTATGACTCCCCTAAGCTACGCCCCTGGCCCTGCCCGATTTGCCCCTGCAATGCATGGGTTTAAACATGGGTTCAAAAGTTTGTGAAACCCCCTAGCATCTTGATTAAATTTTAGGTTTAATGCTGCGCTCAAGGGAAGCCTCCTCATTACCACTCCCTTCAATCCAGTATGCAGTTGGGGCAGGTTTTCAAGCAAATATACAAAGAAAAAAATGGGCTTGCTAATGAGCAATAGAGGGGGCTCTATCGTTTTTAGCTCTCGGACAAGGACAGACCACTCCTTGTGCTTTCAACCTTTCTACTGCTGCAAAGGGGGAGGAGTTGAGTGTGATCTGATGAGGGATGCATGTAAGACGAAAAATCGGGCTGTCTCGTCTCACAAACTCCCTATATCATAATGAAAAAGGGTCCCGTCTCGCATAGATTCCTAATCCTGATCAAACCACTCACCTCTCCCTCACCCAGGGCCGCCACCGGCAACTAAAAGGTGACTATTTGCTACTATTTTCAGCAAAAGGCAACTATGGGGACTATTTTCTTTGAAAAAGGCCTAAAAGCAACTATTTTTTTTAAGAAAATGGAAAAAATGCAACTTTTTTGATCACAGAGACCACTTTTAGTGAAGTTTTAGATTTCAAGGTTCAGAAACAGTTGTGAGCAGTCGCTTCACGAAATACAAATAAAATCTATCATAAGTGCTTTACATATATCAATGCATTTACAATGCTACACAAAATCCTTTAAAAAAAAAAAAAAAAAAAAATTTTTTTTCATGAATTTTGAATTTGACGTTCATGAGACTTTTCCATGGAATTCCTCAGTTTTGTTTATTTTAAGATTACCAAATTCCCAGCCTTTCCGACCACTTAGAAGTGTTTCACGATTTTATTTTATGAAAAGCATAAAAAATGCTCCTCGTATGCTTTTAGTATAAATCATTTAAAATGTCGTTCGCACATTATTGGTAAAAATCATCAAAAATGTTCGCACATTATTTTACAACTTGGGAATTTCAAAAGCTGGCAAGTTGATGTTTTCTTAGTTCTAGCCTGCGCAGATGCATTTAATGAGAACAGATTTGCAAGTTGCCCTTTGAAAAAGATACTAATCACGAAGCTAGAATGGTTGGGTAATACTCGAAACTCCCTTATCAGCACTTCCGAATTTTTTATGTCATAAAAATATTGTTATATCACATGCTCTTGGTAACTAAAGTTATTAGTATGCTACTTTTTGGCTACTATTTTTTATGTATAAGGCTACTAAAGCAACCAATTTCAACACTAAAACGTGGTGGTAGCCCTGCTCACCACGGACATTTGGGCACCCACAGAAATTTTGTAAAGTCGGTGCCTCTGTTGTATGGACTTCATAAATATCATTATGAGTAATTTAACATAGTATAAATTAGTTCAGTCTTTTTGTTATAGATCCAAATATGTCACTCGGTTGGATTGGGAAGTACTTTTCTTTAAAATTATTTATCTCAGGGTTAAGTTAAATAAATCAACAACACAAGACAAGTAAATGAAGCAAGAAACATTTTATTTCTTAATATAGCTATTATATCAATTAACTTTGACACAGTTTTTTTTCTTTTTTTTTGTTTTCTAAATTACTTGAATTGACAAAAATATGTGATAAAATCCAACATTTAATTATCAAATCAACATCACATGATTCATCATCACATTTTTTAGGCCTAAAATTTACTGTATTAAAGTACTGCACATTAAATTCTATTCCTTTTATATTGCACTTTAGCTAAATTATAGTGATAAAATACTGATTGACAGTTTAAAAGAAAAATAAATTCACAGATATTTTAATTACACGCATAATTAAATGAATTTATTCCAAAAACAAATGAAATTAAACTGCATTCTATGTTATATATGAGGTGTATTCGGAAAGTAAGTTTCGCTTAAAAAAATTAGTAAAAATTTTTTTCCTCAAACCAATTTTATTTTTACACGAACGAGCATATCTTAGACTATTTTTCTGGATAGTTTCTGTTAATGTTCAAACACTTGTCATAGTGGGTTACCAGCTTTTCTGTATTTTCTTCATAGGCACTTCCGCCAATGGCGATAACCATGAATCCACTGCATTTTTCACCTCATTGTCAGATCCAGAGTGCTTGCTGCCTAGATCGGGCTTCATGTGCTGAAACAATTGATATTTGGGCAGTGCCAAGTCTGGGATGTATGGAGAGCGATCGAACTGCTCTCAGAGAAACTGTTGAATCATCGTTTGAGCGTCACCAGCAGTATGGGACCGAGTACTGTCATAGAGGCCTGCACATGAAGTGCTTTGGATCCGACGAGGAGGTGAAAAATGCTGTGGAGTTGTGGTTATCATCATTGGTGGTATAGAAAAGCTGGTAACCCACTACAACAAGTGTTTGAATATTAGTGGAAACTGTGTAGAAAAATAGTTTAAGATATGTTCTTTCATGTAAAAACAAAATTGGATAAAGCTTTTTTACTAATTTTTTTTTTCAAAATGAAACCTATTTTCCAAATATACCTCGTAATATTCAGTTAAACACTTTTAATTAAGAAGAATAATTACTGCCACATCTACATAATATGCATTTTTCTTAATAAAAAATAACTGGTCAGTGTTTAATAGCCTAATGACTAGAACAATTCAGTGAAAGTATAAAAATTTTCTTTGGTAGTCTAATATTGTGTGCATTAAATATTTAATATAACTTAAAAAATAAAACAAGTACAAATGTAAGCATCAGTTTGCATCAAAATTTTGGCTCTAAGTTTATTAATTTATACATTTCTCCAGCTTATAAACATGCCATAGAGCAGGCTTGAGAGCAAATATCAATGCATGTTAACTTACGTTAGGGTTATTTCCTCAACTGTCAGATGCATGATTTGTATTTTATATACACATATAAAAATTACATTGTCTCCATATTTTCACCACATAAATGCGTATAGTTGTAAATTAATTTTCAAATTGCAATGCGTGTAATAAAACATAGATTTGCTGATCTTTATACGTATATATATTTTCATAAAAAAAGAGAGATAAATGGATAAAAACAGTTAATACAGACATATATTAATTATAAGGTAATAATTCATTAAGTAAATGCAACTGCTTTACTCAATTTCAGTATGATGTGCCATAAATGATGGTAACATATATGACTTCCTAAAATAACAAATACATATAGTAGAACATGTTTATTTACTGCAATTTCATAATAATAAAAAATAAGGAAGTATTTAAAAAAAGAAACCTGTTGACAAACAATAAAACTGGCTTATCAAGCTTAAATTATTTATATAAATGACTCAATTCCTATTTTACAACAATTTAAAACTGAAAAGATGTTTCAATAAAATATATATAATTAAAACTACATTACATTTTTATACTTATAAATTTTCGATAATATATATTCTGAATTTTCATAGTATGGTACAGACACAGTATTTTGAATAAATCAAAATTCAGTGAACTGCATACAGATGTCTTAACAGAAGTATCCCTGACTGCAACTAATTTGGAAATATTAAACCTTCATGGGCAACAAGGAGTATCATTTTTTAGTTAAAAAGAGGTTTAAATAAGATACTCATGTTTTGCTTGCTTCAATTAATTTTGGAATTTTACATTTAAAATAACCTTAACTTTATATCAAGGAAGCAAATAATAAATACAAGGCAGAAAATTTCTTCTTAGCTTTTTGTATGTTTAGTTTTAAATTGCGATTGTTTTTTAGAGCACAATTTGATCTATATGAATATATCACTACCTTATTCATTTTTTAGAAGTAAAAAAAAAATTATAATTCAGATTGTTCAAAAAAGCTTTTTTTTTTCCCTTCCAAAATCCTTGCAGTTTGTAGTTTTATTTAGAAATTTTTTACTTGCTTATACATACTTTACATATACCCAGCTGTATGCATTAAACTGTCATGTCATTCAAAACTTTAATTTAAAAAAAAAAAAAAAGGGAGGAGGGGGAAGAAAAGCTGCACTGAAGTCTAATTCTATCACACTTTGCTGAGATCAGAGTTACAAATGCTATGTCACTAAAGAGATGAGACTCGCTCACCTGTGACAAGCTTTCCTTGCAAATGTTGTTTATAAGACTACAGACTGATTAAAGCTGAATTCTTATATGATTTGCAAACATGCAATCAAGTTTTATGATAAATGAAAATAAATAGCTGCAAATCACAATTGGCAACACACAATAAATAGATTCAAACAAGCACACTAGTTCACGAAACAACATATATTTAGAAAAAGTATGATTACTGCAGAAAACTTAAAATTATGAATAATGCACTTTTTTTCAAAAAGAGTTCCTTATACAAATAGGCTAAACCTGATTTATTCATAGATGTGATGCAGTCCAAGTATTGAAATTTCATGTTTGTATAAATCATTACTTAAACAAGATTTGTATGGCTATTTAAAGATTTGTATATAAATTGTGTTTGAATAGCTGTTCTCCTGTTTCATAAATTATTTTTCAAATTTGTAAATGAATTAAATGCGATCCATAACTACATAGGTATTAAACTATTACTTTTATGGCTGATTAATAAGGGGGAAACAAATTACAGCTTGCGGATCTAATATAAAAAAATTTGCTTTATCACTGTAAATAAGCAGAAATGTGAAATTTTACTCAAAATCTTCAATGATTTATAATCTTCTAGTATATTTATGTACATCTGTTTTATTTCAAAGTGTAATAAATTGAAATAAATTTAATTTGTAAATAAAATACAATGTCATCTGTAGGTTTGTATATCTGATAATGTGAAAAAAAAAAATACTAATAGCAGATGAGTGAAAACATCTTGTGCGTGAATTCAACCCTTATGTGACGTAACCCATAAATAAAATAAAAATTATGGCAGGGCTAAATGTACTTAGTTCATTCCCCGCGTGAACAGATATTTAACAAGCATGGCTTTTTATTATTCACTTAAAATTTACAAACTGCATCAAGTAAACAATTGTGAAAAAATTACGTTATTATGCTTTATACGTTATTACGCTATTAAAATTAAGTTATTAAAGCACTTTATGCATGCAAAAAGACAGTCAACAAATACTTTCAAAATGTTATTACACATTTTTCAAATATGCAAAACTGGAACTTCAGTGTAGGTATTTTTTTGAGCCCATAAGATTGAATATAAAATATTTACAACAAAAGGACACAACGATTAACATAGTTCAGCTTATACCAACATTTGAAAATTTCAAAAGACATTCCACTGTATCAGCAGCTCATGAAAACTGATAAATATTTTCTTTGATGAGAAGCTTTATTACAGATAATAATATACTACACACAATTTTATTGCTTAAAATATTACTACAACCTTTAAGTAATTTTATACACAACTATACAATAAAAATGTGTTGATATTGTTAGTTTTCTGCAATAAAAATGCTTTTTTCCTTTAATAAATATGTAAACATAATATATTCCAATTTAATGCCTGAATGATAGAGTGTGATATGCACATAACAATATATAGCTATTGCTCCTATACACATATATGTATATGAATGCTTCATAACACCAAAAACAAATGTTACACCATATCACTATTGAATTTTGACAGAAGTAACTATTTTAAAACAACCATTTAAAATAAACATTATTTACAGATATCTTTTACATATATTTTATATACACACATAAACATTATATAAATTGACTTTGTAATAAATATAACAAATATGCCACAAAACAAAAATTTACAAAATTTACAGATTAAATACTGACTAAACAAATAGTTGATATAGTTGCCATACATAACAACTTACACAACATAATAATGTGTAACTATTAATGCTTTCAAAATAAAAATGAAAAGCAACATAAATTTAGCAGTTTAGCAGCTGAAGAAATAGAGTACGCATGGCTATCTATGTTGTAAGCCTTAGTAAAAAGATGGAAAGAAAAAATAGACCTATATTGAAAAATATTTAGCTTAAGTAAATTTTATACAACAGACATCTTATTCAAAATTTAGTTCAACTATTTTAGGAAAAAAGAATAACATTTATATTTACATGTGAAATATAAATTTTAATAAATAAATCTTACTGGTATAAAAATTATTACAGTACTTTGGATTAAAATATGAAACTATAGTGCATTTGTTCAAAAAGACAATGAAAAATCTATAGTATATACTGTTTACTTAGCAATGATGCTTAAATGATTAAGTAGTTATGGAAGCCATTAATTTATTATAACCTGGCCAACCTAAATTCAATATTTGACAAGCTCACATGCAATAAAAATACACAAATTTTATAATATTCTTAAGCATTTCAAATAAAATAAAATTCTACATAATGTGAATTGATTTGTATTTGCCTATTCATTACAATGATAGTCATACATTAATATTTTAAAATTTACACTATGCTTTAGAATTTATTTCATTTTGAAAGTAAAATGTTTACAGCTTTTTTTAGAGGAGTAAATGACAATGCAAAGTAAACTGGAATTATAACCAACAGAAATTTTGTTATCAACATATGAATAATCATAAATTTTTGGAAACATCTTTGTATTTGTTATTTATTAATGACACTTTGACACTAAAAACACCTTTAAAACTGACTGGTATGTAATCAGTAATAAAAAGTTCTTCAAATTTGATTTACTGATATCTACCATAAAAATTTTATAAAATACAGTTACCAGTGTTATTTGCCACACATAGATCAACCAAGTGACAAACATAGTAATTATATATATGCAAATTGACTAAAAGAACCTAATTTAATAAGGTTGTTTAAATCCAGAAATTCTTTTAGCTTAAATTAACAGCGAAGCAATATTGCTTCATACACAACAGTAAAGAAAAATAATTTTTAAAAATATTAATTTAACTTTCAATTTGAAACATTAGTAAAAAATTGCATGGAGTCACTTAAAAAAAAAAAAAAAACTTTGCAACACAATATAAAATGTCTTATTCATAAAAAAACACACTTTTTCATGGTCCTTTATAAAATAAAATACTAAAATGTTAGAATCCTTCAACATTAAGTATATAAATACAGAACTAGCACTGTGACCAACAACTGTTAAAAAAAAAAAAAAAAAAAAAAAAAAAGTTATTCAGGATAAGTAAGTTTTTTTTTAAAAGATACATTTTCAGTCACTTATTTGATATTAATTCTAACACTATAAATATACATATTTTGAAACTGTATATGACTAGACTGTAGCAGGACAGAAATAAAATAACCTTCAAAGCACAGATTTTTTTCAAAATTTCTAAATCTAAACCAATAATTTATTTTTATTAGAAATATAAAATAAAATAAAAAAAGCTTTTAATATAATGTCTTTTCCAATTAAGACTTATTAATAATTTAAAAAATCAAATGCATGCAGATCAGTAAATATAGCTGCTTCTGATAGCAAAAACAGTTCTTTTATTTATATAAACAGCAGCCATTTATTTAATTTACATAATAAAGTTGAATGAGACAAATTTAATCTCTGTCTATTCAATTTTGTAAAAAGGTAAAAAAATCGGAAAACTTTTTTTTTATTTGGCAAAACATGTTTAACTTTTCTTCAAAACAAACTTCCACTACAGATGACTGAATTAATTCCAGAATTTTACATAAAAACATCTTTTAAGAGATGCTGTTACCTTTCACTTATTACCCTGCTCACTATCCAAGCCTTTTTCCAAGCACAATTTCCATTCTTACAGAAACAGTGTCATAAATTTACATCCCTAAAATAGTATTAGGTCCTTTGAAGTGTATCTTCAGCAAAAATATCCACGAGTTTTTTACAAACACTCGACAGAATGTTGTGCAATAAAAGAGCTAAACACCATCTTGAAAGAGCAGTTCAGATGTAGTTTGCAGAACCTGTATTATTTTTTTTTAGATGTGCATTGCCTTTACATTAAATTACTTTTTAAAATGTTAAAGCATACCTAGCAAAAGTCAGTAAAGCCTTACCATTTTCAACACTTTATGAGTACTTTCTGAATAAGGTTGCACATTTTACTTCATGGAAAATGAAATTATGTTATACTTTTTGTTTTCCAAATAATGAAAAAAAAAATCTTACAAAAATTTAGGCTTTAAGGCTTAAGTATAACAGAACAAAATCTATTTATTTACAATCAGTATATGTATAGATTTTGTCATTTCGTGACATGCCCTGTTGGCTGTTCAGAAGATATGGTTTGGCCAGGGTTGACTTAGAAATACACATATTCATCTGTTGAACCTAAAAATGTTTATTCCTTATGATAAAGAAAAACTGTCACTCATTTATCGTCTATTTCATGAAAGGGGAAAAAATCATACTTGCATCTCATGAAGGCTTCAACAGAAAAGGAAAAATATATATGTATATATTAAAAACTAGTGTACACTGTTGAAAGACTCAGAGAGGTTGAGGACAAGGAACCATAATTTTGGGTTACAATAAATATAGAAATGGTTGCATAATTTTACAATTTTGGTTTTAGCTATATACTACACATAAAGCACCGTATGAGTTAGCTAATGCTTTAAACAAATGCAGGAATGCAATCTAAAGCTTCTTCCCTTTTTTAATCTTTCCTTTAAATAACAACAATGGTTTATGTAGATGCTGGAATGGGCCGTTTTCGAGAAAGTTTTGACCTACAAAAACAAATATATTCAGAACAGTTGACTTTAAAAATGCATATATATTACATAATAAAGTATATTAGCACATTATTTTAAATAAATAAATAATTTTTTTTAGAATTAACAGTTTTACTTTACTGACATCATATAAAATTAATACACATAAACAGTTTTACCTAAAATTACTTATAATGAAAAATCTTCTTTTAATAATTTTTAAGGTGGTAAAATACATAAATTTACTGAGGAGAAAATACTGTAAAAGATAATGTTTAACTGATTTAAAGCTTTAATTTTGTAAGTGTTAAATAGAAAATCGGTATGTTTTAGCAAGATTTTCTATACCTAATTAATTGTTTAACACTTTGTGGTCAAAACCTGAGTGTCTCTTGGGTTACCATTTTTGGTAAAGCCCAAGAGTCTCTTGTCAACTTTAACTCTCTGAACTATAAAAGTACCGACTTTAAAGGAAAAAAATAATATCACAATCAAGATAACTTTAGAAAGATGAAATATGGAACCAAGGAGAAGATATAATTTATTTATGGGACAAAAATTTGTTGGGATAAGCAGATAAATATATGTATATATTTTTCATCTTAGTTTTTCTAATAAGCTTCATTCTGTGCAAAGAACAGGTACTTCCGCTGGTATAATAGTAATAATAAATTGACTACTCTTAAAGATTGATATTTACCTTATCTGACCAGCAAGGAGAGGATTGATAGCATATAGCCACTCATATACTTCTTTATCCCCTAATGTCTGTAATAAGAAACCCCTATGTTTTGTTACAACTGAGAAAGTATTGGGTACCTGCAATTGATAATAAATAAATATATATATATACACACATGCACAAATGATTTTGAATTTATACTAATAAAAATCTTTACATTTCATAAGATTTTTACAATTTTACTTATGCAAAATTTATCAGATTTATGAAGTACTGTTTGCTCATAAGGCAACACAGGAACATATGAATACCTTACAACAATACATATAGATATTTTATGTTGGAATAAAATTAAAAACATATTGTGCCATATAGAAATATAAATGTCACTTAAATAGAAATTCATGTAGTAACTTTAAATAAGTACCACATCCACATTATTAATAATTTATTATATAGCAAATCCATAATTAACTATAATAAACTAATATTTTTATCAATTTATCAGATTAAATAAAAATCTAATATAATGTACTTATGTACGTTTCAAGACACACAATGGCTCTTTATTCTTAAAGTACATACATTAAGTATTTATTTTCTATATTCATGTGGGTAGATAAGTATCTACTCCGAAACAGGGTAGAACCCTTGTATCTCTCAAAACATAGAGATAATTGTATTTTGAAAATGAACTATACTTTTAACATAGCTTCTTGATCTTCACTGTATTCTACTTGGGCAGTAGCTAGATTTATCATTCCACGTTCCACTAAATCTTTTTCATTTCTGTAGATAAAAACATAAGGCCGCCGTACAACCTATTGAGTAAAAAAGGCATTAATAGGAATAGTTAAAAAAGAACAATACAAGAGTTAATTATAGAGGAGAATAAAAGAAAATACTAAAAAGTAGAAAGGACAGGGCAATTAAGCATATTCAAACAAGGTTCTACAGAAAAACCAATTAAGAAATTTTGTACACATTTCACAGTTCAAACATTTCTTATTTACACACACACTCACATATATGTATTTATGTTTTACTTATTAGTTTATATACATATATATGTAACATTATAAGTCAAAAGCCTATGAAAATCCCATATTTCTGGAACTACGCAGTTTAATTCAGTTGGAACAAAGAAATCCGCGTTCAAAAACTGCAATTAATACACGGTCCCTTGCAATTCCTTTGTAACTCTGTAGACGGTCCCGGCAGCCAGCCACATAGGCGTCTTGAAAGTCATAACAAACCCTGGGAAATCTGCTGCCCAGTTTTAGCTTTTGACCAATGGTTGCAATGCGTTTGAGGTCATGTGACATGACGTCGAAAGCTTTTATAAGGACCTGCAGCGGACCAGGAGCAGAACTTTTGCGTGACGCACCTGCCTAAGAAAGATGTACTCAGTCGTCCAATAAAATCATGTAATCGTACTTGGATTCCGTCTCATTCTCTTCCATCGATGGCCACTATGGCCCAAGGATTTTCACGATTGCTCCCGGCCAACGACGATCGGCCTTCTACAGCCTCAACCCCTCCGGCCCGATTCCCACAATATTGGCTCTAATCCAGAGTCCCGAGCCAGCCAGGAGACCTCAACAGCCATGCCTCTCCCTCACCTTACCCCTCCGGTTCCACGACACAAATTTCCCGTAGCGCGCGAATGTTACACATATATATATATATATATATATATATGCAAGAATTACAAACCTCAAGTGGAAAAAAAAAAAAAAAAAAAAAAAAAAAAAAAAAAAAAAAAAAACATGCTGAGCCAAATGAAGTACAATTAAACAATATATATATATGTACAGGGTGTCCAGTGCTAACGGTGCCCAATGGCTATTTTCTAAACCATTAGTCAGAGACACATAGTTCCAGCTGCAAAAATCCTTTCAATTCTATCATATCAGAAACAATCGAAGGCAATAAATCAATTCCTGTAAAAATTACACAATTTAAATTTTTATACGATCCCCTGGTTCTATCAGTTATGTTTAGAAATTTTTTCTCTATACAATTTCAGGCACAAAAAGAAAAAACTCGCCCTTCTATGATCAAAATTTACTGAGTTATAAAGCTTCAAATATCTTGACTTAAGTCACTTTTCCATGTTCAAAAATGTTCCGTTACAGCAAACCGTTAAGGGACCATATAAATATTAAAATTTTAAATTATAGGTTTTTTATTTCATTTTCTGGCACAGAAGCAAAACTAATTTTAGAATACTAATTCTTAAGTGGAAGGCTATAGTCAGGCTCTATAAAAATCTATCCAGGATCAGGCTTACTAAATCCTATATGAGTACCATGCAGATTTGTAACATCGAGTAATCTATGCAAAGTACAGGAAGAGTTTTTAAACGGGTGCATATTTGTATTACAGCTGAAGGAAGCTACTTTTGAGCAATGTTACGCTAACAGAATTTGTAATATTATTTTAAGTTTTAAAATGCATATATTTGTATTTTAAAATGTTTCATTTTCTAATTTAATGTTTGATGAAGTGTTTTACTTCTTTGAATTTTTATTTTAAGTTATTTAACACCAGTTCATTTAAAAAAACTCTTTCAGTATAAGCTATATATTAATTTATTGGATACACATAGTTAGATGTTAATATTTTTTATTGCAATCTACATTCATAAAATAGTTGATGAAATTCTTAATAAATATCAGAATGCTCAAAACTACGTACATTAATTTTTCTCAAATTCATTTTATATACAACACCTATTTCGCTGCTCGAAAAGTGCTCTAACTTTAAGCAGCTGTAACTTGGTGAATTTTGGTCATAGAAGGACGAATTTTTTTTTTTTTTTTAAAATTGTGCATGGTCATAATTGTATAATTTTTTCTTCTAAATATATTGTATCTAATTGTATAATTTTTTTTTTTCTAAATATAACTGGTAGGACTGGGAGATCATATAAAAATTTAAATTTTGTAATTTTTATAGGAATTGATTTATTGACTTTGATTGTTTTTGGTATAATAGATTATACAATTTAAAGCATTTTTGCAATTTGACTATATGTATCACTAATGGGTTTACGAAATAGCCATTGGGCACCGTTAGCACTGGACACCCTGTATAGATACAGGGTGTCCCAAAAAAGGTGGTAAAGGGCTTTAAATCTTTATCTATCAGAGATAGGGCAGTGTAAATTGAAAAAAAGTTCAAAATAAGGTTGGAAATAGGAAAAAATTCCTCTTCTTAACTTTAAAAAAGTTATACTTTTTAAGTTTGTATGCGACTCCCATACAAATAATTCTCAATCAGTAAAACGTGCACCAACATGTGACATACAAAATTTGAGAACTGTACCTTAAAAAGTGTCAGAGATATGAAGATAAATATAATTATGACTTAGTATTATTCTGTGATTCAGAACATATTCCTATTCTATTGTCAACACTTGTGCTCTTACCTTTTTACCTTAAAAATAACTATGACTGAGAACTTTTTGAAAATTTATTACACAAACCAAAATCGCTCATTATACTTATATATTTATTTATTTAAGTTTTATATTTCTTTTTTAAAAATCATCTTGTCTAAGATGATATTTCTCCTATAAGAAACTCCGATCACTTGGTTTATTTAGAAAACTTCTTAAGTAGGTTAAATAAATTTGGAAAGGGCATATATCATGAATAGAATTAATGCATAGGAAAAAAATACTTACTACCCAATGTTTTACCCAACCTTTGGTCTTATCATCAAGGCAGTTAAGGTAGCCTTTCCTTGACACCACAGGACTAACTCTTATCTCTTCCACTTCAGCAACATAGAGGAAACGACCAGAGTTACGATGAGAGGGTGGCACATTGGGGGAGGATCTTGAAGCTATGGAAGTGGGAAGGTAGCTGCGCTCATCATCTACACTGCCACCGAATCTATCAACAGGTAACGTTTTGAGAAAAGAGCTGAAAATAAAATAATTTTAACTATTTTTAATAAATGTTTACTTTTATAATAAAACAATCACCTCCTCCTCTTCTCTCTTTCTTTCAAAAAAAAAAAAAAATAAATAAATAAAATTAGCAAGTTGCAAGCTTACAATTAGTAGTATTATGAAAATTTGGAGAGCTTTAGACTAACATGTTTAGAAATACAGTTAACTACACAACATAACATGTAAACAAATCTTACAATGATTAATATTTAGGCAATCATATACAGAAACTTTAGAAATTTTTATGGCTAAAGTCTTGAGCTAAGATTTTAATTACAACTAATTTTTTAAAATTATAAATAAAACTTTGTGGAACACCGATCTTTGATCTTTCAAATAAAACAGAAATAAATTTAATATTTATACTTACTCTTGAGAACATGAAGAAGCAATACTAGAATGAACACTAGATGACCTAGATATCACATCGACCTCGTCTGTTGGAGTAGTAAGCTCATCCTGTAAGAGTTCCAAATTATGTCTTAAGTGCATACCACACTTTTTACCAATATGAAATAAAGCTAAATAGTGCTTTGCATTAGTTTTACCAAAGTGTTATACAATTAAAAATTAAACAGATACATATAATATAAACAAGTGCTGCATTACAGAAAATGTTTCTTCTTATATTATCATTTATTGCTTAATATGGTCACTTCTTTCAGTAAATATTTACAGAACTTCTCAATGAGAGAGTGCAACACCTGATTTAGAATGTTTTTTGATTGGCAAATAAACAGTTACAAAATAATTAAAATTTTACTGTATCAACATTTTATTATATCAACTAATATAATATACGGTAATAAAAATTTAGTTAATGATTTTATTTACTTCAACATAAACTGAATAGCTCACCTTTGTATAAGGAGTAGGAGGAGGTTTTGATGGAATATGACTATTAATTAGAGCAATACACTTGGTAGAAAGTTCTTTTTCTTTCTCTGACATTTCCCATGGCTCATACACAGATTCATCTACTATTAAGCGATTTGTGGTAGTGGGAGATGTTGGAGAAAGTACTAATGGCGCAGTTGGTAAACCACCTTCACTAGATGCTTTGGCTACTAAATTACATGCATCTTTTTCCATCTTGCTAATATCAGGAGTATGCCCCATTGAATTATCTATACCTAGTTTTTCTCTCAGGAGCAACAGATGTCTGACTCTTTCAACCTGTAAAAGAAATAACTCCATTATCAACTTATAATTATAAATACAATGTTTAAATAAGGTAATACTTATAGGGATAAAGAAAAATATTTAATCCATAAGCAGTTTAATTGGATTTGGTAACATTTAAACTATGTTCTGACTTTCTTTCATTTCAAAATAAAATTTTTACAGTGAATATAATAAGCTGTTAACTGTATAAAATTAAAGGGTAGCTGTTATAACTTTTAAAATATAAAATTTTCATTTAAATAATACAAAACTTAAATTAACTTATCTTACACTAATTTTTGAAATAAGTGAAGTAAATTGCAATCTTTATATTAATTAAAAATTAAATATCCCATTACGAGATAAATATTATATGTTGAAGTTATTGCTGAAACTATATAGTTGCATACAAGAGAAACTAAACATTTATGTTAAAAGCATTGATCTTATTAACGTTTGAAAGGCTTAAAAAATAATGATTCATTATAAGAACATTCATACAAAGTATGAGAATTCTATATATTTACCTTTTCCCTCTCCCTTTCATTTCTTTGTAGAAAATTATAATTTGAGAAAATAAAGTCTATAATTACACTTCTAAAGAAAAAAGTTACTATTGAGATTTGTGTTTTCAAAGTTGTAAGGCTAATATTTGCAAAAATTTTTATATGATTTGTTATAAAAGGTATCCAACATTTTAATTCAACCCTAATTTCATATAAATTACTTTTATTGCAAGAATTTAAAAAGAATCATTCATAACATCTTATATAATAAAATCCGAGGGTAAATTAAGTCTGTAGCAGGCTGACTGGCTGTGTATGTGTGTAGGTTCGTGACCTTCGATCTTCTTATGTATGTGCTTTTCGATCACATAGTGTCGAGACAAGTGGTCACAGACCTACCAAATTTTGTATATGGCTTCACTATGACATGTCCTAATACAATTCGGAAAGATTTTTTCGAAATTTGAATAAAAAAATGTTTTATTTTTTTTTGAATTCAACAGCAGCTGCTTAAAAATTTCGCTATCATATCTTGCAGTTTGGTTGTCTTGGAAACAGTAATAATGAATAGAATTGCCAGCTGAAAAAAATAAAAACTGCATTTAAACAAAACTCCGAGTCTTCATAAGTGAGATAGATCTATGTCATTTTGATGTAAGGCCTTAATGTGCAAGTTATTACTAGACAAAATTTTTAAAAAGATTGTGATTAATAGATTTCAGGATGCAAAAGTGAAAATCCGAAAATGATAGGAGTTTCAAACACCTTTCAGAACTCAATCAGAATAAAAGACTACCCCAAGCAAAAAATATGCCACACATGAAATATTGGATGACATCAATACAAGGCTATTTCAGTTGCTTGTTGATGGAAAATATAAATATGTACCATAAGATTAAAGGAATATTTTATCAAGGATTATCTATAAAGGAGTACTCTATTGTTGAGGTTGATTGGTTGAAGGTCACATGTTGGTTGAAAAGTGATGTCACAATGATATTCTCTATTCTGCAAATTCTCTTATTTCGGGTCAATTGCAGAGTATAGCCATTTATTAAAATTTTAAATTACCTATCATTTTCAGATTTTCACTTTTGCATCCTGAAATCTATTAATCACAATCTTTTTAGAAATTTTGTCTAGTAATAACTTGCACATTAAGGCCTTCAAAGATAAACTACTTAAAAATATAAATTAGAAGACTTTCTACAAATTTTAAACAACACTTTGAATTTAATGCTCCCCAGTTTCCATAACAATGACAGGAGTGAAAAATTTTTCTGTAAAAGAAAAGCACGAATTAAATTTAAAGGACGAGTATCATATAGGAGGTCAGAAGTTTGTTGCATTTGCAATGGGTAACAGTATAGTGTGCATATGCAGCTTCGGGTAAATTGAAAAGTCTCTTGCCATATATATGAAGGAAAAACTGCAAAATAGCTGCAGTAGCATTAAGAATTTAAGAAATTTAAAACTCCTGTAAAATAATGTTTCTTTTTTTTCATATATATTTTCATTTTCCTAAACTAAGAACTCTAAACATTAGCTTAACTCAGCATTTCTCTACCTGTGGGGCGTGACCCCCAAGGGGGGCACAGAGAGTTTGCAGGGGGGCACGAGAAAAACCAAAGAGCAAGTAGTGATGCGTGTTTTTTAAAAATCATCTTTTTTCTCATTTTTACACAAAAATTCATCCATTTTCACCTAAAATGTTCATTGTTAAAGATTAAAGAACTGAATGTATGCTGAAAAATGTGAGGGGAGGGCACCACCGTAAGTTAGCCTTTGTTGGGGGGGGGGGGGACAAAGGTTAAAAGGCTGAGAACTGCTGGCTTAACTTTCATTTCATTGTTGAATATGGCAGCTTAAGTGGCAGTAATGGACAGAATTGTTCTGACAAAAAAAAAATTGGGAGGGGGTGGGGATCGAAACACTGGAAAAGGCAGAATTTTTCACGAAAAGACTTTATTTTGTTTAAAAAATTGAAATTTCAGGAGGGGGAAGGAAGACCAGAACCCACCTTTCCCTTAATATGTCCTTGGTAATGGATTATGTTACTATGGTAACAATTATGATAAATATGTAATTAGTTTTTCATGTTAAAGTCTAATTGGAAATGAATTTGACATCATTTTGATGTCACGAATTTAAAATTGCATCATATCTTAATGAGGATGGTATGCCACACCCTGCAGATATGCTAAGTGCTTTACGGAAAAATTACTTCACCAAGGTTTACTTTTACAAGAGCCAAAATATTCACGAAACAGTGAATGTTTCATGTAGATATTTCTATGTCTGTGATATCAACAATATTTTAAGACTTTTTATATGGTAGGGTTTTACCAAGGTGTTCTGCAGAATGACTGAGATTACACATTGCTCAAGCTTTAGAATTTAAAAGACAAAATAAAACAGTGTTCTACACCATATGACGTTGTTTTAGAATGAAATGAAAAGACGAAACTATCCTGCAGAAGCCCTTTGAAAGTGAACAGATTTGTCCATAAAACACTGTTTATATTCTGTTTGATCTCAAATAACACTGACCTAAATTATGTGTTATCATTTTGCAGTAATGCTAGCATTTAAAGTAAGTATCTGTTAGCAACAGCTTATGGCACGAGTAAAAGAATTCTACATATTTTGAATTTTCATAAAAATTGAAGTAATTTCACTTATGTGAGTGAGAAAAACACTTGATTCAATTTGTACGAAGAAGGGGTACATAGTACATTTATATTAGTTGTTCGTAAAAGATAGTCAGTGGGCTACCATTTATTGTTGCAGATGAATGCTTTAAAAATAAGGCACAAATATTCATTCATGGTTCAGACTCTTTTCAGAGAAAAAAAAAAAAAGTACTTTTTATGGACCCAAAATTCTTTTAAATAGAGGCCATTCACAAAAGACGTCACCCTTGGAGGGGTGTGTGTGTCATGAAATTGTGACAAGGGGGAGGGAGGGGGTAACAAGAAGTGTGACATTACACATTTTATATTTTTGTTAAAATAAAAACATTTAAAATCAGCAGATTAACTTTCAAATTTATATTGAAACTAGCTGAAGTACCCTTCGTTGACGGGTTAGTACTGAATGGAAATTTCCAAAAAGCAAGAACTTTCGTCAGCATTGTAGGAGTACACAGAATGGGTGTAGTATACTACCAAAAGTAAAGAAAACGAAGTTATAATTTTTATGTTTTGTTAAAATAATACAGATGAGAGAGTAACTATTTCATTCGCTTTAGTCATAATTAATTATGTGATGTGCGAACAAATATTTCTGCATACTGAAATAATTTTCGCGAAATCTCAAAATCTAATGAACATTCTTGAAAAATTGGAAGCCTAGAATTTAAGTTGAGTGACAACTTATCATGTCACCAAATTTTGTTTCATTCCCTGCAGTTTTTATTTCATGATGCAGAAACAAAAATTTCAGCATTTTAAAATGATTTTCACAAAATCTCAAAATATTTTAAAACATCAACACCTATAAATTAAGATTAGCAACTACCTATCATATAACCAAATTTCGTATTACTCGTTATTATGCGATGCTTGAAGAAATATATATAACCGCATTTTGAGAGAATTTTCACAAAATCTCAAAATCTAATAAAAATGTTTAAAAAATTGGACACCTATACTTTATGTTGAGCAACAACCTATCATGTGACCAAATTTCATATCATTCGCATTAGTCATTATTACGTAATGCATGAACAAAAATTCACTCAGTATGAAACGATTTTTGCAAAATCCCAAAATCTGATCTTTTTTTTTTTTTTTTTTTTTTTTTTAAGATGCTTATAGTTTAAGGTGAGTGACCACCTATCATTTCACCAAATACCATTTTTTCACCTTTGATTATTTACGTGATGTGCAAACACAAATTTACACAGTTTGAAACAATTTTTGCAAAATCTCAAAATCTAATCAAAATTTTTTTAAAAATTTGATGACAATGTTTTAAGCTGAGTGACAACCTTCATGATACCAAATTTCAATTCATTCACTTCAGTCATTTTTGCATGATGCTCGAACACAATTTTAAGGAGTTTGGAACGATTTTTGCAAAATCTGAAAATCTAATCAAGATTTTTTAAAAATACGCTACCTAATATTTAAGTTGAGTGACCCCCAATCATGATACCAAAATTCATTTCAATCACTTCAGTCATTTTTACGTGATGCTCGAACACAAATTTATACAGTTTGAAATGATTTTCGCAAAATCTGAAAATCTAATCAAGATTTCTTAAAAATTTGACACCTATGTTTTAAGTTGAGTGACCACCTATCATGACATCAAATTTAATATCATTCACTTCAGTCGTTTTTATGTGATGCTTAAACAAAAAAAGCGTCACGGACAGAATGACAAACTTTTTTTTGAGGGTCGTACCGGATTCTCAGGTGCTTGAAACTGATAGAAATCGCAGGCCCATTTTTTGAATTCCAAAAAATGTACAGACAAAAGTCTAATTTTATTTATATAAATTACCAGAATTGAAGATTTTTATTTTTACCTGATTTCTGGCACAGTGCTTTGTTTTTGAGCTGTAAGTATATGTTTATGTAATACAGTGCAACATGTGACGAGGGTGGTATGGTGAAGTGTGCCACTTTGTTACAAAGGGTTGGGGGCAAGGAATACTGAAAAAAAAGTGTGACATCATTTAAGGACTCATTATTCCTTTAAATGCAGATATGCCAAGTTTCTAAAATTAAAATGCCCAAGATTTCTTATTCATGTAATGTACAAGTAATTAATACAAATAAAATATTTTTTTTTTTTTCTCAAGGGACGTGCATTTCCATATAAATACTATCCCATTAGTTAAGTTAAATGATGTAAATAAACTGTTTTAAAAATTTCCAAAAGGAATATTGGAAAACATAAAATATCAGTGAAAATACATACCAGATAAATTATTCAATAAATCAAAATTTAAAGATATTCCATAACACAAAAAAATTAAATATCTAATTTCTTAAACCAAAAACTACCTTAATAACGAAATGGTCTAGCATAATTCTACATAAATGGTAATAATAGTAATATGGTAAATACATGGAAATATGGTAATATGATAAATGGTAAATACCCGGTGGGTAAGGTATTTATTCAAAAACTAATAATGGTATAGATCAATATTTAGCCCTGCTTCGGCTAAATACCTAATTTTGAGTACACAGTAGGAGACTTAAAATACGGAACTTGTTTTTCTTTTACTACATTTTTTATACCCTAAAAGAAGGGAAGCATTTTTCTATTTATTCCTCATTTTCTTCTTTGAAAGACCGTTTTCAGTTGAATATATATACCTGTATTATAAAAGAAAGGGCCTGTTTTAAGGGGGGAACTGCCTCCTCCAAAATTGTGAAGCAGTTAAAAAAAAAAAAAAAAAAAAACTGGCTATTTTAAAACATTTATATTAATTCTAGTGACAAAAATGCTTATAATAACAGATTCCCCTCTACAAAATGAAAACCTATATACGCTACTGAAATAAGCAAGCTCACTTGAGTGAAATGAGCAAGGCTCGCCATATCGGCGACCACGGGAAGCAGAGGGGAATGCACCAGGGAGAGTACACACACACATGTTGTTTCAAGTGTTGATGATTCATTAATTCTCTGCTCCTCTGTGCATTAAATATAAACAAAGATAAGTGCGATTTGGTCTGTTTGATACTTTTTTACTTCTGACGGAACAAGAGGTATGTGGCAAAAGATTTGGTTTGCATTCACTAAGCATATCAAAGGAGGTGGAAAAAATCAGAAACTGCCATATTGGTCCTACCTTGACCTGTGCTGTTTGTGATAGGCTATTTCGATCAGAAACTATAAGACTGTATGAAAATTTGTTAAATGGAAGTTTAAAGTTAAACATGTTACATATTTTAACCCAAGTTTAATTCGATCAATTGTCAAATATGCCAGAAACAATCCTCTCGTCGTTCAGTAACTTTGCATCCGAATTTATTAGCCTTTACATATTTTTTGACATATTGTAGTACTTTATTCATTTTTTTCTTTAAGGATATATAATCATGTATGTATTGTATATTTAAAGCTTCAATGTAACAGAATCTAAGTTAATATTAACTTCATAATGAATACTAAAATACTGAGCTGTATTGACCCATACAGCAGCAGCAGCTGTAAGACCCATACAGCAGCAGCAGCTACCCCAGAAGACTACTGGAAGTTGGTAGAGTCCGATCCCAAAATCTGGAAGGACTGTGGTCCCGATGCTTACAGATTTTGGGTTCCCTACTGTATAACCACTTTGCGAAAAATGGAAGCATGCACGACTTTTTTTTTTTTTTTTTTTTTTTTGAAAAGTGCTCAAATCAAGAATTTTCCCAGAATGAAACCGATTTGTAGGGTGCGGGGAATTTCTCGCTCCAATAATTTTTTAATGCGAGGAAAAGAAAAAAAAATGAGATTCTCACGCTGTAGCTCATCTGTGATTGGTGGCTGATGAGGGCGATGAAGGGTTATGTTTCAAGTAAGCACGTGATGCGAAAAGAAGACTGAGGCTGGAGAAGGGGGGGCAAAAGGTTTTGATGCCAGATGATTTTGCGGTAGATTAAGAGAAATTATGCACTTTTTAAGTACCTCTCCTTTTTTTTTTTTTCCTCGTATTAAAAAATTAGAGTGAGAAACTCATGCACCCTACAAATTAGTTTCATCCTGTGCAAAATTCTCTCATTTTGAACTTTTTCAAAGAAAGTTGTGCATGCTTCCATTTTTCACAAAGTGGTTTTACTTGCTGCTATACTGAAACTTTAAGGATATGAGTTAAAAATTAAGTACTTTTTAAGCACTTTTCAAGGCCTTAAAAATGGAAAAAAAAGTAAGCACTTTTTAAGGTATTTTAAGCTCCATTCGAACCATGTCATCTCAATACTTTCATTTTAAAGGCATATATTTCATGATAAATGTGTTTCATCTAGAAATTTGTGAGTGAAGATTAAATTCCACTTTTGATGCTTTATAGATTTAGATAATATAATTTTTTTATCATGTAATAATGTTTCTACCCAATTTAAAATTCATTAAACATGAATTAAATAAATCGTATTCTGCCCCCTTTTTCACTCAAAATGATTTTAGTTATATACAATTGCTCAAGAGCATAAGTGAAAAACAATCCATTTTGCTATTTCAAACTAGATTATAAAGTAGTTTATTACATCTTCTAATCGGGTCATCTTCTCCAGCTCCCACTGGTGATCAAATATTAATGAATCTCCCCGTGGCCTCCATCCATGTAAATTCTCTTCTCCTCTGACATAGGTTGATGAGGTATCTAAAACTCGTCTTTGTCTTCTTTGAACTCCTAGCAAATACAGAAAGTATAAATTAACAAACTCTTCTTGGAATAAAAGTGATATTAATTTTTTGTAATCAGATTAATTATTTCTGCTTTCAATGATTTTATAATTCATAAGCTAATTTAAAATTTAAAGAATTTTACACAACACTTATAAGCAAAGAAAAAGATGTAAAATTTAATAATAACAATTAAACTGAGAAATTAAATATTAAAATATTGTGGTATCATAACTTATGATAATTTCTTTGTTTTACAAATGTTTCTCATAGTATATATGTTCTAATTTTCTTGAATAAGTAAACACTTTTAATGTGCAAGAATATAAAATAGAGCTTATCCTCTCAATATTTCTTTCACTTCATTGTGTCAATAAGTTAGTCTTAATGAACTAGACTCATTAACTTTATTTCGCTATGCTATGTAGAATTCTACATATACAAATTAAATTAATAGTATAAAAAGTATTGGGAAAATCAATAACTAATAAATGAATGAGTAAACAATATATATATATATATATGTAATAATAAAATAAACTTTGCTAATTTAACCTAATTTAATTTAATGTTTTTTGAAAAAGCTTCTTTAATCTTTTACTCTTACTGTAAAGTTTGTTTCTCGGCCATACAAATATTACGCTCAGAGACGTTTTTTGAAGTTCCATAAAGAGAAAATTGTTGATTTATAGCAGTATCGTCAGTTTCCTGTGGTTTTCATTACTACGTGCTTTTAGAACTCCTGGGTTAGCAGGTGTTTCTCATTTCTTGATTGACACTTTAGTTAACTAATTACATTTGAGAGTAACGCCTTCGTGATCATGCTGCACACTGCCAACAGGCATAGTAACTAAGGAGTATTTAAGCAAGAGCACAGAAATTTTGGGAGTTTTAGAGTTTTAGCTTAGCTTTTAGGAGTTTGGAACATGAAGCTTTTGCAGGAGCTTCCAGCTTTAGCTGTTAGACTGCGATGTACGAAGATAGCCCCGAAGCTAAAAGGTCGCCGGCCTGACTCCTGCCCTCTGCCCGAACTTTGAAATAAACTATTTAACCTAGAACCCCAATGGATTTGAGTCAATCATTTCAACAAGGAATGGTGTAAGGCCCATTCATTGCATATATATATATACATACATAATATGCTTTTTAACAATGAAATATTTATAAGTATTGATGTATAAAAAAGGTAGGAAAAAAAAGTTTGTACAGTAAAAGATCCAGACCCATGCATGTGAGATCACGTGTCCAGATCGTTAACACTGGCACTATGGCATGTTCAAGTGAGGATTCGAATACCTTATACATAAAGTGCTGGAGAAACTTCAACTCATTTTTCACAACTATATTTCAATACTGAATCTTTATTTTATATGTAGTGTACTCACGTGGTTTACAACTACTATATGAAGATAATTTAAATTTGTTTCTCCAACTTGAGGAGCCCCTTGTAAGTAAAAAATGATTCGAGATTTGGATCAGTAAAATGAATTAAACCCTCAATCACTAATCTCCTTTATCAATCACAAAAAAAAAAAAAAAAAAAAAAAAAAGATTCAAATGACATAGAACCTTAGAGCTTCACCAAAAATGATAACAGCACCACCTGTTAATCATTCAGAAAATAGGGATGTCCACCATATTTTAATAAGTTTTTGTTTTTATATTGAAGTATTTAATATAATAAATTTAATGCACAAAAATACAGGTGTGATAAATAATTTAAAAATGGATACAGATTATATCTTTGAAAAATAATATTACATACCAGGGCTACCTGAATCAGCTGCTCTTTTCATGAGAATTTCATAAACCCCAGTTACGTGATTACCTTCTGAATTCTTGTACGAACCAGAGAACAAATGTCTCAATGATCTTGCATTTGGTGATATCCTGTTTTAGAGCCAAAATGTTTTAATAAGTATTTTTGATACTATACTTAAAATCATCATGATGAAATAATTCATTTTTTTATAAAAAAGTACACACAAAAAAAAGGTTGCAAGAGTAAATATAAACATGTTCTGAGTTTTTATTTATCAGCATATTTTCCAAAGGCATACCACATAAACAAATTTCTTTGTCTGTGATGTGGCACTTTATAAGTCTCACTGTTTTCATGTCATTTTACACTATGACTTCATTTTGCTTATTTAATTGCTATTGTATAAGCATAGGGTGAATTAAGTAATGACAGTCCAGTATATTGACAATGAATGTGTATTTTTCAAGACAAACTACTGTTGACCGCCGTTTTGTAATTCAATTCCACTGCAGATGAGATGAAATGAAGGGAATCAAAGATTCACATATAAGCATTGATTTTTAAACGATATAATTGCAAATTCTTGAATGTTAACTATTTTATGGCTTTACTCAGTCAAGTTATTTTAATAATACTTAATAGTTATAGTAAATGATTTAATCTCTACACCATTCCTTTATGAGGGTTTATTAATTTTACAATTCATTTTGACGTTGATAGGCCCATATTTGAAATAGCTAATTCTTGTGATTTATGAAGAAAACATTACATTATTCTTTTTTCAATTTTGATAATTCTCAAACTCACTAGGAGGTGAAATGAATTTCTTTACACATATCTACTTAAAGAATTTATTTTCTTTGAAAGTTTTTTGATACCCTGACAAATTTTAAAAATGCATAATCAGTAATTTAGTCATCTTCTATCTACTAGGCAGTATGTTCATTACAAAGTGAAAATATGAATTTCTCTTCTTTCTTTAAAATCCATAAAAATATACAAGGTTGCCACTCAATTTCTAAAACAAGATTTCCAGGTTTTCCAGAACATTTTTGCTAAAATTTCAGACTATGTTATTATGTGATATATACATATAACTTAAAACTGCCAAATCAATACAAGTCAATATTAACCCTTAGCATACTTATAGCAAATCATTTTGAGCATTCCAATTAGATAGCAAACTGAAAATTTTTGATTTCTGATAATTTTTTAGGTCAAATTTTGAAATTTTCAAGGTTTTTAGACAAAATTAGCTATATTCCCTGACTTTTTTTCTTGTCAAAATGAAATTCCCCGACTTTTTCAGGTTTTCTTTATTTTCCCCAACTGGTGGCTAGGGCTGCACTTAGAGGAGGAGGGCAAATGGGGCATGTGCTCCAGGTGCCATGAAGAGTGGGGTGCGAAAATCAATTATAGTTCTGAAGAAAGGAGGCATAACAAAATAAAAGTTTGCCCTGGTTGATTTAAACTCTAGTCCTGCCACTGCCGGTGGCAATCCTGCATGAAGTGAATTTGTTTACAGATATCCCTTTCAAAGTGTACTTACTTTGAAAGCTTTTTTTTTTTTTTTTTTTTATTACATATTTTAAAAAGACATAATACATAATCAATGACATATTTTTTGTCAAAATAAATTCCCAGATTTTTTCTGGTTTTTTATGTTTTACCCGACTTAGTTTGGTAATAACAAAATAAATTCCCAGACTTTTTCAGGTTTTTTATGTTTTACTTGACTTAGTTATAAGGCTTTTCATAGTTATCCTCAGTATACCATGCAGTATGTTTAGTACTGTGTACAAGTGTTACATTCAGGGAAAAAATCATAATATCACAATTAAATGGTTATTTGACAAACTAAACATTTAAAGAAAAAACAAAAGCAGATGGGAGACCAAATAGAATACTTAAAATTTCAAAATAATGTACCTAGGTACAGTTCTAGCATCTCTTCCACAGATTATCAGGCATAAGTCTTTAGTTATTATTGCTGGCTGAGCACAATTTTCAAGCTAAAACGAGAATTGTGTAAACAAATAAATGTGAAATACACAATAAATAAAGAAACAAAAACAAAAGAATAGCAATGGGATCTAACTTCAAGATATGCTGATAAAGTCATATAAATTCTTTCGCCAGTAGGAGTAGATCGATTCATTAAGGCAGAGTTATGCAAGGAACTATCCCATGCTGCTTCAAATCGGTAAAATGTCCTAAAAAGAATCAGAATAGTTTTTTGATGTTTAAAACAAAAATACACAATAGAGAATTTAAAAGTAACCATAATTATGTAAGAAAATCAAAAGACAAACAGTTAATTTCGACTTCATTGGGTTTATTAAAATTTAATAAACAAAAATATAAATTAAAATGTTAGCAGCTTTCAGTCAAAGAAAAGCACTCTGTTTTGAATACATAACATACATACACACATGAATACATAATACATATAAAAATACCTGTCGTCACCAGCTTTCTCATAATAATCACCAGGAAATATTCCCAATGACAAAACTGATGTATCAAGATCATCATCATCACATTCTGGAGTAGTACGAATTCGACCTGCAAAAAATTAAATTTTACAAAATAAATTTCTAAAATAAAATTTAGGAAGTAAGAAAAAAAATCATACCAAATGTACAAACTAAAATAAAAAACTTTGGAAATAACTGACAAAGTAAAAATAAATAAATAAATAAATACACAGAAACGTCCATATTTCTTCTGTGGTAAAATGTTTCTCCTTTTACAAAAGCAGAAAGTGAAAGAATTGCAAATGACAGAATTACGAATTGATTATAAATTGCTGTTATTTAAGGTAGAAAGCATCTACAGATCATCACGCATATTTAAATTTGAATATATGTGTACATATAAAATTAGGTATGCATAGACAGCAGAAATGTGGTAATTGAAAGCAATGTTAAAAATATTGTAAGTGAAAATTTTGCTTTTGCTGCCCTTTATTAACAGCTATTAAATATATAAATTATAAAACCTCATCACACTGACAGAAGTACAATTCATCAAAAGATGGTACTGCTATTTTTTCTTATAAACAGTAAAAGAAGGACATGCAATAAAGGCTAAGCTAAGAAAACAGGAAAATCTAATATATTTTAAAATTAAAATTTAGTATCCTAATAAGAACAAAGTAAAACACTTAAAATATGAGAGGGAAGCATAGTAAAACCTTTACAACAACAAAAACAATAATAATAATACACCTCTCACCTACAACCAACTCTCGTACTTCTTTCCACTGGAAATCTACCAAAGGTTCATGAACTAAAGTAATTCTAATACGTCGCTGAATACCCTGATGCAATAAGAAAGTCCCTCTACACGGACTGTCATCATTGTGGTCAACAACTGCAGGCACATATCTGAAATTCGATACATATTTTAGAGTTTTAATTTTATAGCATATTTTGAAGTTTTATGAATACTTTAATGAATAAACTAATACTTACTCTCCATTTGGTTCTAATTCACAAATTTCAAACCATACTAATAAGTCATGTCTAGCATGTATATGAGTTGTGCTAAGTCAAAATAAAATAAAAAGTTTCAAGTATTTATCAAATAAATTTATCTATTTATTTATTTGAAAGAAATATAATGAAACTTAAATTTATAAAGGAACATACCTTAAAGATTGTAAAACACCAAATTTTGGTGAACGTATAGGTTGTGAAATTGGAATGGATTGAGGAAACATTCGTCTAGGAGGTTGACGGCTACTAAAAGAAAAAGAATGGAAAAAAAGTAAGTATCCTTAACACAAAATACAAAGTTATTGCTATTTATTTATTTAGTTAGTTACAGATACACACTAGTCTTTTCTACTTTCATAAATTTGAAAATCTAACTTTTAAGCAAGCATGTTAGTCAGAAAATTATTCATACCTTTGTATATTAAACACCTTCTCCAAGAAGGAGATAATGTAAGTTAAGGTGGTTTTCTTTCTTTAAAGATAATAGTAATAAATTAAACTCAGACATATGTTCATGTGCCAAAGAACTCAGGGCTGGGAAAGATACATGTACCAAAGTATCGCATATTGATTTTAAGGATATACATTTATAAGTATGAGTCCCCATACATAATATTTAATACTTTTTGAAAACTCCAAATATATGAAGTGTTCCAGTTTATAAAGTATGTATAGCTGAAAACTACTAAGACAAACTATAGTTATACTTTAATTTTTTTAATAATCTCTAATTACACATTTCTATTTACATACGCTAAAATCTATGGCATTTTAAAATAAAAATTAGAACTTACTTAAAAACATACATAAAATATAGATCAGTATGTACAAAATGTCCATCTGAAATGAACATACAAAGGTATTTTTTATGTGTGTGTGTAATTAATTTTTTTAAATTTTTTATTACATGCATTTTTAGCTCAACACTAGATTTTTTTAAAATTTTAATTTACTGCACATTGTTTAGCAGTTTAACATTAAATAGTAAGTATCTCAACATTAAATTATAAAACTTTTTAGGGGAAAGTTTTTTTTTTTTTAAGTGTATGTTTTGATGGGTTAAATAAAAATATTCACAAAATGAATGCTTTTAAGGGAACAAATAATTAAGTAAGTAGAATTGGAATATGATTTAGAAAGAAAGAGGAAAAAAAAAGTTTATTGGCACCAGTTGAACAAAAAGTATCATTTTAATACTAACAATTTTACATACAAATATTAAAAATTTATAATTCCAATTTTTTGAGCTACATTAAGAAGGAAATATCATTTACACAAGGAAAACAAATTACTAAAAAATTACACCAATACTTGATACAGAATTTTCACAATACAGATTTTTTTCACACTTGAAATTGAACTTGATATTTTTATGGTGCAAATATGCATCAATGATACTTGTTTATGATGCTCCCCAGCCCTGAATAAACTAAATATCAGTTTTAAAACTACATTCAGAAATACACTAATAAAAATTCAATTGAAAAATAAGTATTTTTACATGGCATTTACTCTCTGAATTATTAGTAACTTGCACCTGGCATTCCCCCAAATACTGATATAGTTTAGCAACAATAGTTTCCAATTATAATAACAACAAAAGCTTAGTTCTATCACTCAAGGCAGCTTAATTTTTAATATTTAATACATTACTAAATTTTATCTTAAAAATGACTATTTATATTTTAAAACACTTTGTCTGTTTATAAATTTAATTACAATTGGCAATAATACTGAAAACATCAAGTTTCTGAAGTATGTGTGAGCATGCTTCTAAATATATTGTAATTCACAGTAAGTTAGGTTAATATTATTTGATTTTATGTATTACATACATAAAAATAGTCCCCTATGGAGGCAGTCTCCCTACAGGCCTAGGACCCTAGTGCAGTCAATCAGCCTTAAACCACAAACACAAAATTTATAATTTTCAATAAAAGCATCTTAAATAAGGTTATAGCAGGGAAAAAAGAGATAAAAGTCATATTTTATCCGTAGTAAAATATTTTCAATAATACAAAATTTGACATAAGGATGTATTTTAAAAAGTCAATCAGTAAAAAACATTGAAAATTATTACTGCCTTTAAAATGAAATACAGTAAACTCCCTCTAGCCCAGCCTAAATGGGACTGGGGGTGAGCTGGTTTATTGAAATTCAGGTTAAAGCGGAGAATGAAAAAAAAAAATATATTTAACTGATGGAACTCTTCTCTCTGCACTATAATAAATGTGTCCATTTATTACAAAAGTTTCATGTACCATAAGGAGGAGAGTTTTAAAAACATCAGCAATTCTTTTTTTTTCTGCTGAACACTGAAAGTTCAATAACTTACTGCAGTTGCATCTTCTATTCTTTTTTTCTTTCTTTTTAAAAGCATTACATCGATCAAGGAAGTAAGTCTATGTTTGTTGTGGGCTATATAGCATAAAGCCTTTTTCAGTGCTTTTGCTCCATCTGTGTATGTGATATATGATGGAGGTCCTTGTCAGGCATGCTGGAAATTTTCATTTTCATTTTTTTTTTTTGTACTTTTTAAGCTTATTTATTTATGTGTTTAAGTTAAACATGGCCAGTTAAAGCAGAGATCAGGTTAAACGGAGGCCAGTTAAGAGGGAGTCTACTGTATATCAATTCTCCTGATTTGTGTCATTGTCTAAAAACTGGTTTAAGATTCACATACTAATATTAGGATCCTTTTGTTTATAAATCAAGTTAACAACAATCACACATTTCTATTTCATATTTATAAAATAACATAAATTGAGGATAAAAGAATTTAAAGTTACAAAACATTATTAATGATTAACTGAACTAATACTTAACTTGTTTAACATAGAAAGAGAAAAAACAGAACATTTATTAAACTTTCATAATTCAAATTGAAATAAGACATTCTTTATTCATACGCTTAGTTCACAGCTTTATATAACTTTAAAAACCACTTTTAAAAATGTAACAAACTGTATTTTCCCAAAACTGGTTAAAAATAATTTTAAATAATTTTTTAAAAAAGACTTACAATATAAATTAGAATATTACTCATTTACATCAAAATATATTCACAAGTAAATTAAAGACTTAAAAAAATATATAGATTAAAATAACAATTCAAAGTGTTTTCTTTTATATATATATAAAATTCCCATTTATTTTTTAAAGACAATCAACAACCTCATGTTTTTTAAAAATCTATTTAGGAGAAAATTTATTTATTAATATAAATCAAAAATACTATTTAAAAAAAATGAAAGTTACAAAAAAACATTATTATGCTTCTAATTTACAAGAACATCCTTAAAAATATTTCTATAGTAACACTAGGAATGTGATAAGCATCTGTCACAAATATTAAATATGAACTGTTTCTGTATGAAATTACTTAATTTGATGAAACTGGAGGGGGAAAAAAGAAAAAAAAAGTAAACTAACTTTTGTTGTGCAACACTATCTCGAGAATCCCTGTGTAGAGGATGTTGTTGATAATGACCAAAAACTTCAAAAACTATAGGTTGAGCTTTAATATACTCTAGGAAGGATTTAGTTACAGTAACAGTAATCTGTAAAATAAATGTGAAAAACACATAAGAATATTTTAAGGAGGAAAAAGTTCGCATGCATCAACACATACATAGTACCATAAAACATAGCAAAGTACAGGGTGGCCATAATTAAACTGCAAGTGTTCAAGGCGTGCTGGAGAGTAAACTACCAAGAATATTCCAGTGAAATTTGGTATCTACACGTTTCAGAACATACGCAAGTCAAATATGCAAAAAAAAAAAAAAAATCGTCATTTTCACCCGATAGATGGCGCTGTACCATATTTCAAAGCTCACCGGTGGCATGTACAATTTCCATAACCGATAGACAGAGCATAGTGACATTCTAAGAGGCATATAAGCAATATAAAACACCATTTACAGTTTATCAAAATTCCATACAACTCGCTTCAGTAATTACTTTTTTACAGTAACGTGTAATCAAAAATTAACGTAAATTGAGATCTCAAATTAAACAATTCAGAAAGACGCTTTGGAAAACAATTAAACCATTATTTATTCTCATTGACACTCATTGGACCTCTTCTTAATAGTTTCATACGCCGCCGCTGGTATTCTTTCAGAGTAGCTGAATAATTGCTACCATTCTGATAGAATATCTTCACTAACAATGCACATTCCTTCTTATTCAGAGTCATGATTAACCATTACTCAATGTGGTCTTGTTTTTACACTGTTCAATGGGCTTAAAATTTGCATATATGACATCCATAAGCATTGAAACACGATTTAGTGCCATCTATAGGGTGAAAATGGCGATTTTTTTTAATTGCATATTTGACTTGCGCATGTTCTGAAACGTGTAGATACTAAGTTTCACTGGAATAGTCCTGGTAGTTTTCTCTCCAGCACCCCTTGAACACTTGCAGTTTAATTATGGCCACCCTGTATTATCAACTAGTTTAAAAAAAAAAAAAGTGATTACATACATAATCTATACTCATTTAAATTTTGCTTTACATATCCAAAAATAATGATATTTGAATCATTTTTGCAGTTAAGACAGAGTTTGACAGTTTGCAGTTTGACAATAGTTAACTCACAATCTAGACTATTTTCTTCTATTTATTTAAAAAATGCACGTTAGAATTATTTTCTTAGAATTATTCTATAGAGGCCTCTTTCATAATTTTTTCCACTTGGTAAGTTTTGCACACTTCTTTTTTTTGTAAAATGATTTTTTCATTTCATTTTGTAAAATGATTCATTCATTTGTAGTAATTGCGAATGTGGTCACATTGACCCCTCTTATGCATTTTCAAAATAAATAAAAATTTACTATAATTTATCCTATAAAAGTGAATTTTTATGTCATTTTAAATATTGCGGAAATTATATTTTGTACTCTCTAATAAATATGATTATCAATATTATATTTTTTAATAAGTTTTTTGGCTTAAACATTGTAAATATCTGTAGGGGCAATTTTACACATTTAAGTAATATTCTGATTTTAGTACTCCAAGACAGATCCACATTATCTCAAAGTACCAAAGAGTTATTTTTATATATTTCAAGGAAAAATATAAGAAGCAATATGCTCCAAGACAAGGTGGTAAACAATAATTAGTTCTCATTTTTGATATCTGGCAATAACTACCTATCACTACAGGAAGTCTACTGCTTGGACATTAAATTCTAAGAGTATTTATTTTTACTAGTGGTCGAAATTCGACTAATATATTAAACCTCTATATAATCATTGCTTATAATCTTTTTTTATTTTTCTCTATTATGCCAGCTGCGAGCGTGTTCAAATATGTCATTATGCATTAATTTTCCAGTTATTTGAAAAATGTGAACGATAGAAGAAATGGGGTATAACTTGGCTAAGCCATATTTAAAAAGCGGCAATGCATTTTTTGACATTTCACTGTTTATTTTATTTACTTTATTATTTATTTATTTGTTTTATTGCTATACTGGTCAGGTTTCATCAAGACTACACAATTATTTCGTCTGTCTTTTTCAAAATATATAAAATTTAAATAAAAAATTATTATAAAATTTCAAACCATCGAATGATAGAATACTACTTTTCTGTGATGTACAATTAAAAAAACTGGCTGCCTCAATAATGTTCCAGTTATTTCGAATGTTTGAGATAACCTTGAGACTTACACATTATTGTCACCGCAAATGCAGGTATAATTGGAAATTGATTTCATTTGATAGATAAGTGAAAGATATAATAGCTCAGGAATGCGTTGCACATAGGACATACTCCGAATTATTCGTTTATTTGGAGTCCAAATTTTAACACTGCATGTGGTTCCAGTTAAAACATCACAATCAATAACATTACGGTGTATAAAATTGAAGCTCATTCTTATTCCATTGATTAATGGTTCCTTTGTATGGAAATGGGTTAGTTGCACCGGGTGAAAGGAGAAAAGGGCGTGTTGCACTGCTGATGAATTTAATCCATGGATGCGAAATGGAAGGGAGGTGTACAATCATAGAGGAACCCTACAGTCTCGCAAAGGGCCAGTGATAGAATATTTTCAAAGAGGCCCTACAGCGACCACCAGACTCAGTGATGTTTTTTGTGTCTCGCAAAGGGCCAGCCGTAGCATATTTTCGAGGGGCCCCCTACAGTGATAGCCTGAACCAGTGATGTTTTTTCGGGTGTCGCAAAGACCAGAGATAGCACATTTTCGAGGGAGAGCAAGATATGGATTCCGGTGCAACTAGATGCTCGATTTGATTGATAGCTGTTGGAGCAAGTTCAATTGACCCTTGTCTGTTTGTATTACTTAAGTGTCTGATCAGTAAAACTAGGCATTTAACTTTCAACACTAACATATGTGGTGGCAAACTGTGGTACTTTTCGGTTCTGATCAGTAAAACTATTAACTTTCAACACTAACAAATGTGGGGGCAAACTATGATACTTTTCGATTAGCCAGGTGTAAATACCGTCAACACTTTTTTCTTGGCGACATTAAAAGACTACTTCTAAAGCATTGTTGCTCCCCAAAACAAAGCCGAAAATGTTAATCATTATACAAAAAAGTATTTATATACAAATTACAATGTATAAAACTATCAATATACTGAAAGGAAATTTGTATGTTTATTGGATTAATCGTTTTTAAAAAATATGGAAATGGGAAAAGCATATGGAATTAAATTAAAATACCAAAATATAGAAATGCGGATGAAAGAACTCTCTATTGGAAATGATGTTCAATGATTCTCATTAGGTTTGTTCGCAATTGGCACAGGTTTGAATTATTTGGCTTTTTTGAAAATTATCCAACTCATTAACAGTCAAAGAACTCAAAAACTCTACTGGGTAATTATTGATTTAACTGTCATCATGGCAAATTATTTTAGATATGATATGTTTTCAGTTCCCTATGTATTCAATTAAGTACATCAGTATTAATAAATGTACAATCGTCATTTTTAGGTGCTAAAATAACGGACTTCAATATATTATCCGAGAGTATGTTTTCACGGTAATATTTCCATACACCTCATTAACAATGTAATATTATTTTCATCTCCTATTGATTGCTGATGTATTTTGATAATATTTTCACTAAACTGGCAAATAATTTCATTTTTTTTTTTCAAACTTTTTTGGAATATTATAACCCTATTGGATCATTGAAATTTAATGCTGTAATTTCAAAATGAGCACAACAATGGAACCATCATCTGACTTGGCACAAAATATTGCTCACCAATTTACTTCTGTAATTTTTTTTTACAGTGCATGAACATATTACACAAAAATTTTATCATTAGCACAGCCACCTGCATAAAAACTTTAACTGTGCTAAATTTCGCACTCGTCCGTTCACTCACTGTTCTGCAAAAAGGAGCCAAAAGTTTTGCTTAGCGTATTTATATATGCATAGATTACCGATTTATAAACTTTTTCTGGCTACATATTTTAGAAAGTGATTCTATCAACCTTTCAAGTTATTAGGCAAGTTGGAGTGTTTAGGCTGATAATTTTATTTTTTACCAACTATGCGAAAAATTCCAGAGCTGGGAATCGAACCCAGGACTGCCGCATAACGTGCGGGTGCTCTACCACTGAGCTACTCTGGGGAGATTTCCAGATGAAATTTCTCGCATTAGAATTCTAAGAATTCTAATGCGAGAAATTTCATCTGGAAATCGTCCCAGAGAACAAAGTTTTGCACAGTTCTTCTTCTTGCATTGCCATATAATTCCTAAATTATTAAAAAATGGTGTTCTTAAAAATCTTAGCTTAGTACAGCAGCTATTTTAGAGATTTGTTGAAGTATTAACAGTTTAATTTCTTAGAAAACATTTAATCATTTTTGAAATAAGACTAGTGGGACTTCTTGATTTGGGGGCCCCTCATAACTGGGCACCTGGGGCAGCTACTCTGTTTGTCCCTGCCTTAGTCAGGCTCTACAAATGAGAACACAAAACAGAGTTTCACAGTATTTTAAAATGAATATATATTTTTTTTAATTTAATTAGATTTAAATTTAACTTCATACTAGGTAAAAATGTAATGCTTACATTTTGTACATGAAAAAAGCCAGGGGAATGGCTCTTCCCTGTATTTTTTAAAGGTTCTGTAGAAAATGCTTCATCATGACGATGCAGAAAACTGTAATGAATTACAGAAAAATGTGAAAATGTACAGTGGTAATAAAAGATTAAAAATAGAAAGCATTAACAGAACAGCAGAAAATATTCATAAAGCACAATTTTTCTACAATAAATATACATAATTGAAATATTCAACAATTTCAATGAGGATACATAAGCAATTCCTAGAAAATTATCCTTTCCACACTAAATCATACATGTTTATAACAGCATAAATAATTACAATAAAAGAAATTAATATCTTAGATTTTTAATTAAAAAATGGCAATCCAGCATAATAATTTTCAAATTTTATTTTGAATGAATACTCACTTGAACTGACAGAATATATCAGCATATTCCTTTGAAATATTTATAGCTTGCAGAACTGTAACTCGGAAAGTAAATTCTTTTCCTATATGAAGGTGATCAGGATGATCACATTCTTTACCTTCATTTTCTGATAGGTTACATTTTTCATCACACTGTTTATTGTTTTCCTCGTTGCAGTACATATCTGGAAAAAAAAAAAAAAAAAAAAAAAAAAGAGTAAGAAATTGCTTATGAGAATTAATTTTAAATCAATGCAATCTTTCAAGAGATTAGAATGTAATCTGAAAATGATTATTTACTAAAAATACAAACAAGTGAACTAAGAATATCTGGTACTCACTGAAATTTATATGTATATTTTAATGAGAATAATTTTTGAACTTAAATTAATATAAAGCTTTGGCATTATTTTATTTAATAGTAATGGCTCTTTCTTAGCATGATTCATTACACTTAATCAAAAAATAAACAGTAAAATGGTAAAACTTATGTAGTAAATATACTATCAGAAATTAAACATTTTAAATATATGTGAACATTAATACTTTTCTGATACTGGGATGTCTATTAAAGTTGTTTTTCTACCACACTTTCACAAAACACATGCTTTTAAAACCAAGCATATGTGAAATTTTCAAATATATGAAACATCTTTTAAATTAAATACTATGATTTATCACTGACTTTTAAATTGAGTTTCTTAAGAAAACAGAGAATAATAAAAAAATCAATTTTTACTTCCTTGTACAGAGTATAAGGAAGTAATGTGATCCCAAAAAATTTTGGGGGCTAAATTTCGACGAAGAAACCAATTTTGACTACCTCTAAATTTACACTTTTAAGAATTTTTTGATGCCTCTCATCGTAAGCTAGCATGCACGATCATATAAATGCATCTGCAACTGATTTTGACCAGCAGTGAGTCTATTTTGACCAGTTTTTCCATGCTGTCTGCACGTACATATGTATGTAACTCACATCTCAAAAACTAATCTTTAATATAATACAACTGTAGATAGTCATTGTTTGGTCCATGCCCAAAATCTTGTGATAGTCAGTCATTGTTTGGTCCATGCTTAAAAGATCGCCATATGTTGTTGACTGTGGCGAGTTGTGAATTATTTTGTATTTTGTATAACTCTAAAACTTTAACCCATAGAATTTCGAACTTTTGTATTTCGAACTATTGTAATATCTAACTGTTTTCAATAACTTTTTTGACTGCAATCGACTGGGAATTTATTTACAGGGTCAGCCAAATGACTTTAAATACATTAAGGTGCATGGAATAATAAGATGTGTAACATGCTGTTTGTAGAACAAATCATTGTTTGGTAAGTAATAATCCAAATTTTTGTGTATTATGTACTAATACAAAACGGAGATGTAGTTCAAAAACACAAAAGAAATTGTAAAATTGCACTTATTGATTCCATTTACTTTATTCAAAGGCATATAGTTACCTATTTCAAATCCTGAATTTTCAGGTGTTGGTCCTTGCCCTTCTACAATTCGTTCCTGAGAAGAGCTAAAATCTTTATCAGATCCAGAGTTTTCTTTTTCTTTTTTCATTCCCTGTAATAATTAAATTATTAAACTATAAAAAGGAAATTTATTCAAAAAAGCAAAGTTACATAAACCATGAGTAACTATTTTAATGTAATAATTAAAATAGTAAATTCATTAACACGAAAATTTCTCTAATAAAAAAAATACTAAAATATAATATACTCCTGAGATATGCAATTGAAGTTAATGACGCCACCTTAACCATGTAATTGATTAGAGAAGTAATTACAACAATTTATATGTTAGAAAAGTATTAGTATCTTAGCAAAAGTTTATGTGGCATATTTAAAATTTTTTGTTCTTTAGAGTCTGGCACTTACTAATATCAGATAAAAACTAACTACTCTTTACATTAATTAAAAAAAAATATTTAAAATACACATAACTTGTAAAGATGAGAAAATCACAAATTGCATTAAAATATTTAATGCTGGCATAAATAAAGACTACCATTTTATATTTTATTTATTTACTTTTTTTTTTTTTTTTTTTTTTTTTTTTTTTTGAGGTGTAAAGATGCAGAAAAAATTACAATGCTATGAATAGTTAGTGAGCATATCCAGTGGTGGGAAAAACATTTTTTTTTTTTTTTTTTTTTTTTGTAGCAAACTGCAATTATTTTTTAGAAAAATGTAGTTAACTACAAATACAGCTACTTTTTCACAAACATAGTAACATGGTTAAGACTCTTTGCAGAACAAAAAATAAAAGCACTTTTTAAGGACCCTAAATTAGGGGGCCATCCACAAATGATGTCACCCTCTGAGAGGGGGGGGGGGGCATGAAGTTGTGACAAGGGGGAATGATGGGGTAACAAGAAGTGTGACATTACACATTTGACATAACATTTTCGTTAAAATAAAAACATTTAAAATCAGCAGATTAAATTTTGAATGTATATTGAAACTAATAGAATTGAAGATTTTTGTTTTTACTTGATTTCTAGCACAGTGCTTTATTTCTGAACTGTAAGTATATGTTTATGTAACACAGTGTGACATATGACAAGGGTGGTATGGTGAAGTGTGACACTTTGCGACAAAGGGTTGGGGGGAGGGTGGCAAAGAATATTGAAAAAAAGTGTGACATCATTGGTGGACAGCTCATTATTCCTTTTGATACTTACTACCAATGTAAAGGAATTTTCCTATTGTAAAGCTTTACAACTTATTCCTTTAAATGCAGATATGCCAAGTTTCTAAAATTAACAAGCCCAAGATTTCTTATGCATGTAATGTACAGGTAATTAATACAGACAAAATAATTTCTTTCATTTTTCAAGGGACATGTGTCTCCATAAAAGTACTACCCATTAGTTGAGTTATACAATGTAAATAAATTGTTTTAAAAATTTCCAAAAAGAATATTAGAAAATATAAAATATCAGTGAAACTACTTACCAGATAAATTATTCAATATATCAACATTTAAAGATATATGTAAATACCTTTAACACAATCTTATCTCTATCACAAAATATGTAAATAATATCCAATTTCTTAAAAAAAAACTACCTTAATAATGCAATAGTAAAATTTCTAGCATAATTCTAGATAAGTGGTAAAAATAAGGTTGGGTAAATACCGAGTGGGTAAGGCATTTATTCAAAAACTAATAACCACCACTGGAAATGGTATTTATCCCTGCCTCAGCTAAACACCTAATTGTGTGTATATGGTAGGGGAACTACCATAAAACCAAAATCTGGAACTTTTTTTTATACTCTAAAAAGAGGATAGAATTTATCCTTTTATTTCTCATTTTCTTCTTTGAAAGACCATTTTCAATTGAATATATATATTATAAAAGAAATGGCTAGTTAAAGCCCCTTCAAAAATTCTGAAGCAGCTATTTTAAAACATTTATATTAACTCTAGTAACAAAAATGTTTAAATTAACAGATTCCCTCCACCCCCTCCCTGAAAATGAAAACCTATATATGCTATTGACATAAGCAAGCTCACTCAAATGGCAGGAATTTTGGCAATCGCAGAAAGCACGAGAGTACACACACACGTGTTGCTTCAAGTGATGATGATTATTCTTGCTCCTCTGTCGGTTAAATGTAAACAAAGATAAGTGCAATTTGGACTGTTTATTACTTTTTTACTTCTCACGGAACTAAGGGTATGTGGAGAAAGGTTTGGGTTGTATTTGCTAAGCAGATCAAAGGTGGGAAATAACATTCGAAACTGCTGTATCAGTCCTACCTTGGCCCGTGCCATTTGCGATAGGTTATTTCGATCAGAAACTATAAGACTGAATGGAAATACGATATAAATGAAAGTTTAAAGTTAAACATAATACATATTTTAACCCAAGTTTAATACTAACAATGCCAAATATGCCGGAAACAATCCTTGCCTAGCTTGGTAACTTTGCATCCGAATTTTTTATTAGCCTTTACAAATCTTTACAAAACATATTTTAGTACTTTATTCAGTTTTTCTTTAACAAGGATATATATATAATTGTGTATGTATATTTAAAGCTTCAATTTAACAGAATTTAGATTAATATTAACTTCACAATGGATACTAAAATACGGTGCGGTAGGACCTATACAGCAGCTTATCACGGAAGACTATCGGAAATCCATCGAGTCCGCTCCCAAAATCCAGAAGGTCCACAGTCACCAGCATTCCAATTTTTAGGTCCTCTACTATATAACCACTTTGTAAAAAATGGAAGCACATGCAATTTTTTTTTTTAAAGTGCCCGAATCGTTCGAAATGTGAGAATTTTGAACAGAATGAAACCAATTTGTAGGGTGCGTGAATTTTTTTCTGTAATAATTTTTCAACGTGAGGGAAAAAAAAAAAAAAAAAAAAAAATCCGAGATTCTCGTGCTCTAGTGAAAACACTATTTTCCAAATACTTCCGATCCCTACGCATTCTGCTCTGTAGCCGGTTTGTGATTGACGGTTGACGAGGGTGATGAAGGGTTATGTTCCCAGATACCACGTAATGCGAAAGAAGGCTAAGGCTGGATTGGGGGGGGCAAGTTTTCGATGCCAGACAATTTTGCAGTCAATTACGAGAAATTAAGCACTTTTTAAGCATCTTGCTGCTATTTTGAAACTCTAAGGATATGGGTAAAAAATTAAGTACTTTTTAAAGGTCTTTAAAATTGAAAAAAAAAAGGTAAGCACTTCTTATGGCATTTTAAGCACCATGCGAACCATTAGTTAGTACAACTGCTTAAGAAATGTAGTCACTACTTAGCTTCTTTTTCACTACTTTTAAGAGATAAATTTTGCTAAAAGAATCAGCTTACATTACATTCATATTTAAGGATAGTGATAAAAGAAACTGTTAATATCCTAATTAGAGAAAACTATTGATCTAATAAACAACTACCAGAGGAGTATTTAAGGGGGGTTGAGGGGGGGCCAGTCCCCCTCTGAAGCTGTAAAGCAATTATTAAAAAGGAGCTATTTTAAAATATTTATGAAAACTCTAGTAACAATAAGGTTCAAAATACCGAAATGGGAACCTATGTATATGCTACTGACAACTATTGCTAATTATGAGGGAGTTGTCGGAGGTGGATTAAGAGAACATCCTCTCGGCCGTTTACGTGACGTATAGTGAAATTAATGCATCCATGAAGTACGCTGAGGACTTTGAAAACAGGAAGAGGACTCGAATACAGAAAAGCTACGTTTATTGAAGGTAACAGCAAAAACAGTCTTGACGTAAACAGCTTCAATTAAGTACAGTACATTGTTTCATAAAATAACACCAGCAATATATCTAATTGTTCCGGCCACACGGCATGCCGGAGTTCCATAAAAAACGAACACAACCTCCACTGACAGAGAGCAATCGAGAAGTGTACTAAAATCTTCCCACAAAACTGCCAGCTCTTTACAGGTTGGCGAGTAAAATATGAGCACTCATAAGCCACTGCCCCACGTGACAACCACCGTCCGGTAGGCGTAAACAATATAAAAATTTGAAACAAATGGATTAAATGATTAATGCCAAGACAGAAGTGCCAGAATTTGGCGAATGCCAATACTTAAGGCTACAACCCCGTGAGAAAACACCGACGGCAGACCGGGAGTCACCAAGAATTTACACAGCATATGCTAAAGCGAAATTAATTTAGAAGGGAAACCCCGAAAAATCCCAGACATAGCGTCGCGCAAAAGAAAGAATATGCTATCGAGCCGAGAAACAGAGTGGAGAGAGATTAATACGGAATACGAAATTTTGATTTAGAAAGACGAAACATAGGAACATTATTTTAAGACGCGAAAAGTATGTGAACTTCGTCACACTAATTATTGAAGTATTGCTGAAACTAATTAAGTTTTAATACCTCTATGATAAAAATAAAGTAACTTAAAAAAGTAGTTTCCAAAACGTGCTACAAACTACTGATTTTTTGTAGACTACTTTTTTAAAAAAGTAGTGCACTACACTGCAAACAACAAAAATAAGCAGCGACTACTGTAGTTTCGCTACTTCCTAGCAATGAGCATATCTATTTTAAGACTGTGTGCTGAAAGTTGCATATTTTAATGTGATGTGTTATGAAGAAAAAAAAAATCAAGATCTTTGTATTTATATTTTAGATAACCCCAGTAAAATGATATTTAATCTATATTCAACTGTTAAAAAACCTTACTTTCTTTTGTTTCTGGAATAATTCATCACTAAAGCTAATACGAGCAGACTGTCTAACACCACGCTGGTTTACTTCAGATGCTTCTTCTTCATCTGAAAATGAAACAAAGTAAGCATAAAAAAGTATTTTTCTAAATAGATGAAAAAATGAGCCTTAAATGAATCACAAGTTGTGACTGAATTCCTAAAACACCAAATACCCCCACTTTTCCAGAATGTTTTTTAAAAATACCAGACTACATTGAAGCACATATAATTTTATTCTGAAGCACATATAATTTACAACAGACATGTCAACACAAATTATCATTAACCCTTTTCATGCCCATGCCAAATTATATTTGGAATATTCCAAACTAATGTCAATTTGAGCATTATTTATAAATGTGACCTTTTGATAATTTTCTAAGCCACATTATAAGATTTACCAGATTTTTATTAAAAATTTGCATTTTTTCCCCATAATTCTTTCTTTCATTATAACATTTCTTCACTATTCCAGGTTTTTATTTTTTTTTCCTGACTGGTGGCAACATTGAATCATTTCCAGTCAACATGAAAGGTAATTCACAATTGTTTTTGTATTTGCTTTTATTAATTTATTGTGAAGTAAATTTTCAACAATTATAAAATTTGATAATACTTCTCTTAATGCATAAAAAAAAAGTGAAACATGAAACCAAAATATACATTAGCAAACTTTCAATCCAGTGTAAACGCTTCTAACACTTCTGACTAACATCAAATTTGAAAAATAATTTATTGTGTTTTTAGCAAGAAAAAATATAATTAACTAGCTGTATGCCCCGTTCTTCGCACGGGAATGAATGGATTCTTTTTTTATATTACAGTTTAATGTAATTACTATTTATCATAATAAACAGATATAGCAAAATTGATATCGCATAAATATTATCTGTGTTCAACAATTATGCATAAAGAATTTCAAGGCGATCCTTTGAACGGTGAAGAAGATGTTTCGGTGCAGCGCCATCAACTGTCGAAGTTTTTGCAAAATGGATAGCATCAAAATAGTTTCATGATCAAATATCTATGTGTACCAATTTTCATAGCAAACAGTTTAACGGTCAAGATATGCTGCAGCGCCATCTAGTGGCGAATTAAATTAATAATGCGCTACTGCGCCATCAAAGGGAGAGTTAAGCAAAATGGATAACGCGAAAATACTATGCGTGTTCAAATGTGTATGTATACCAATTCTCAAGAGTGGTTAGTTGAACGATGAAGAAGTTGATTGCTGAAGTGCTATCTAGCGGCGAGTTAAAATAATAAAGTGCTGCAGTCAGGGGCAGATTTGCCGAGTTGGGGGACCCCGGGCAAAAGATTCATTAGGGGACCCTCTTTTGAAAGCTTTTTCAAAATTTACAAATTTTTAAACTTAAAGAACAATTTGGGGGCCAGTACGCTTGCCCTGAATGTCCTCCCGGAAATCAGGCCTTGACTGCTGTGCCATCAAGTAGTGAGTACAGCCAAATGAATACCAAAAAAATATTCTCTCTGCTCAAATGTGTATGTATACCAATTTTAAGGTATTTAAGGTGATCGGGCTTTGAAGTTGGTGCGCTGCATCGGCATCTAGTGCCAAGTCATAGCAAAATAGATAGCGTAAATATATTCTCCGTGCTCAAATATCTGTGTGTACCAATTTGAACGGTTGAACGGTACAGAAGGCGAGTTATAGCTAAATGGATGCGGCGAAAATATTCTTTTCGTTCAAACATCTATGTTTACTAATTTTAATGGCGATCCGTTGAACGGTCCTGAAGTTATTGGTTTGAAGTGACATCTAGTGGCAAGTTACAGCAAAATAGATAACGCCAAAATATTCTCCGTGTTCGAATATCTATCTATACCAGTTTTCATAGCGAACAGTTGAACAGTCTGTATATGCTGCAGCGCCATCAATAGACGAATTAAAGTAAGAAGTTGATGCGTTGCAGCGCTATCTATTGGTGAGTTAAAGTAATGATGTGCTACAGCACAATAAAGTAGCTGTTTATAGCAAAATGGATAACACGAAAATATTCTCCGTGTTCAAGTATCTATGTATATCAGTTTTCATAGCGATCAATTGTCCGGTCAAGAAGTTGGAGCGCTGCATTGCCATCTAATGACGAGTTAAAGTAATAATGCGCTGCAGTGCCATCTAGTAGTGAGTAACAGCTAAATGAATAGTTAGAATATATTCTGCTTACTCAAATGTGTGAGTATAAAATTTTTTATGGCGATTGGTTGAATGGTATAGAAGTTGATACGCTGCAGCGCTATCTTGCGGCAAGTTATAACAAAACGGATAGCGTAAAAATATTCTCCATGTTCATATATCTATGTGTACCAATTGTCATCAAAATCGGTTGACCGGTATTTTCACAGCAAGCGCTTAAATGAAATAGAATTCAGTGTTCTGCAGAACCATCTAACGGCAAGTTACAGCATAATGGATAGTGTAAAAATATTCTACTTCTTCAAATATCCGTGTGTACCAATTTTCGTCAAAAATGGTTGAATAGTATTTTCATAGCAAGCGGTCGAACAGAATAGAAATCGACGTTCTGCAGCGCCATCTAGCATCAAGTTACAGCAAAATTGATAAAGAAAAAATATTCTACGTCTTCAAATATCCGTGTGTACCAATTTTCATCAAAATTAGTTGAACGGTACTTGCATAGGAAGCGGTCGAGCGGAATAGAATTCGATGTACTGCAGCGCCATCTAGCAGCAAGTCATGGCAAAACAGATAGTGTAAAAATATTTTCCGTGTTCAAATATCCATACGTATACCAATTTTTGCCAAAATCGGTTGAACGTTATTTTCATAGCAAGAGGGTTGAACGGAATATAATTCGACGTTATGCAGCGTCATCTAGCGGCAAGTTATGGCGAAAGGGATAACGTAAAAATATTCTACGTCTTCAAATATCCGTGTGTACCAATTTTCATCAAAACCGGTCGAACGGCACTTCCACAGCGAGTGGTTGAACAGAATAGAATTCGATGTACTGCAGCGCCACCTAGCGGCAAGCTAGAGGAAAATGGGTAGCATAAAAATGTTCTCCATGTTCAAATATCCTTAAATTGCAATTTTCATCAGAATTGGTTGAATGGTATTTTCATAGCAAGCAATCCAACAGAATAGAATTCAATGCTCTGCAGCGCCACGTAGCGGCAAGTTATAGCAAAATGGATTGCGTAAAAATATTCTCCGTATTCTAATATCCATAAATGGCAATTTTTATCAAAATTGGTTGAATGGTATTTTCATAACAAGCGGTCCAACGGAATAGAATTCAACACTCAGCAGCGCCACCTAGTGACAAGTCATATATCAAAATGGATTGCGTAAAGATATTCTCCGTGTTCAAATATCCGTACGTACCAATTTTCGTTAGGATAAGTTAAACCGTATTTTCAAAGCAAGCGGTTGAATAGTATTCGACGTTCTGCAGCGCCACCTAGCGGCGAGCCAGAGTAAAATGGATAGCATAAAAACCTTCGCCGTGACAGAAGACTTAAGTGTACCAAATTTCATGGTGGTCGGTCAAACGGTTTTGGAGTTTTTCAACGTCCCACACACCCACATACACACAAACATTCATTTATATATACAGTGCAGCACCGATAATCCGGCATAGGCGGGAATGACGCGGTGCCGGATTACCGATTTTTCCGGATTACAGATGTGTTGAAAATTTCCATTAAAACCATCGTCGATCACGTGCTATTGACCAGTGTATTATTTATCAATGAAAAGTAGTCTTAAAATATGCACACGATCGCTGTATAAACCGAAAAAAAAAAAAAAAAACTTAACTACACTGGAACAAATGTAATTTAGTGTTTAATTCAAACTAAAAACTATAAAGCAGAATAGATCGTTGATTTTGGGAACATTTTCATAAAATATAACACAAATAGTAGCTGGAATTTATTTAAATACTAATTTAAAATAAGTGTATTAAATTATTATTAGAATCTAATTAGTTTTTGTATTTATATTAAATACATCGGTTAATTTGACTTGCTTCATTTTTTTTTTCGGTATTTAATTCATTAATTAACATATGCACATTCATCAGTTGACTCTCAGATATAAAATCGAATTTATTAAATCTCTCCATAGTTTGTACCCTAGAGTTTTATTTTGCAAGCTGAATTATTCCCAATTTTACTCTCTTCAGTCTCTTCATAGTTTTTTAATTACGTCAAAACATACCAATTCCCCCCTCCTTTACCTCTTGCTGGCGAATTCCTTCCCGCGATAGTTGACGATTTTGCACAGTGACAGGATGTCTAGAAACAAGGTAATGTGTCTGGAAGGAGCCGAAGCCACGTGTTTACGATGATGCGTAAACATGCTGTCTCGTTTTAAAATCTCATGCATATTAATGTTCTATGAAAGCACTCGCATTATCTTTGAATTCTTCATTCAACTACACTGCACCTTTGACTGCAATTAATTTAAATGTAATAAGCGAACCAAGCCGTATTTACTTTTGTTTTTATCTGTGTATTAGAAAATGCATTGATTCAAATATTTGCAGCAGTAATGGTAGTACTCGGCAGAGACTACCATTTATAGTATTGCGGCAGTAATCATGTTAGGGCCGAAATATGAAACAAAAAGAAAAATATTCGGTGAAAAACTATGTATTGAAGAAGAAAAAAAAATTAAGATAGCCATACATCAATTAAAATCAGCGCTAAAAGTTCCGAATTTTGAGATTCCGGATCCCTTTGGGGAGGGAAAAAAAAAAAAAAAAAAACGAGACTAGTGCCAGATTATAGGTGCTGCCGGATTATAGATTCCCGGATCATGGATGCTGCACTGTATATAGATAATGCATCGAAATTGCTAGTACCAGAACACTCTAGAATATTCAAATTTGTTTCAGGTAAAATGGTTTGCAGACGATAATTGCTTGAGATTCAGTTTTCCTGCTGATAGGGCAACAGACGATAAACATTAAATTTTAATATTTTTTTGGAGTTGAAACTCAGAAGGTCTTATGTGTTAGAAAAGGACAGATATGTATTTTTTCACATTTTCACCACCCACAACCACCCACTTCCACCCTCCGCGACCAAACTCCCTTACTTTCACCATGAGGCCAAGGGGTATTTACCTCCCCAACGGGAAGTTAATTCGAATAGGTGGTGATAGAGAAAACCCTGTCTTGACAAACGAACATTAGCATTTTATATATATATTAAGATAAGATTAAGATTTATTATAAAGCTAAGAGTTCTAAAGGTGAAAATCAAAAGTTCAACCAGAACAACATACTGTGTTTATAATTAAATTATTTTATCTTTCATTTTTTTTTTTTTTCAGACTACGAACGAGCATCTTGTGCAATGTAACACAAGCTTAGTTAAATTTAATAAGTAGCTTAAATTTGATTGGGTGAGTGCACAGAGTTAAAATTTTTACAGATGAAGTATTAACATAATGTCATTGGCATATTCAGAAATTTTTTTGGGAGGGGCTAAATATTTAGAAAAGCTTATTTAACCCAGTTAAAATGTACTATAAATCTAAATTTTAGTCTAAACCAATGTGCATGCTTTTGTTAGGGGCTGAGTAATAAAATATGATCATTTTAGCTATTTAAAGTACATAACAAAGCAGAATGTTACCTTTTAGCAATCTCTTTTGGGGGCGGGGGCTGAAGCCCCCTAGCCCCTCCTCTGGATCAGCTACTGCATAATGTATAGTAATAACAATTAAAGCAGCGTATTTAACAATAAAGTAATAAAAATGCGAAATTACCGACAACTGCTTGAACAGCAACTCTGAGATACCCTTTGACATCTCCTTTTTCATTGACAATTGCTACTTTTTGTATCAAAGGAACTGGATATAACAAATTACTCAAGTAGACAAAAGCCCTAGTTAAAAAAAAAAAAAAAAAAAAAAAAAAAAAAAAAAAGAAAAGAAAAGCATTTAAATTACTTACCTTAAGACAAAATCAACAACTTCTATATAATTATTAAAAATACAATTTAATCATGCTTAAAAACAGTATTTATTATTGCAATTACTTTAGTTTAGTTTTGTTACTCTTTATGAGAGAATTTTTTATAGTAACATTTCAGTTAATTAGTATTTACTACCGAAAACATTTTTATAAAAGTTGCCCCAAAATGTTAAATAACAAAATAAAATTGGCATTTTGAGACAGATTCATCAATTTATCATTTCTTTTTTTTTTAAATATAATTTTCCCCATTGAGGAAAATACATTCCTTCATTCCGGAAAGCACATAAATATTGGCTCATAAGGTAAGTGTGGCCATAGTTTAGTATTCAGAACACAGTGTGTTAAGAAATGCAAAGAATTAATTTTTTTTTTTTTAATCAATTAGAACTCTTACTCCACTTCTGGAACAAAAATAGCTGAATTTTATTAATAAACATTTTTTCTAAAACTCTAGACCCAGTGAACATAAAAACTGTAAACTGTTTCAGTGCTTGTTAAGATTTAAAGTTGTCATTTTAAGTAGAGCTCAGAATAAACTGATTTAATAATAATTAAATATAGGATATTATCTACCAGGTAATAACTACCTTCAACTTATCACCTTCTATTCCAAGAGAGAGAGAGTCTGCATGAAACAAATAATAAAATAGATTGCAGCCCATATTGCTGAGTTTCTTTCACAAAACTTGAAGTCACTAGTTTAAACTTGATTTCAACAAAAACTGCTCGTGACTTTATTGCAAGTTTATATAATAGCTTCAAAAATACTATTAGTAAACCCACAAATTGTTTTCAAATAATCAAGTAAGGATGAGGAACCTTTCAATTTTAATAGAAAATATTGAGTTACAAATGCGACTGTAAATAATTTTTCAGGTCCAGTTAACAGGTCATTGATAAACATTTTCAACTTCTTGTAAGGCTATAACTTATTTTTTAAAAATAAATATTAAACTGAGCAATTTCTAGGTTGCCTGGCCCACTGAAAGCCCATCTGATAACCCTTTGAAGTACAAGCATTGTCACACCAATATAGAAGACTGACTGGATAGACTACCAAACTCTGAAAAAGTGCAGCTGTTGCCATTGAACCATCTAACTACCAACAACGGTTGATTGAATAGCCCATCTGGTACAACAGGTACAAAGCTAAAGAAGTTTTCTGACACAGTTGGTTGTTTTTGGCATTGGGACCATTTAACCGTATTATTTATTTATTTATTTTGCAACAGGGAGTGAAAGGGCTGAAATTAAGTAGTTTCACGGCGCAACCATCACTTGCCAAAAAGATAAAGTAACAGTAAAATTTAAGAATGAATACTTGCTTACCTTCCAATCAGCCTAAACCAAGGAAATCGATCATAGAAAGGATCACCACCAGTAATGCTTTCCACATTATACTCTGGAGATGTAGGTGACAACTCTGCCTCATTATGATACATTTCCCTCATGAGCTCAAGGCGTTGCCTAAAATAGTAAAGTGTTTGAAAAAAATAGTCGTTTAGAAAAGAAAAAAGAAATACCAACTTAAGTAACAAATTATAGAGCAAACAAAAATAACGAAACAGGAGGCTTAAGCCATGCAGCTAGCAAAATGAAAAACAGAACAGATACAATACACCTAAAATGAAGACATAACTAAATGCTATTATAATATGAGTTTTTAAATATAGTTTTTTATTATTATTAAGGTATTAATTGATGTTTAAATAAGTATTGAAGTAGAAAAGAAAATAGAATCTGATATATATATATAAATAATAATACATATATTCTGTTTACATATCATTAAAAGATAGTCTCATATTTTAAAGCAAACTACGTTAAACTTAGTTTGTGAATCCTTATTTAAACAAATTGAATAAATTATTCAAACTAAAAAGCAAGCATGTTTAATTAATTGAAATGAATTTTCTATAACAGCATTTAAACTTCTTAATTTTTGTGCAAGTTAATCCTAATTCTAGAATATAATTGTATTGTCATAATCTGCTACCTTCTTTGATGTTGAGGATTGAACTATTCATTGAACTTCTAAAATATTTAAATTAAATATAAAAATATTTCTGAACTGATAATAAACAGGTTTTCAGCAGATGCATATGTATAAAATTATTAAATTAATGTGAAAACAAAAATTCTTTATATTAAATATGAAAGTATGCAATTTCGTAAAAACACTAAAAGATCTAGTGCTAGGTCAAAATAAAAAAATTGCCTTTAACTCCCATACATAAATAAATAATTCAAATGTTTTGGAAGGTTCAGTGGGTCTACTTAAAACACGCTTATTGAGTTTGTTATTTATGCACCTATGTATAATAAGTTTAATTTTTCTCTCAAACTTTTATTTGGTATGTCATCTTTTTATTACAATTTAAGACTAAGTCTTAAATATTTTAATAATTTAATATTTGAAGCTTAAGTTTAATTTACAATTTATCTTTTAGGCTATTTTTGTTTTTGATGTACATTTTTTTTTTTTTTAGTCATGTTGCTGATAACTAAGATGTATCAGAATACATGAATTTTCTATAAAACGAGGGAGTGATTCTCTATTTTCGAATGTTTCTTAAACATGCAAATTCTCAAAAATCTTGAAACATTTTATCACAATTATTGAAATTAAGTTCCCATGATTGTCTTATTTATTTGTAAAACCACAAAATAATTTAATAATGGAGTGTGACTTCTCAAGAACCAGCATTATTTTAAGTAGTTGTCTGCAGTGGTCGAAACTCGACCATAAAGCATTAATTTTTTTAAATTTAATTGTGAATAAAGTTCTTCTGTGAAAGAATATGTCTAACCATTCCATATACACTGGAACCTACTAAAGTGACCTCCTTGGATAAGAGACACCTGACAAGAGGTCTTTAATGACCACTTTTGTACAATTTCACTTTACAACCACCCCAATTTTCTGTGAAGACAGCGTTTTTGTAAAAACTCTATCATATTTTGCTAAATACAAAGGCAGCTCCAGCAAATGGGTCATAGGGTCATCTCCCTCTGCCGACCTTGGATTTTCACGAATTCAGTTCGCATTTTGAACAATTAATAGGGCTATCACACTGAGAAAAATCCGACCAACTTTCCTTGCAAATCAAGTTTCCAGCCGATTTTCTCTGCCGTTACCTTGACGACCACGAACTCCAACTTTTTCCTTTCCGAAGGAAAAAATCCGAGACTGACGAAATTTCGGCCAATCAGAGTACTTCTTCCTACTCATAAGCAATTTCGAGCAATGGCGACTACTACTATGTTCGAAGCTTGGCTCGATGTCAGAATCACGTGTAAATAAAATTATGGCTGCGTTCAAGTGGACTTTGGAATTAGAGATTGCTGCCTATCGGATGCTGCCGAAATTGCTGCCCATCCGATGTAAATATATCAACGCACGATAAGTAAAATAAGAACCTGCGCGCCAAATAAGCAATGCGATGACTATTTGGTGTCGGAGAGAGTTTGTTTACTTTTGCAACCCTTAAAGATAACCATGCCTTCAAGTCCATCAGAAAAGTTGGTCCAGCGCGAAGTTGCTCGGATTTTCCCTTTAGTGTGATAAGGCCATTAAGTTAATCTAAAAAGTCTAGTGGCCCCCTCAAAAATTGAACCTGGAACTATCCTCGGCTATAGGCCCATTATTTTTGGAGTTATAAAATCTTAAAAAGTCGAATGATTCAAGTCTACTTGCTGAGACGTACCACTGGCCATGTATGAAACCTTGCTGCCTCAATAAATTTGCCCTTTTTTCGAATGATTGTCCTTGAGATTTATTTACTATCTTTGCAAATGCAGGTATATTTGGAAATTGAGTTTTTTGAAAGGATATGATAAAATAGTACCAGAATATTTTCTAAGTGGAATTAAATTCTTTTATTGCCTGCGGTTCCAGCTCAAACTTCGCAATGAATAGCATTACAATCTATAAACTTTATACACATTCCTCTTCCATGGACTAATGCTTCCTTTGTATTTAAGTTTCTTATTAGTATAATTATGCAATTTACTAACTTATATGGTGGCAAACTCTTTTTTTTTTTTTTTTTTAAGCCAGGTGCAAATCCCGCCAACTGTTTTTTTTCTGGGAAACATTTAAAGACTACTTCTGAAACACTGTCTTTTCTCCCCAAAAAAGGCAGAAATTTTAATCCGTATACAAAATAGTATTTAGATACAGAATTAAATAAATACAAAAATATCAATATACTAAAGAGAAATTTGTATGCTTATTGGTTACATAATGGGGAATTTCTGAAAACATGTGGAATTGAATAAAAATACAAAATTTAATTAAGCTTCCAAAATATGGAAAAGGATAAACAACTATGCACTGGAAATCGCTTTAGGTTTGTAAGAATTTGGCACAGATCACAATTATTCGGCAATTTTTCACTTGCTCCCAGCTAACCGAAAAGAAAAAAAAAACTAAACCACTCACAGTCAAAGAATTTAAAAACTCTACTGCATAGTTATTGATTTCACTGTCATCATAGCAAATTATTTTATTATAGCTACAGTGATATGTTCTCTATTCATCAGATATTCGACAGGGCAGATCCAGAAATTACTCATGGAGGGGGCGATTTTGTGCCTGAAACAATGGGTTAGAATGTGCAAAATCTTTTTATAATTAATTAATATAATCAATTATACCAATTAATGTAATTAATTATTTAATTGATAATATCCATATATGAGCGATGATTAAAAAGGGCAGGGAGTAGTACCCGCAATACACCCCTTAGAAAAATACTTTCATAATATATTTTAACAGATTATAACAGATTTTTGAACTTTGCCCAGGAGGGGGCGATCACCCCCTCCAAGGGGAGGGCGGGCCCCCACCGCCCTCCCCTTGAATCCGTGCCTGATTCGATTATGCCAACATTAATAAAAGTTCAATCATCATTTTTTAGGTTCTATTATAACCGACTTCAATATGTTATCTGAGAGCATGTTTTTGGAAATATTTCCATACACTTCATTAATAATATTATTTTCACTCCCTCTTAATTGCTGAGATATTTCTTCAATAATATTTTTGGAGAAAATTTCCTTTATCATACTGCCTGATAGGAGGTTATGAAGAAATTGTCGAACTGGCGTGTTTCTGTGTAGTGTCTCTTGGATTCCGACCTGCCTGGAACGAATAGTAAATATTATTCTCTCCTCCAAGGTTTTTCTACAGCTTTCAAACATGGAATTTACAACACTTCGCGCATTTATCGCCGTCTAAAAAAAGGTGCCAAGCACATTGCTAAAGCACATTTTAGTCATTGGCGTATCATCAAACTGGGGAATAATTCCACTTTTTGCAAATTTTGTTGTAATACTATAACCCAATAGTACTGCTGAAACAAAGTGTTATTTCAAAATTGACACAACAATGGGATTATCGCCCGATTTGGCATGAAATAGTGCATGCCAAATTACTTCTCCAATTTTTTACCATGCATCAGCATACTACACAAAAATTTTAACATTCGCACAAACAATTTCATACGAACTTTAACTGTGCCGAGTTTCACGGTCATCCGTTCTTGCAGTGCTCTGCAAAAGGGACACTAAGGTTTTGCTTAGCGTATTTATATATACATAGATACCATAAATTGTTTAAAGCTACTTTTAAAATATGTTTTGTTATATGATTCACTTTGATGAATAAATTTTTCTATGGAAAACAAACAGAGGAGTCATACTATCAATAAAATATTTCTATATCAAGTTATTTAATGTACTAGATTACAAGATACAAATATATTAGACGTTAAGTATGAATAAAATATTAGCTTTAAACTAATAGCAAATCATAAAGCTAACAACTACATATTTAAAGAAAAATTCAATTGTAATAATAATGTATACATTATTATTTTATCTCTAGATCTAATTTCAAAAGTTTAAACTACACTGAAACAAAATAAGGAACACGAAAGACGAATGGGGTTTTGCATCACTAACATGGATATTTTACACAAAACAAAGATTATCCAAAAATACATACATTTGACAAAGAAAAGCAAAACAGCATCCTTCCAAAAACAAGTGCAAATGGTGATGCTAGAGTTGAAAGGTCAGTATAGTTTGTATGCAAAACACTCATATGAATTTATATTTAGAAATTCTTTTTTAAATAGTTGATTTGAACTTTATAGCTTCATAGCAAGTTGAAACACAAGGAATACATGTTTCATAACTAATACTGATAGGATAACTAAAAGTTATTAACAGTATAACACAGTGGTACAAAATTCAGTAAAAAAAAAAAAAAGTACAAATAGTATTTTTGATTCTAACAGATATACAGACAATGGAAGGGTATAAATTTACGTTGATAGATATTCTTTATCATAGCATATAAGGAATACTGTTTTAAGTGGCCATCTAATTATTCTATCTGAACCTAAATTTTGAAAGTTTTGAGTGACTTCATCTAATGATGCAATATACCTTATTAATTTTTTGTTGTTTTATTGAATCTTGAAACTAAGCAGTGCTGCACCCACCTATACTAGCCATTTTGACAAGTGGATTGGTTATCCATCATCTCTGTAGAGAGCGATAGCTTGTGGATGATGGTCACTGATGTAAAATATGAGAATGTTTGTGTGATTATGGCAATGCTATGCTAGGGTGATCTGCCAAGGATGGGAGTGCCTTGGTAGGAGGACTTGTGAAATATGATAAATGGCATGGATTCTTGACGGACATTACTAGATGTCCCTGAATTCTAGATGATCTTATCTGACCATGGAGACCCTAAGCTAAGCTGTGTTTTATTACATGGTACTGCTCATATGTGCGCAAAAAGGCATCTTTCTGTGAAGTCACTAAGTATGTGTTTGGTTGCATTTTCCAGTGTAGAGTAGAGTAAAATGCTTATTTTCTTTTCCTTTCTTCAAATGATTTTTACAAAAATAAATGATTATTGCCTTATCATGATAGCCATAATTCCAAAATTGACAGAGCTAATGATTCTTTGCTACATCATTCTAAGCTTTGCAGAGAATGCCCACTGTGAAGATTTCAGGGCGTCCACTCAAATTTGATAGACAATCCAGGTTTTCCAGACTTCAAGCACTAATTTTCCAGATCATGGTAATTTAGAGATTACATGTTAATCTTTCATTCATTTGACAATTTTTTATTTAATTTTTAAAATATGTTTATCACCATAGTCCATAAATCTTTTTTGCTCATGTGCAGAAAAAAAAAACTTTTTTTACTAGAAGTATTACAGAAATCATAATAAATTATCCAGTTGATAGCTTCATGATCATGGTCTGAATGATTTTAATCATCAAATGTTATTTCTGGATATATTCTCTTAAAAATAAGGATTTTCAAACTACACTCTATAGCAGAAAAATCGATGCCCCAAGAAGGAGTCACCTGATTGTAATGAAATTTCGTATGCAAAGATATTCAGACTGAACATACAAATGATTACAATCTGAAGTCCAATGAATGAATAGCAGATCTGCACATTCAGCAGGTGCATATACGGAGCAATTCTAAATCTTATAGTTAAAATTTCTGTTTCATTTCAACTGTGATATCTTACGTTGGCTGTAACAATGCCTTGCTGAAAGATTCGTATGCATTTCGAGCAGATGTCAGAGTTTGAAAGAGGTTGTGCAATCGGAATGAAAGAGGCTGGTTGGGCGAATCAAAGAATTGCTCAACATCTGCACCGAAGCAATGCAGCTATTGCTGGCAAGTGGGTCAATAACTGTAGATATCAGCCTCAAAATGGTAGTGGTCGACTGAGAGCCACAACAGAATGGGATGATAGAGCGATTGTTAGAGCAGCTGTCACAGTACTGGATGTCATTTTCGCCTATCCACTGTGACCCATACACATGTATCTAACATGACCCTCCACAGACAACTGACAGAGTGGAATTTATGCTCGCACCAACTGTTATGCTGGTTGCCTCTCATGCATGTATACCATCAAGTCCAATTACTGCAGTGCCGGGTTCGATCAATGTGGAACTGCGCTGACTGGGCATGCATACTCTTTAGTGACAAGTCCCGTTTCTAAGTGTGTTCTGACAACAACTATAGATGTGTCTGAAGATGCCCAGGGCAGAAGGGGAGGATCTTGCCCAGACTATTGTATGCCACTGAGGCCCATAACAAGGTGTTATGGTCTGAGGTGCCATTTCTTTTGATAATCAGACCCCTTTGATAGTCAATTTTGGCACATTGACAGCACAATAATATGTTGATAACTAGGGATGCACCGAATATTCAGCTGGTATTCGGTATACTGCCTATTCAGCTGACAAACCAAATATTCGGTTCGGCCAAATACTTAAATATTCGGAACCGAATATTAAACAAATTTAAGTATTCGCCAATAGGCAAACAAATGCATATTTTTTAGATCATGAATGAAAGATATGGTATAGCACCATAGTACTAAACTGATTCAAGTTGTTACATATTAATATCACATGTGAATAAGTGTTAGAAACCCTTAGAAAGTCCTCCTACCAAGGCACCCCCATCCTTAGCAGATATCCCTAACATAGCGTTACACAATCACACAAAAAACTAATATCATGATGAAATTAGTTTTAATGTAAGAGAAAACACTCCGATATTAAATTTGAATTTTGTTGCTTTTCAATTTTTCTTAAATCTCATAACACATTACATTATCCTTGCTATTACTAACTGATTTAAATTTAAAACAGTAACCAGGAAATAAAAAACTCAAAACATTAAGTGTTCATAAATATGTAAAGTCAATTAACTGCTAATTTTTTAAATCAAATATGCAGGTAAAAAATTACCAGCATTTCACGAATATTTAAAAAAGTTATTAATAATATATAAAGGAAACACACTTGGGTATTAAATTTTGTAGCATTTTAATTTGATGTTTAATTTTGATGTTTTACACCATATGAAATATTGTTTAAGAAAAAACTAATTTAATTAATCATTGCATGATCATTTTAAATTAATCATTGCATAATCTAAGTTTAATAACGGTTTAATAAGTTTAATAAATTTTAACCAAGTATTCGGTATTCAGCCGAATATTTGGTTAGAATTTTAACCGAATATTCGGTATTCGTTATTCGGCAAAATATGATATTCGGTGCATCCCTATTGATAACATCCTACAACCAGTCAGGTTATCGTTCCTTTTGCTACACCCTGGACTTACTTTTCAACATGATACTGCCTGGCTGCATACGGCACATGTTGCTATGAATTATCTTAAAGCTTTCCCTGTACTTCCTTGGCCAGATAGGTCTCCTGACTATGGAGCACATTTGAGACGCTATGGGAAGGCGAGTGCAACCATCTCAAAATGCTACCGATTTAGCCCAACAGTTAAGAGACAATTTGGCAAGAAAGTACACAGGACACCATAAGGGAACTTTATTAGTCTGTGCCTTGCCGGATGACAGTTTGCATCAAGGCCAGAGGTGGGGCAATGCCTCATTAACTTTCTCCCTTTGTAATGGTCAAACTCTACAATAAATCATTCAGCTGTTTGGAAATTTTAATTGTTTTTTTTTTTATGTACGTTCTTTACATCTACCAATTTTTATCACAATTGGACAATTCTTTCTTGGTGCATTGTTTTTTTTTTTATGCTACAGAGTGTGTATGCTAACTGGCAACAGCGGAAAGACAGCATTATTACTTCTGTTTGTCATTCATGTCTAGGCCTAAAATATTACACAAGTTTTTCAGTTTATTATAATACATTTCATTTCTAAATAATAAAAGTCCAGTTCATAAAGCTACCAGGATCGACTCATTGCTCCCAGTTCTGGCGACCATGTTGAAATTTTGATAAAAACGACATTTTTATCTCTAATTAAAAGGGAATACTTTTTGCACAGTTTGAAAGATCTCTAAAAAGTTAACCTTTTTCAAAGTTGTAGGCAATTTCAGCTCTAAATATCTAGCAAGATATCATGCCTTGAAAAAACAAACACAAGCGAAGCAAAGATCTATGAGAGAAAAACGAGATCAACGAGAGGTGTGGCACCATCTATGAATTATATTGTTAACTCTGTTGCGAAGCGGGGCGTGCAGAATCATTCTTTGATTCTTTGAAAAAAATTCATGGAGCATAATCCCTGGTGTAGATCGATTAGATGACGTCATATACTGGCAAAAATACTCCTTTTGCATGACAAGCAATGCAATTACAGTTTTATTTAATATATAAGTTCTTCAATGACAGTTCCCAAATTCTGTGTTTTTTTTAGATTTGTCCCCACAATGTAAAAAAGCAATTGGGTACAATTTTTAACTATGACATTGTTTTTTAATTAGATTGCTGTTAATTATTTCATTAATTATAAAATGTCTCCAATGGTGTTCCAAATTCGGGGACATGTCCTCAGTTTTACGTTTAAAAAAAAAAAGGTCACCTTAAATTACCTGAAAAATTTGATAGATTTTGGGCAAATTTATTGAGAATGTGTAAAATTTTGTTTGCACAACACTTAAACACCTATTTGTAGGAATTCTTTTTCAGAAATTGGCAACACTCAGCAGCACTTTTTTTTTTCATTGCTCTCAGTCGAGTGTTTTTAAACGTTAATGGAGTGACATTTGTGAAATCCTATTTTAAAAGTGTTTGAGTGTTTTAGATTGTTTTGGTGACAATGTTTGTTTAATTTTGAATTCGTTTTAAACGGATGCATTTTGATTTCAATGTTGTTGGATAGTAACTTTTATTTCGATTGTTTTGGGACATTTGTTTTATTTTTGTCATAAATCCATAAGCGTTTGTTTAATTGAGTGTTTTAGATTGTTTTTGGTGACAGATGTTTTTGTCATAAGCGTTTGTTTAATTTTGAATTCGTTTAACCGGATGAATTTTGATTTCAACATTGTTGGATTTCATAGCTTTTATTTAGGTTAATTTGGTGTCATTTATTTTGTTTTCGTTGTAAATCTATAATTACTAGTCGTCGGACAACCCGCAGGTTGCAAATTTCGATTGCAAAGAGGACTGTATGCTGTAGGTTGCACAAGCCAGTCATGAAGTAGCCAGCGTGCTCTAGGTTGCACATTTTGGCCATCGATGGCCAAAACTGATTGCTGAAGGTGACTAGTTATTATAGATTGCTTTTGTTTAACTTTAAATGTACATGGTGTTTATAATTAAACTTCCCCTAGAAACAGCATTCTACAGCTGAAATGGGTCAGCAGGTTGCCACCAAATTTGGCATATGGACTGTACACAAGATGCACTCAAGGAAGCTTTTTGAATAGCTTAGTTAAAAAAATGTCCACTAGATGACAAATTGTACGGTGAAATTAACTCAAAAAATGATTCAAATTAGATAATAAATGTTCAAAAATGACTGAATAAATTTTGAAATCGTTTGTACATTTTGAGTTAGTCATTTCCAATGTAAATTTGTTGTTTTACTATGCAAAGTGCCACCAAGTGGAAATTTTTCGAACTAAATTTTTAAAGAAAAATTCCCTTAGTACATCTCATGTATAGTCAATACAATAATATAGTTTTTGACAATCCATTTTATTTGTAGAATGCTGTTTATAAGGGAAGTTAAAATATAGCCACCCTGTATATACACCAAATTCGATAAAAACGTCACAAAGAGCATATTTTTGCCTTAGGCCCTGGGACCCAAAGAAGTCTTAGATAGTTGGATGGAAAATAAAAACTTTTTTACTGAAGATTTTGTTGTATGGAGGTCGTATAAAAATTAAAAAAGTAACTTTTCAGAATTAGCAAGAGGAAATTTTCCTTTATTTCTTACCTTATTTTGAACACTTTTTCAATTTACACTACCCACTTATCTCTAATAGATACAGAATTAAAGCCCGTAACCACCTTTTTGGGACAACCTGTGCACATATATATATACATATAATTTTGATTAATAGAGTTTTGAGTACTAAATTGAAAACCTATCATTAGGCAAGTTGGAGTGTTTAGGCTGATAATTTTATTTTTTACCAACTATGCGAAAAATTCCAGAGCTAGGAATCGAACCCAGGACTGTCGCATAATGTGCGGGTGCTCTACCACTGAGCTACTCTGGGATGATTTCCAGATGAAATTTCTCGCATTAGAAACGTTGGCATTTATCATCTTCCTCTGCAAACCACAGATGGATGGATCATCTGGAAATCGTCCCAGAGTAGCTCAGTGGCAGAGCACCCGAACGTTATGCAGCAGTCCTGGGTTCGATTCCCAGCTCTGGAATTTTTTGCATAGTTGGTAAAAAATAAAATTATCAGCCTAAACACTCCAACTTGCCTAATAACTTGAAAGGTTGATAGAATCATCTTCAAAATATGAAAACCTATCTTTTGACACAGTTGTACACATTATATACTTTTAAAATTTTGTGAAGAATTATTGTATAAAGGAGAGATGCTTAAAGAACTGTACATCTTATAGGAGGAACTTTATAAGATGTTATCATATGCCGTTACATTTAACAGAAAGAAGATAAATACGTGAGATACAAAGCAAAACCTGAAAATTAAAAAACAAATATTTTACTGATTATGGAATCAGTATGTACTGTTATTGTGACTGACAATATAGGATCTAAATTTTTCTGACAAACATGAATAAGTTGGTGAGTGAGAGGAAACGTGATTGGAGAGTCTGAGTACAGTAAAAAAAACATTTTTTTAATCGTGTAGGACACATTTACATTTGCAATATAACTTAATGGCAATAAAATGTAAGTTCATTCAGTTGATTCTAAAGTGAGAATCATGGTTGTATCAATGATATTACCAATTATGCAATACCTTTGCGAGGACCAATAGTGTGTGTTTATGACGGTTACAGTGGTACTTGGGTGGGGAAAAAATACAGTGTGTAGAATATACTGTATTTTGAATGTGGTATAAGGCAATTGAACAATACTGATTTGCAATTTTTTTTCCATTGAATTTTGTAGTGTTTTAAAAAATTTATTTTAGCAATCAGAGCCTAAATGAAGCAATTTTAAAGACTAGAAATTTTGGTAAAGTTGTAAACACACTAAAAAATTGGCACATTGTGTTATAAATTATGTGTATTATTATTAGTATTAATTTAACAAGTTCTCTTTTTATGATTATCATAAAATTATTTGTTGTATTTCGTCTTGCTTATTCATTTTACCAACGAAAATTAAACTGGCCAATTATATTAATAGGTATAAACAGTATAATTAGTAAATTTCATAACAAATCTGAAATAACTGTATCAAAACTGCTTAAATAAGTCATTATAAAGAGCATTAACTAAAAATATGCAACTAATCATATTTAAGTAGAATTTTTATTTCTAAAATATATAAAGAGAATAAGCATTTTCATTACTTTAAAATTTCTATAACTAAATGAAACCATACCTAATAAAACTTTATAACTGATACAAAAGAATGAAATATATGTCAACTTAATTTGCAGCTAATGGGCATTTCTTAATTTAAGTTGATTCACATTGAAAAAGCAGTGAAGAAGTATGAAAGCCAGGCTTATAAATTAATTTTTGCCATGAAGTTCATAGCAAGAGGAGTGCAAAGCTACAGTATAAATAACAGAAAAGTTCTCTTCATTCATACAAACATGAAGAAAATTTTGAGATAAAAAAATAACAGCTTTAATTGAATAAGCTGTAAGCATTTCTGAAAATTTCAGCCAAAGAAGAGGTTAAGCATAATAGGGTGACCACAACTCTTTTTAACAAAATGAATTCTTGACAGATATACTTAGATTGAAGTTCTGAATTAAAAAAATAAATACATAAATTCAAACGCTCAATGATATATTAGTGAAAGTCTGAAAAGACTAATAAAATAAAAATTTGAATACTCTGCAGAGACATTAAAGAAGAAAAATGTCAGATACTTAGCGAGGAATGCTAACTATAACTTTCATAATCAGATATATTCATGTATATCATGATATAAGCAGTGATTCTCAACATGAGGAGGGGGGAACATAGAATTTCAAGGGAGGCGCGAGTTTAAAAAACCATGAATATATAAGTAGAACTAACTCTAATGTGCTTAATTTTGAAGTCACAATGTAACTTTAATGTGTTTTCACCATACAAACACAATAACTGTTGCAATTGTAAAAAATTTAATAATTGTGGCAATGCTGCAAGATCTTCAGAGTGGTTCTCGCTCAGCTGCTTTTCCTTTGTTATCCATCTTTCCCTTTCTCCTTTCAAACTCTTTGGCTCATTTTCCTTTTCTCGGTGCCTCATGTGCTCTAGTGTCATCTGATGGTCTGACTCATGTAACTCCTCTCTGCGCATGAGTGTAGCAGATGTGAGCTGTGATTTCTGTTGTATTTCTTGATGCCTATGTTGTTCATTTTGATCTCATTAAAAAGTGAAAGTAACATTTTTTGTGTTATTTTAGTAAAGACAGAAAATGTCTAAGTCACGCTACAAAAGAAAAGACTATATTTTTGGTTTCACTATTTTCCTGTTTACCCACAAGTTGCTTTGAAAGCTTTGAGGTTGTTAGAGCCCCACCATATCTAAATGGATATAGCACTGAAAATAGTAGATGGTTGAAGTGTCAAAGTCCAAGGTTCTGGTCTACTGTGGTGTAGCTATTGATCTAAACATCTGGAGTTTTGGGTGCTTTTCCTCAGATGTAACATGAATGCACATTACAATCCCTTAAAGAGTCCTCTCCCAAGGCACCCTACCCTGTCCAGGCAGATACCTCCTGCATAGGATTTGCCTTAACACAATACACTAAAACAGGAGGGGGATGATTTTGACACTATCTCAGAAATTACACCAAGCAGTAAACAATGTGCAGGTCACAGTTACAAATTATAAGTTTTTTAGAATCAACTTCAATTTTTGTGTCCTCTGGGCTACAGTTTTCTCAGTCCCTAAGCAAAATTGCCCCTCCTCCCCTTATATCTCAAACCATTTTCATACAGATAAAAGTATAACACTTGAAATACAATATTTAAAGCTAAGCCACAAGTGAAGGCGAATAACCATTTCCGTAACATCAATGTATTTGTTTTTAGGAGGGGGATTGGATTTTTCTTAACTGAGTATTGTATAATTAGTCTTTTTGGTTTGCATGTCAGAACTATTTTTTGGTTAACTAATTTGGTTACAGATTTTATTTTAAACAGAGATTACTACATATTTAGTTTAAAGAGTCAAAGTAACTATATAAGCAAATTTGTTTCCAAAGGGAACTACTACCATCAGATATCACCAGCAATTTTTCAAGCTACTTGATCATAAGCTGTGAGCAAGCAAGCAATGGTTGCTCACAAGAATATTCATTTACCAATAAAGCACAAAACATGCAAAGTACTTGAATAATTTTACAAAAGCTGAAAAAAAATTATAAAAATGTACAGCTACAATGTACCAAAACATCATCATTTATAAAAGTCAAACTTTCTTTTCAGGGATTATTTATATCAGAGATTAAAAAATAAGCCACAATGCACTTTTAACAAGGTAAAACTTAGGCATTAATATTTGTAACATAAAGAAATAATAGAAAAAAAAGTTTTTCCCTTTAAAATTTCTTTAGCTATATTGATTGTTAGAATTTAAAATAAAAAATTCACCGAAACACTAAAATATTGAAATGTTTTTTAATCTCAAATTTATAATTGGTAGGAAACAATGTTTCTCTGAAATCTTGAAATCAAAACAGAGCACTGTTTCCTAAGAAAAATAGTTTTATAAAGAGAGAATTTACTTACTATGACACAATGCAGGGTACAGATGTGGAATTATGGTAGTTATACTTAAATTACATAGCAACTGTCAATAACAGCCAATTGTATGACAGTGAAATTAAAACAACATTTAATTTTTTTATCATTAATTAACTTCAAATGAGTTTTGTGAGACCTGATGAGCAGTAATTTTTACCTCCTACTGCACAGATACTTCCAACCAAAATTGGATGAATTATTCATGACAGAGATGAGCGATACAAATTAATAAGCAAGAAGAAATGTTGGGAAAATACAGTAAAGATGAATGTTTATATTTCTCTTTGCTTGCTGCATTCAGAATTTTTTTATTAGTATGAAAAAAATAATTAAAAATCTATTATCTTTTTTAACACCTAAAATTATTAACCCTTTAAATTCCATTTTTATTGTTTTGGATGAAGGATTGACAAAAGTTAAGTACCAAAAAAAAAAAAAAAAAAAAAGAGTGATTTATTCATCAGTATTAAAGGGGGGAAAAACCACCTCCTGGATAAACAGGTACTTATTATGAATTTCCTATTAAAGTAACTGAGTACAGTTTTAGGGAGACTAAGCAAACAACTAGTTAAAAGTTATAAGGGCCCTAAAGTTGCAAAAATTGAAAATTAAAATTAATTGTCAGAACTTTAAAATTAAAAAAAAAATTGTAAGGGCATACATAGTACAAGGGTAAGCATGACATAATAGCACACAATCAAAATGTTCAGATAACATTTCTTTGAATCTTTTTTAATAACTAGGCGGGGGGGGGGGGGTGTTGCTTTTTTACTATTTCCAAGTCCAAAAACATTGAAGTAGCCCTATTTCATTAATGCAAGATAAATTATGTAATAAATGTCTCAATGTGAAAAACTGGTAGACATTAAAATTCTCTTAAATATAAAGCAGAAATTATACTGTTTCTCAAGTTTATTTTTTTAATGTATCCTCAATAAAGGCTAATGCTTTTATAGACTAACATTCAAAAACTTATATAAATTGAAAAAAAAAAGTAAAAATCTGAGTAATAGTGGTCACCCTAGACAGATAAAAGCAGGACCGGAACACTGACTTAACTGACTGTACAGAGCGCATCACCAAAAATGTGTCATTTACGACAGGGCGGGCAAAAACAGGACCAACCTGTTTCTGGAAGGAATTAAGCTGTTAATGGCGAGGCCGGCTGAAAGGCGCTGCTTAGCACACGCTGAGATGCATTGCAGAAAATCATCACGAGTCTCAGGGGATTCTGGGGAAGTGTCTTCGTTATATGTGCTGCGCATTAGTTCCAGCCGATGTCTACAAGTCATCACAGTACAATTTTAGATAAAATAACTTACTCTGTTGATTGCATGCATGCAACAGCGTGTACTACAAATATGTACTATTTTACATGCATAAGATGAATGTATGCATAGACTTTTAAAGGAAGGGAACTCAGGGTTACTACAAATAATGCAGTTAATAAACTTTAATAAATACATAAAAAATGGTGACAAACTAATATGTGAAGCAGAACACTAAAGGGATGAACTATTAACTATGAAGAAGGGTAAGGTGCTATATAAAATTTAAACATTTCATAATTTGAAGGAAAGTGTTAGCTGCAAGAAAAATATTATTAGTATTATTCTGTAATGCTTGAGTTAGTTACAACTAGAACACAAATATAATAATGTCAATCTAAAGAAAAAAAGTAATATAAAATAATATATTAATAATAGAGCAAACAAAAAATGATATATTTTTTATAGTTCAAAAAGATATACAAAAATTCATAGCAAAATTTTAGTACCTTGTACAGTTGAGAATATAATGATCTAAAAGAATTTTTCAAAGTGTTAAAAATCCAAAATTCTGTAATATTAATATTAAAAAAATATGTCTGATGACATACTAATATACAGTTGCGCTGATAACTGATTCACTGACTCTGTCACAATTTCGGTTCAACCACACTAGGATAAAACTTTTATCACCATTACTCCCAAAAGACTGAATATTTAAGTACAAAAAATGTAATAAAATATACATCATTTGTGTGCTTGGCTTTAAATTGTTCATAATGATGAAGGATTAAAAAAAAAAGAGAGAGAGAGAAAACAATCTGTGCTACTTTAAAAGTCTGAAAATCCATCCGTTTCCTAATTTCAAAGCAATTTTTTGATGTTTCCAGCTCTATTTTATTCCCAATGTAGAAAAAAGTTAATCATTTGAGTGACAAAATTACATGTTGTAAGTGATACTAATGTCATATTGAAGTCAGTTATCAGGCTTTAAAGGGGTAATTGCGTGATTCCAGTCCATTTTAAATAGTTTTTCTAGATTAATCAGTTTAACTTTTTTTTGCACAAAACATTGATTTTCTCTGCATGAAGCAGCGATATAAAGGGCTGTTCCCCCCAAAATGAAATTTTTCAAAGGTGAAAAGTTTCAGCATGTTTTCAGAAAATGCAATTCTGATTTTGCCATGCAATAAAAATTGAATATGGAGTTATTATATTATTAATGAGAGGAAACAAATATATTGAGAGTACACATATTTTTGTCAAACGTTTTTTTCTAGCACTCTTAATTGCTTCCATAATAGGCTTTATCTTTTAGAATATTTATATTTGAGAAATAAAAGCTTTTTTGTCAACTTTCAAAAAGATAAAAGTTCACCTGTTCTGCTTTGACAAATACTGCAGTTTGTACTTACAACTTAAATTTGATGTCATTTTATAGCTTATTTCAAGTTATGGTGCATGTGGACAAACATACAGTAAACAAAATTACTAAAACCAAAAATTACTATAAAACTTTGCCAAGAAGTATAATTACAGAGATGCCAACTACTACGGATTATATATATATATATATATATATATAATATGTATATCTTTACGGAAATTTAAATATACATTGATTTATTCTGTAACGTGTTTGAGCTACATTCTTTTAATGATAAAAAAAAAAAAAGACTTTTACAGATTAGAATATCTTCTAAAAAGTATTTTTTCATATTCAAAAGTATTTTTTCTTTTACATTCAATTACTCTTTTACATTCAATTCTTTTACATTACAATTAATACATCTCAAAAGTATTTTTTCATATAAATGTGAATGCCCGTATATTTTTAAAATAAATTTAAGCAAAATTAATTTAACTTTGCATGTACATTAAGAAATTAAATTACAGAGGAAATTTCCCATACATTTTGATATTTCAAGGTTATTAAAGTAAAGATGGTATTGAACTTATATTGTTATATAAAAAAATCATTAGAGATTCATCTTTTTAAATATTTTAAACTACTAAAAGGAGACTTTTAATTTACAAACATTAAATATTATTAAAAAATAATTAATCTCACTTTTTTAGAATAAAACAAAACCTCTGGAATTGCAAAGCATTTTCAGTTTTAAGAAAAAAGTTTTACAGTAAAATTAATGAATTTTAATGGAATTATCATTTATTATAACAAACAATTTTAAGCATACCATTCCTTATGCATCCTTAAATTTAATCACTGAAAAAATACAATCTTAAATGTATCAAAAAATTTAATATTAAATATGATATGTTTTAATGCATTTAAGATAAGGCCATCTGAAACTTGATACTTTTTCTAATCAAACAAAGAAACAGAGTCAAAATCAAGTTGTAAGTTGGACAAAAATATGTGACGCAAAAGAAGTAACATGAGGGTCAATGGGAGTGTCCAAATCTCCCTGTTTCTCTTAAAAGAATAAGTGTGAAATCATAGGTTGATAATAAAAGTTTCTTGATTAGCGAATGCATTTTGATATTGGGAGATTATTTTATGAAGAAATTTACAAAATATTCTTGATTCGAAGGAAAAGTTTTCAAAATAGAGATTTATTAAACAGAGGTCTGACTATAAATCAATATCAGAACTTTTCTGTTGTTTGAGGGAAATTGAGTAGCTTTAATTGTAATTTCCAAACTCTTGCGATTAGCAGTTACATTTTATAAATAACTTTTCTGTAACATTTTGAAAAAAAAAAAAAAAGAATATACATGTAGATAAAAAATGTTTACTTTATTTATTATGAATTTGTTATAAGCAATATATTAATGTCTTAGTAAGCTTTTGTGCAAGGACAAAATATAAGTTAATTTTATTTTGATCTTATTAAGGAATTATTAAAGAAACAGAGTCAAAATCGAGTTGTAAGTTGGACAAAAATATGTGAAGCAAAAGAATACGTAAGTTAGTAACATGAGGGTCAATGGCAGTGTCCAAATCTCCCTGTTTCTTTTAAAAGAATAAGTGTGAAATCATAGGTTGATAAAAAAAGTTTCTTGAATACAGAATGTATTTTGATATTTGGAGATTATTTTATGAAGAAATTTACAAAATATTCTTGGTTTGAAGGAAAAGTTTTCAAAATAGAGATTTATTAAACAGAGGTCTGACTATAAATCGATATAAGAACTTTTCTGTTGTTTGAGGTAAATTGAGTAGCTTCAATTGTAATTTCCAAACTCTGAGATTAGCAGTTACATTTTATAAATAACATTCTGTAACATTTTGCAAAAAAAGTATACATGTAGATAACAAATGTTTACTTCATTTATTATGAATTTGTCATAAGCAATATATTAATGTGTAAGTAAGCTTTTGTGCAAGAACAAAAAATAAATTAATTTTATTTTGATCTTAAGGACCCAAAAACTCATGTAATTTTTTTAATTTCATATTCCTCTCCCCTCCAACACAAGTTTAAAAAGAGCAGCAAATTAATTAAGAGACAATACTGAACATACTTTTGTACTGCGACTATCATTAAAAGTAATCAAAATGTGTACATCAATGAGCATATACATTAATTAAAGTGGCTACTTTATAACATTAAAGAAACAATAATAATAATAATGAATGCATATTTACAATATTTTTAGACATAAATAGTTATGAATAAAACTCTCATTAAAATGTGTTAAATAAGAGCACTACACTAAGAAAAGGAAAAGCATGATGTGCAGAACTGAATCTTTAAAACTGTTCATAAACTGATGCAACACATGTATTTGGGGAGAAAAAAATGTATTACACATTCCATAGAGATTACCTAAGTTTACTTAAAGTCCAATAATGAGTAGCTCCATTTTTTGTATCTTGAACTTCAACAGCAACAATGGTACGTGGATAAGGCCTTTCCATTCCTTCTTCAATATCATCATGATTTAACATATCAGGAAGTAATGGTGAGTATAAAGTGTCAGTCAATAGAACAAACTGAAACTGAACCTAGAATGATACATGAGTAGCTCTTCTAATTAATTAAAATAAACTTTATAATGTGCAAAGAGGCATTCATTTAAAAGAATAAAAAACATAATACAGGGTGTCTACTGGAATTGAGAAAAAATTCCCTGACTAACTAAGTCAAGCTTCCATAATTAGTTATATATGTGCCACATTCTTCTATGTGAATTGCCCTTGTGTAGCAGGCTCACGCAACATGTAGATGCTTAATTATACAATTATTTTAAGACCCCCTCCCCCTCGCTCCTTATATATCAGACTCTATAAGGTGTGTCATTAGTTTGTGCAAATGTTGGTTACAGAAAAAGAAATAGAGGTCAATTGGGGGGGGGGGGGGTAGAGCTGGATCATTGATAAAGGGTATTAGTACCTCTTGACCAATTAGCAAAAGTAATCATCTGTTCTGGAAATTTGCAAATGGGGATAACGACAATGCATAAAATTGCAGTTTGAAGCAGACATCTGCACTTGTTTGTTTTTGCAAAATTTTCTGCAATTTGCAGGCTCTTTTTCTGAGAACAAAAATCCAAAAAGTGGTGAGCATTCACTTATTAATTCTTTTCTTGTGATCTATTAATACCAAAAAAAATAAATAAAAATAAATAAAAGAACATTTCAAGATTTATTCTGGCATAATAAGGCTTATGGCCAGCATAAAGTTGATGACAGATGTCCGTCATGGAAAATTAACAATGTTCATCAGGAATAAAGACCAATGAAGTATGCAAATGCAGCCGTGGGGGATTTAAAAGTAGGGATACTTTGTTCTCGAAAAAAGGCACTTTTGTGAACCATATAGAAAATATTCAGAACTGGTTTGGTGCAATCTCAAAATGAATAAAATTTATTCCTAAACCTCCATTTCTGATAGTCTGACACATAAATTCAGATCAAAGGACATCACAAAGTCGCACGTGTAAAAAAGCACTTTTCATTTCTAAATGAATCCGTAATTCTCTAATGCTTAGTAAATATCTTTAATAACTATAGATAATTTGAAGTAGGAGGGATAGATAATGATTATACTAAGCAATCATTAAGAACAAAAACTTGAAAGCGCACAAAACAGCCATTTATAAACTATAGAAGCTGCCATTATTTATACTAACAGCTTTCACTAAAAAGCTGAAGTCTAGAATTATGATTGTTTAATAATTATCAAATATAACACCCACATTATAGGATTGACGGTGAAGTTAATTTGAGTCCCTTTCTTACCCCCAACTGAAAGTGTTATGTGCCAGAGATTTCAGCTTTTTATTGCTACATTAGGTGAAAACAAACATCCCAGAGGTGCCTCTTTTTGGGTTACGCGAACGAAAGAAAACAGATGAAATGAAAAAGCGATGACTGTCACTGTCTGATTCTGATAAGCTTCTCAATTAGGAAAAAAGTTACTTATTTTTAAAAGGAAAATTTATCGGTTTCATTTATGATAAATGTCTGATTGTGTTGCTTGGAATTTTGTGAAGGAATAGTTATACATCCTGTTTAGTTAAGGGTCCTTTCAATTGATCATACTTTTGTTATAGTATCATTTTAATAGAAAGTGTTTTGTAAAGGGGGCCTGTAAAATGATTGATAATATGGACTGCGATGATTCCAGTAATGGAAGGGGCAGGGGGAATGGCAAGTTTTAGAGTGAAAACATGGACATACTAGGGCGAAGGGGGGTAAAAAGAAATGTGAATTGTTGAAAAGTTGTTGGGCACCGTGCTTTTTTAAAGAGTGGTAGTAGGGGGTCACTACAAAGAAATGCTTTTAACAAACACAAAGTCGTAGAAAGAAAAAAAAAAAAAAGGATGAAAGGCTGAAATTCTGTACATCACCTATTTAATGTAAGGTGGCACATCTTACTAACTGGGAATATTTTTATATGGGGTCATATAAAAATCAAAAATTTTTATTTAATTAGATTTAATGTTCTGAAAATGTTAATCAAGACTAAAAAATTCTATCCCTTATATAACTTTGTGATTTATTGTACATGTCTATGATCAATATTTAAGGAATAAAAGACTAGGTCAGTGTGTTTGGGACATTCTGTATATACTGGCAGGTAATATTTTTTTTAATTAATAAAAGATTTAGATGTATATTTTAAGAAATCTTTCTTTACTTATATTAACTGTGCATGTTTATTAAGCTTGTATGTAAGTTGTGCAATATTCAAAAACATGCAAGTAGCCACTTACAATTTCAAGCTCAGTGGCCACTGGCCACCTGCGAATTTTCTGAATTTTGACCTCTACATCGGCAGCATAGTGCAAGGGGGGTACTTGCTTCTCATTGGACTATTGCAGGCCATTTTTTTCCCCAGCATATTTGTTCTTTCTAACATCATAATCACATGTTGCAATAATATTTGACTTCTCTCCCCGTCAAATATTCCACTGACACCTATGCCTCTGTCCACATTACATTCCTTGGGGTTTGGGACATTTCACCGACATGGATTATTCCCCGACCGGACACTTCACTGACACGGATTTTTCTCCGACTGGACATTTCACCGACATGGATTTTTCACCGACACTGATTTTTCACCGACTGGACATTTCACCGACACGGATTTTTCACCGACTAGACACTTCACCGACACGGATTTTTCATCGACTAGACATTTCAACGACACGGATTTTTCACCGACAGGACATTTTCATGAACATTTCAGCCACTTTAAAATTGACTAAATTTTCAATTTTACGACGACAAGCCAATTCCCACACAGTTTTAATAATACATTTAACGAAAAATCTCCCATAAAGAAAGCAACTAATTACGATTCTTTTTTCTCAAAAATTTATCAATATATCTAAAAAAGATTTCTTTTGTACAAAACTAGAAAGTTTAGGCGTTTAAAGGAGGGCCGTGACTATAGTTTATTTATTTATTTTTGTTGGGTTGGGAGGTGGGGGTATTAATTATGCATACGTATGCATACATGTATATTAATTATGCATACGTAATTAATTAACATTAATTAAATTAATATATCATATATAAATCATAATTAACTTAAGTACATATTTATTAACTTTGTGTAATTAAATTAATTACTTAATTAAAACTCATTTATATAATTAATCTGTGCATTAAAGTAAAAGAAGATTTGAGAAAAACAATCGTACCGAAAGTGTATTTTTTGATAACAATATACGTCAAATTTTCGAAGGGGGGGGGGTGAAAACTATGCATTCCCCCCTTTGTAAAAGGTTCTAATTTATGTTGTACAATGTTTATTTTTTCAAAATATTATTCTATTTTTTTTTAATTACTCGTAACAGGAAATAATCAAATTCTTTACCCCATGGAACAAATTACTGATAAGGCCATTCTCAAACTGGTGAAAGTTGATTCTTTTTTATCGGAGGATGTGGGATAGGATTACTTTCCAGTCTAAAAGCCATGAGTCTATCATAACTTAAACCATTGTAAACTAAAATCGCATTTAAATAGCCATCCAAACATTGATAAGAAAGAGTGTGTGTGTGGGCTTTTCCAAGAATTTATGTACCTCTCTCAAGCCGGTATTTCCTCCTGTAGTGCAACTTTTCTATTAATGGAAAAACGATGCTCCCTGGTAACCCTTTCATCTTTGCCGCCAGGCGGAGCTTAGTACCCCACGTGACAATAGTTCTAAACTTTTACTCTTGAGTCTCAATGTCCAGTACTGCTTATGGAAATATAAGAACTGCACGTGTGCGACTTAGTAAAATTGGAGTATATCAACCTCAGAAAAATCTTTTGACGTAGAAGTTGGACTCTAGTTTCCTTCCATGATGTCTTGTTTGAGAGTGGCAGCAGTTATAAATTCCACGAGAGGAAAACCGAAAATTGTAATTGACGGTTTTCTCTATGATAAAGACAAGAATCGTGACGATTTATATTATTGGGTATGGGAAAGAAGATATCATAAAAATTTGAAATGCAGTGCAAGAGCTGTGACTATTTTTTCAAATGGCAGCCATGCCATCAAGAAATTTCTTTCCTCGGCACATAATCATGCTGCCGATGCAAGTCAGCCATACGTCAGGCAAGTACAAGTCAAAATTAAGGAAACAGCAAAAACAACTAACGATAGATCAGTGCAGATAGTAAGTAATGTGTTATTGTCCGTACAACCAGAAGTACAGGCATGCTTGCCTAAAAAGGAAGCAATAAGAAAACTAATTAAACGAGCGCAGCGTGTTGACACTCCTGTCGAACCAAAAACATTACAAGATTTAAATATACCAGACGAATATTCTTTAACTTTAACTGGAAGACAATTTCTGAAAGATATAGCAGAAGATAATGACAGAATTTTAATTTTTTCAACAGACGAAAATCTGAAATATTTACACTTGTCTAAATTCTGGATAATGGATGGAACTTAACTGCAAATTACGGAAACGAAATCAAAGAACTGGTCAAGAACAAAGATGGCCGCCATTATTCCCCCCCGAAATCTGGTCAGTTTTTGAAAATAATCAATTTGCTTTCCCTAGAACCCAAAATAATGTCGAGGCTTGGCATCGACGGTGGGAAACCTTAGTTGGACGGCCACACGTTGGAATATTTCACATTATAGGAGAAATCAGAAAAGAACAAAATGAAGTAGAAAATGCAATAGAAAGAGTTATTAGAAGAGAACCACCCCAAAAGAAAAAAAAAGAAGATGTAGGCAGAGAAAAACGAATCCAAACAATCATTTTAGATCGACAAAACAGATCTGAGATGGATTTTTTACGTGGAATAGCCCACAACATTTCTTTTTAGTGACTTTTGTATTTTGTATTTTGCCTTTTGTATTTTGTACCTTATATTTTGTAATAATTTTGTACTGTAATTTTCAATAAAGACAACAGTGGGGTACTTTTCCATACACTCCTCGTGGTGTGCCCTGGTAACGACTATCTGTCGGCTAAGTATGGAATATACATATACAGCCTTTTCGGCTAATAAATAAATAAAATAAAGAGTCATTTTCATATATTAGTGTATATAATACAGGGGAGGACCCAGAAAAAGTCTCTGGGAGGGGGGGAAGTCCGTTTTCTAATAGAATAGTACATCCATTCCACAGCACTGTGTATCTCAATATATACGAAAACACTGCACAGTATACCATAAATAAGCAAATATGTCGTTTTATACAGCCTTGTCAGTAACTAACTTCAGGCAAACACGGAAAAATTGGAAGTTGATTATATAGCTTTTAAACTTTCGGAAAAACATTAATTGGGGATTTTAGTTGCATGAAACAAAAAAGTTCCTTATGCGGGAAAAATTTAATAAAGTTTTGAAACTCCGAGAAAACACTAATTGGTGACAGGACATTTTGCCGACACCGTCTCAGTCTAGGGAAGGGGGCTCGAACCCTTGAATCCTCCGCAATGGATTCGCCACCGACATGATATCAACAATTTCAGGAGGCAATACCCATGTCTGTAAAAATATCCGTCGGTAAAATATCCTGTCGGTGAAATGTCCACTTGGTGAAAAATCCGTGTCGGTAAAATATCCAGTCGGTGAAAAATCCATGTCGGTGAAAAATCCGTGTCGGTGAAATATCCACGTCGGTGAACTGTCCAGTCGGTGAAAAATCCTTGTCGGTGAAATGTCCAGTCGGTGAAATATCCACGTCGGTGAATTGTCCATTCGGTGAAAAGTCCATGTCGGTGAAATATCCAGTCGGTGAAATGTCTTGTCGGTGTAAAGGGTGACGGTGAAATGTCCCGGACCGCATTCCTTGTGGCTACAGCATGACAATGCTCCTGTGTACCAGACAGCTGAAGCGCAAAGCTTTCTGAAAGATTGTTTTGGAAAACAAATTATCGGGTGTAGTTTTAGTGCTGAATGGCCTCCATAATTGCCAAATCTCAATCCGTTGGATTTCTTCCTGTGGTCTTACATGAAAGATCAGGTTTCTGCAACTTCCACATGCAAGCATGCTGGATCAATGTTGTCGTATTACAGATGCTTGCAATAGTGTGATACATTCCATGATGAATATAATGTGCATTCAGAATTACTCTCACAAATACAAATGTGTATCTTAGGAATGGCCAACTTCGAACATGCTCAACAGTAATTTGTTATCACTGTGTAACAGTCTACCTTTGTATGTTTTTTTTATATGTTATGTTATGTTATCAAACTATATTGATGTAAGTACATACTTTATGCAATTTTTTATACTGGTGGCTATTTCTTTCAAACAACACAACACAAAATGGCATCATTGATTTAGGAAACCTTTTAGATATACAGGCGAAAGTTTGTCACATCTGTGTGAACCAAATGCTGTTTTACACTTATTAGTTGAAGCTACAAAACTTTCTAATTGGAAATTTTGATCTATCACTTTTTGACTTTGATTTGCAATGCCTAATTTTCAAATTTCACCACTAAGGGCACTGCTATTGTTTGCATTTAATTGGGCATGTTCACTTTGCTTTACCATTATCTCACTTGCATAGCTGTAGCTTTCTCCATTTGAAAAATATTTTCAGGTTAAAGGGACTTTCCGATGCACCTTGCATAAAAAAAAAAGTATCCAAGTCAAGAAAGTTATTTTATGAAATCTAAATTCTAATTAATAAATAAACAGCACTCTTCACTCTAAATAATTTAGAAAATTATAAAAAAAAAATTAAAAACCTTTTCAATCATAAATTTTGTACAATTCTTGAATGGACTGCATAAAAAATCAGTAATAACATAAAAAAATTTATAATAGAAAGATTGAAAACTAAATATTGAAATTTGCTTCTAGAAATAAATAAGGATGAAAAGTAAATTAAAATGATTAGATCCAAAAAACCATACTGATTGCCAAAAATATTTTGCTAGACAAGACCATTTCTTTCACTAACTTCATTAATATGTGCAAGCAAAAACAAAATACAGCTATTATAAATATTGATTTGATTAAAGATGCAAACAGATAGTTTTTAAAATCTGAAACTGTCAAAATGTAAAAATAAAATTCTTCTTTAAGCTTTTTGCTGGGAGTACTATTATTATATTAAAAAGCAAAAATAAAATGTAATCAGAATTTCTTTTGGAGAAGTTCAATATTTGTTATTCAACTTTTAATGTTTCTTTTTTGTATCATCCAACTTTTTTTTTTTTGGGGGGGGGGGGGTGGCAATTCATTTAGCTGTTTGCGAGATTGTTATTTTTAAATTCAGTTTAATTTTCTTATCTTTTTTCAGGCTTCCTCATATCTTGATCTGAAGTTTCTTACGCTGAGTATAATCTGTTTTTATAATAGAAAGTCATTTAGACCACCATGTGCTTGTAAAGCATTATAAATAACTCGCCCTGAAATGATAAATTTCCTTAAATATTCTTTTATTTACATATATTATTGTACAGCTTATAGTTAATTTTATATAAGAACACTTACTTTTTTCTTTAATTCAACACTGATGGCATTAGCTTCTTTTAAGAAAATGGCATTTCCCCACAAATCATCACGAAGTGAAGTAAACTGATGATATTTCCACTTGAGGAATGCCCACTCAGCAAGTTGATACTGATGTTCTGTCCATACAGGTTCGACTAAAATTATTTTTGAAAGGCATTAAGAATCTAAGTAATGATGCAATTTAAAAGAATTTAAGTATTTTTACAAAGGCATATGTAACTTAATAGGCACGAAAGATCACACTATCAATAAATAAATAAATAAATCACTGAACTTTTAAAAATAAAGTATAGTTTTATGCAAAAAAAAAAAAAAAAATACATTGCACACTGAAGTAAATATAAATTGAGATAGCTTAAAGAATACTCTTCCATAAAACATATCAACTAAAAATTTTAGGCTTGTGTGTGTGTGAAATTATTATTTTTTTTCCCAACTAGAAACTAGCAATCACATAAACAACATACATAATTTCAAGCCTGTAAAAATTGCAATTTTCTTTGAAAATTATATATATTAATTACACATATATTAAATTATATAATAAACTTTATTATATAATATTATAGAAAATTATACAATAAACTTTAAAAAGTGATTTTCAAAACTGATCCCGGATTTTGTTCCTCACAGCAAGAACTGTATACTTGAAATTTTAATTAATTTGTGAAAAAAGAAGAAACATGCTAAAGAAAGCTAATAAATCTCTACTTAAAAATTAAATTTAGCATTATTTGTTCATGCTGAAAATATACAAAATAGAGAAAAGCCCTTACAGGGAGTTCAATGCTTCAGAAAAAAAAAAAAAACCCTTATTTATGTGCAAATACAAGTAAATTATTTTCACAAGTCAATAATTTAATAAAATAGTTTTTTAAATAAGTCTTTTCATAAGTTAGTAATATTGAAATATTATAAATATGATTTTTAAAATTCATAAATTCAAAATTCAAGCAGTTACAAATGTTTCCAGAGTTGAAGGCATTGAAAAGTTAAAAGATTTCATCAAAAGTTGTGCTGTTCTAGCAGTAAATACAGTGAAGATTTTTTGAATGAAATTATTTTAGAATTAACTTCACTACTCTACAGTATACAAATAACAGTCACTTTGAATAGTTGATGCATAAACTTAAAAGCAAAATAGCTATATTGCAGACCAAAAAAAAAAAAAAAAAAAAAAAGCTAGCATTTGCATTCTTTAATCAGATATAAGCATAAACTTACTATAGTCATTATCCTCATCAGTGGTGACTTCTAATTCATTTATACAACATGAGCTATACATGCTGGACATCATAGATTGTTCTTCAACCTGTCTTTGCAGACTTTCAATTTTTGCTTCATAATTCTGATAAGTAAAATGTATATTAATTAGAAAAAAATATATATAGTTACTCCTAAACAATGCATACTTCTGAAAAAAAAATATATATATATATTTATAAATAAATAGATAGATAGATATTTTGCTCTCATTATGTATTGATATATCTATATCTGTTACAATATTTATAGCATTCTATAAAATTATGGCAAATTTTTTTATAGACTTACAGAGCTGATTACATACGGGTAATCATAGCAAATCAAAATAGTTACAATAAGGGATAATTTTAGATCAATCTATTTAAAACAATCGACTAAAAAAATCCAAACTACTCCTTTGTAAAGTTAAGAAGTTTTCTTTACAACAAACAAGTTTTTTGATGCAAAAAATTATTTCCAATAAGAAAAAATACTGCTATAAGTGCTCTCTGTCAAAAGAAACTTCACCGTTTCTTAAGTTAAATGCATAAAGGCAATATAACTATACAATTCTGAAATGCAAAATAAATAAATAAAAATATTATATAAAAGGCTAACCTTCTTTTCTTGTTGAAATATTTGATCAGCTTCTTCCTTCTCTTTTTTATATTGTTCTTCTAATGCAACTAATCTGTATAAAATAATAAACATAGTTTTCCAGTAACTACAGAATACCATGCATTTTAATAAATATTTATTAAGAACAAATACTAAGAAGAAAATCATTATTAAACACAAAAGGGATCACAGTACTAACTTTTTTTCCATTTCAATTTTCAGATCTATGCCTTGTTTCTCTAATAATTCTAACTGAGCAAAAGTCCAGTCGACAGGTTCTTTACCTGGATCAGTTAGAATAGAATCCTTGGGTATAATACCTAAGTTAAAAAAGACGAATACTTTTTTGCAGTAGATAAAAATATAATAATGTAAACAACAACCAAATATCAGATGAATACAAGAATAAGAAATAAGTGAAATAGAAAATTAACTATAAAAATTAATACCTGATGAAGAGGTCTCAATAAGAGATTTCCTACATTCTCGGGCTAAATAAAATTAAAAAAAACAGAAATTATATATGAGATGTAAATGAAATTCTTACTTATTTCAATACTATTAACCAATGCAACAAGAAACATAATTACATTCAAAAACTAATCAAATTGGCTTTATTTTTAAGAATGAAGATCAGGATCAAATTAAACTAAAGATACATTTTACACAAAACATGCGTACAATTATATATGCTATACACACATATATTTTTTGGATAAGTTTTATTGTCATTAGATTTCAATAACATTTCTAAAATATTCTGTTCTTATTCAGAAGAGCAGATTAAAAAAGAGGAGGAAGACAGACACATAATATATTACGAAGTAAAGTTTCATTTACAAAAGAAATCATGAATTTATATTAAAATAGGAGCAAGTTTTGGGCAATTTTTTGTTTTTTGACCATGCAAACAGTAGTTTATGTATAACTAAATATCACTCACATAGCATTCATCAACTTTTAACAACTTATAGAAATCAATATAAGATGATTTAGACATTCAAAATACAAAATAGACATTTAAAAAAAATCATTCAAAAATTGATGGCAAAATTAAGCAAATAAAGAGCTTTTTTGAAAACACCTTCAAATGAACAAATCAGATACTCGTCATTTACTGTTTAGAAAGATACAAAGGATCTCCCTTTTCCAAAAGGAAAACATACATTAACCTATGCAATTACAGGTTGAGTAAATGCAAAATAAATGTAAATCAAAAATGATTTAAGAGATTGAAGGGAAAACACAATATTAATTTCATTAATGAAGGTTCCTCCCTCAATCACTTCTTTTTCTTCAATCAAAATGGCCTTTTTTATACTTTTCCCCTGATTTGTCATCAATATTTGTTTTTTTAGAAATGTTCTGCATAATACCGTTTGCTCTGACTACTACTACTCTTTCTGACATTATGAAAAAATGCATAAATGGTAATGCATAATACAAAATTCATTTTTTTTTTTAAATCAGGGATGATAAATAACAAAAACATACACAATTATTAATTATTGACCTATTACTGCATCAAATGTCTAAGGATTTTGAAAATTTCACATTTAATATAAAAACTGAATTACTATCAGAATGGCAATTTAATGATAATCTTAGTTGCAGAACTGAAACAAGAGAAAATAGGAGCCGTTTGATATTTCCGTTGGAGATTATACAACGCCCCCTATACAAGGGTATAACCAGCCAAACATGGCACTTTTTCTCCCAATACTGCTATGGGATCTTAGCTTCAAATTTCTCCCCAAGATAACTGAAGCATGCTCACTCCACCTATTTATCTCTGATTTCAACTAGTGTCAAGGATGTTAGACAGTGTTATAAAAGTACTTCATGCTTTAGCCATTTTAAAATTTTATCAATATGTATACATGTAAATTAATGAAAATGGTTTTTTGTGCATGCTGTTAAAACTCTGCACCCAACTGGCACAGATCAATGAGAGTTGCATAGTTTGGTAGCAAACCATTCCCATTCATGCAGAAGGTTTTAGTTTGGACCAAAACTTTCTGCATGGATGGGGGTTCCCATACAGGGAATATGCAAGGATTGAGTCCATGGAGGAAACCCAATCCTTGCACATTTGAACTGCAAGGATTGGGTTTGAAAATATGGGAACTGAAAGACATGATAACGACAACACCAATGGACCATCTAAGGAGAAATCAATATGTATAATAAAAGAATATGTGGTTTTCTGCGAGTTTTATTAAAACTGAAACTAACCAGTACATCCCAGTGGGGGTTATATGGCATGGTAATTCCGAGATATGGGGATCAAATGAGGGCATCACATCAAAGGTCTTTTAAAGGAAAGTTGGTGAAACAGATAGAAATCAAGTGCAAAGTAGATGAGACTGGAAAGAATGATCAAGAATATCGTAAAATGTTTTTCAGTGGTAAGTCAGTAAAGAAGGAATGAAATTTTAACCTTTTGAAGAATGTTTGAGAATGTTATAGAACTTCTAAGATGTTTGAGAATATTCTAGAATATCCCAGAAGGTTCTAGACTTTCATCATAGACACGACCACCCAATTTCAACACATTTTTAAATACAGAATGTTTGAATTGTCCTATATGTCTTTCTCCTCATCATGATTGATTGAGTTTTCGTCCTAGGAAAGTGCAGTCTTTGTTTACTTCAACTAAGTAACCAAAACTTTATTAAAACTAATTTTCAAAATTACTCGAAATTTGACTTTTTTCTTTCTTTTAAGTATGCATGCAAATAATAGAGGTACTCACTAGCTAAAAAAAAATAAAAACATATGAGGCCATGTTTGTAAGACTAAACTTTTAACAGTTAAACAGGAAAATAAAATTACTGGCAAAACTCGTACAGTATTGGGTATTACTTTACTTACAGATATTTCCGTAGGTGGACTGATGGAGGGGACTATGGGGGCTGACCCCCCCCCCTAAAGCTATGAGTTAGATGTGAAAAGCTTTAAAATTCAATAGTGATAACTTGCACTAATAAATTTAAAAAAATATATATTTTTTTTAAATTGTCTTCAAATTACTTCTAAAATATTTTTTACCATCCAAACAAACAAACAACAAGAACAAACAAACAAAAAAAAATTTGGTTTTTAAATAAATACTTACAGTTAATGAATGAAATACAGTTAAACTTAGCTTACTGAAAAGATCCAGTAATTTTTACTACTCTATAACGAGTTACATTGATAGTGGGCTTGTTTTCTATGGGCAAATGGTACAGAATATTTTGACAATATAAGAGAGCTATAACTGTAATCCAGGTCACTATAACCGAGTTCAACAATATTTGTAGCTCCAGCCCCCCCTAAACTAAAACCCTGGGTGTGCCACTGGATATTTCTATATTTTTTTAGATAAAAGTAACTTTAAAAGTTAAAACGATTATTAATTATGAAATTTAAGTCTGAATATGTTTGTTTCAAAACAGAAATATAATTACCTTGTTCTGGGTTTTGAAATCTGAATACGTGGTACTTTCCTAAAATAACTCTGGAACCAGTCTGCAATACAGTTGCATCAACAACTTCTCTACCATTAACATAACACATTGCATTAGGACATGACTTTAAAGTGACAATGCCTTTGAAAGTAAATAAACAAAAAATCATCACAAGTCTTATCAAAATAAAATTTCAGTTCTTTTAAAAATTAATTTTAAAACAAATGTATACCTTCAAAGTTTTCAAATAAACAATGTTCATTCAATATATGAGAACCAGTTAATTTAATATCTTGAGGAACATTAGCATCTGGTCTTCCAACCCTATAAAGTTTTAAAATATTGATATTAGGTCATATCAGCAAAAATAATGTAGGAAATGGGGGGAAAAAATTGACATAACATAGTTTAGTAAGACAATTACGTTAGACAACTTATTGCAATTTCTATCAAATAATTATTCAAATAAATAAATAAATAAATAAAATTACTAAAAAATTAGTCATTGCTTTATACACATTGTACAACAAAATTGTACACCACTTTGAAATTTAAAATAACTAAAAGAACATGCAAACAAATATTTACCTAGTAATTCCATCTTTAATGTAATAGATCAAACATTCAGACATCAATGGATCTTCATTTAAGTTAACTAAATGAGGAGTCTAAAAAAACAATTTATGCTTTTTAGGAGCCTTAGATTCTAAAACATAAGTAGTATGCAAGTAAATTAACTTTTAATAATAATAATAAAGATTATTACTTAATTTAGAATGGTAGTGTTTATATATATGCATACATACACAGGTATATGAATTATGCAATAAACTGGTTGCTTCAGATTTAACCAATACTACTGGGATAATTATGCGATGTATCTGGCATCTGTGTGTAATCTTATGTTCTAAATTTTAAAAACAAATATTTATCTTTTGGTCAACAACCTACAAACAAATTCTATTCCTGATCACATAGACAAACAGCTTTTGACCCTCCTGTCACAAGAACCCCCCGGCAGAAAGTAGACATTACCACCTACATATTTATTTTGGGAAACCCCATAATAGAAATCCCCATTTTTTATAATTAATATTTTGTTACAACTTACTTGAAAAAAATTTCTAACTGTAATACAATTCAAGCATTTAAGTTAGATAGAAAAAACTTACAATGAGAGAGAGCGTTTACATGCTAAGTAAGATACATCAGTGAAAGAGAATTATGCAATAAACTGGTCACTTCAGATTTCACCAGTACTACTGGGATAATTATGTGATGTATCTGGCATCTGTGTGTAATCTTATGTTCTAAATTTTAAAAACAATTATTTATCTTTTGGTCAATAACCTATAAACAAATTCTATTCCTGATCATAGACAAACAGCTTTTGACCCTCCTGTCACAAAAACCCCCCCCCCCCCCCCTCCACTGCAGAATGTAGATCTACAAGCATTACTTATCCTACAAACATTCCGGCCCATACTTTCTTCCTATACATATATTACCCTCATCAGCATCTTTTATTCTTTGGAGTTCGTCAATGTGGGGAGAGAAAGAAGAAAAAAAAAATATGGAGAAAAATTTATTGTTTTTGGTGAATTTTCCTGACCTATTTTGCATTTTTCAGACTTTCCTGATTTTCCAGATCAGTAGACACCCTGTTCATAGACATAAAATGTTGGAAGTCATATTTTCCCTAAAGTCCTGCATCATGATTCCCCCCCCCCCTTTTTCTTTTAAAGGTTAAATACACACCTTTACTTTATTTTGTTGTTAACTTGTTCTTGCTCTTCATGCAATTTTTAGACACTTTAATACTCCACACTTTTGTAAATTTATTTTCCCATTAATCCCTTTCTCAGTGTGCATTTTTACAGCTTTGCATTTTTTTCACTTATAGCATTCAATCTTAAGAAACAAAAATTTGCTGTGGACCCACGTCTTCCTCAAGACATCTATTAAATTACATATATTTTTGATGCACTAAATTCAAACTTATTCAATTTGAAATTAAGGTATGATAATTCAATAAAGTTTGGCAATTTTTCAACAAATAAAAGATATATCATCAATCTGGGTTCAGTTTTGGGAAAAAAAAAAAAAAAATGGAGCCAAATTTAGTGATATTTTGGTGAGACTCTCCAAACTTGGAGACAGTTGGCGAGATTTTAATCATGGCCCAAACAGTGACTGTCCATACACTTTTAATTTATTGAAGCTGGCTATGGATCTTAATGTATTGAAAGACTTTTGGATGACCATCTAAATAATTTTTTGATGTATTTCATACAAAGTTAATTTATTTGAAACTGAAATACAGAACTTCAACAATAGTTTGCAGATTTCTTGGCAAAATATATGAGGTATCACCAAATTTGGCAACATTTCACCAAACTTTACTAAGATGGCATCAGTTAGTGAGATTTTGTGGATGACCTAAATAATTACTGTCTACAAAATTGTATAACCATAATGTATTGAAGCTGTCCATAGACTTTAATGTATTGAAAATTTTTTCAACAACTATGTAAATGAATTACTCAGTTGATTGCAATCAAAAAGGAAGGTGTACAACTCGATATTAAAACAGTCCTAAATATAAAATATCAACATTCTATATCTTCATAAACTCATCAATTTTTGAGTCATGCAAGTTACATGCATAGATGTGTATACATACAGAGGCACACACACACACTAAAAAAGCCCCTAGTCAAAATGGACTTGTGGTTGTTCAAAATAGACTGTGCGAGTGCACAAACATACATATATTTATACATATGTACATTGAAAAATCACATAAAACTCATCAATTTAGAGAAATTCAATTTTTCTGCCAAAATATGAGAACTGAAATGTTTTGAGATCATTATACTTCCTTTTATTTTACACAAGGAAGTAAAAATAGTTTTGGTTTCAATTATAAAAAAAAAATGAAGTTGTGGCATATTTTTAACAACTGACTTTTTTGAGGAGTTGTTTAAAAGCAAGAAGAAAACAAAGGAATTAAAAATTAAAATATTAATAAAAATTCACACACACCTTTACTTTTTTTGGCGAAAACACCCCCACAGTATCTCCATCTTCTCTTAAGGCAACACCCATTTCAGCAAATACTGCTTCTCTAAAAAATAATGAAACAAAAATGCATTATTTATGTTCGACTTCTTATATTATTACAGCACAAGATAGTAAAATAAAAGATGGAGAAAATTTTCTATTGTTAGGAATTACATTGAAATTAAAATACTTGCATCTTCCAACTAAAACATATTAAGTAACTTTGCCAACTAAAATAAAGTAATTACTTAAAATATATTAAGTAACAATTTAAAATACTTTTTTCAATTATACAGTGCTCAAAAAGAAATCTTAGAAGATGAAAAAAACTAAAATTTCATCTCGTAAACTTTTATTTATTTATTTTTTGAAGATTTTGTTGTACTTTAAACCAACTATCAAATCATAAACGAACACACTCATAAATGAATCCACAGATCACTGGCCTAACACAATGCAATAAAACCTAGATAAATGAAAACCTTTCAATGGGAGTACATAATCAGTTTTAAAATAAAGTTAAGAGAAAAAGAGTAGTTTTCAATTGCAGTAAATACATAAAATATTTAAAAAGTAAAATTATAGAGTAATTATTTGTATTCTGCAAACCTTTGAAGACGTATTGCTTCAGTTTTCTTTAATTTTTCTTCCCAAGTTTCATTCAATTCTGCAATAAGCTTTTCAGATTCTTGTAACTGTTCTATCACATCTTCACCACTTGATGATACATTCCTTTGCTTCTTTTTATTTATAGCATTTTTGTTGTTTTCATCTGGTAAGAGTAAAATTGAATACAACATTAATTAACGATAAAAAACACCAAAGTATTTTTTTTAATCATGTAAATAGTAACACTCATTCAAATGAGATTCATTCTACCATCAAAAATTAGTATAAATTGAATCAGCATGCAGAAAGTACATCAAAATTATAAAGATAATCAAAATAATCAACCTTGGATTGATTTAATAAAAAAAATACACCCTTTAACTGCTAAAAGTTATGCAAATATACATGCTATTTGAATGCCAGAAGTATTTATTAAAAAAAAAAAAGTTAAAATATTGGTGCAATGTCCACTTGATACAAAAATTTGGGAGAAATGATACATTTACTTCAAAATGAATAAACATTTAAAAACCTGTAGCAAATTTTCAGTAATTTCTTGGAGAGTAAATGCTAATTTTAAAAATTTTATAAATTAAGGTTTTTTTTGTTTTTTTTTTCAAAGAAGCATAGCTACAGATGAATGTAAAAAGAAGTGCTTCTTTAAGTAACAATTAAATTACAGATTTTAATTAAACAATGCTAATAAAATAACTAATTTAATAGGTGTTCACAAAACACTAATACAGGCATTAACAAGTAGGTAAGATATCTTAAATCAAGCAAAGCCAATCATTTCACTTGCAAGCTGATACACAGCAAAGAATGACTTACTGGCTTTGCCAGAGTTATTGCATCCTTCGACAGCTTTAAAAGCAAAGGGGAAAAAAATGGAAATTCAGTGTCATTCAAAACTAAGAACACTTCAGCAAAACTAACACTGTATAACATTAACAACTTAATTGCTATGACAATTGCATTAAAGGAAAGGATGAGGTTAAGAAAAGGAATCATTTATGCAGTGACACTGAATAGTAACTTATAAAATAGGATAATAAAAAATGTATTTTATGCACATACTAAAAGCTATGTAAAAAGACATTATACGTAATTCATATAATTAAGATAAACTGCTGATGAAGTTTTAAAATAAACCTTTTATATAAATGATTCAAAGAAGTGATGCCTAACTTCAAAAGCTGTTAATCAACAAGATATAAATTTTCCCAGACAATTTTTATTCATTGTCAGTTTCAATCTACAGAAAATATGTATACAGTGAAATTTCTATGAGCGACCACCTCTATTAAGCAGCCCCTTCTTACAACAATCAAAATTTTAAGGCACCAATTTTTTACCCTATCTACTTAATGTTGAAAGGTCTTCTAGAAGAGACCACACAACCTTCTATAAGTGACAGATTTCAGTTCCCTGTCTGAAATTTTTTGTATTTTTCTGGAAATAAAATAAACAAACCACATTCCAAACCAGTTGCACTACTGCAAATCGACAACAGATGCATATAAACATTATGTACAAATCTTGTAGGTTAGAGAAGAGGCATATCTAAGAAATGAGTGATTTTATTGCTGGAGCCGCAGATTGATGTGATCGATTCACACAAAAAAGGAAATTCAGAGGAAATTGGCAGTTACTTTTGGTAGTGGGAAAACACGAAAAGTAAATTTTAAACCAAATAGATTTTACTAAGACAAATTCAGAATCCATGAAGGACATCAGAATAAATGCTCTTTGCCAGATGTAAAAAATAAAGTAGAAAGAGAAGTACTCTTGGAGAGAGAGAAAAAAAAAAAAAGAAAAAAGAATGAAACAATCTGAAATTTCTAAATGTTTATCAAAACTTAAATTTTAAAACTATGCTTGTACAATCACTAATATATAGATATGCAGTTTCATAAATGACAAAACAAACAATATTTTTTAGCTTTCCTTTTCTTGACTACCAAATGTTTATACTTCTTTGAGTGACCAACCACCTCTCTTAACAACTGATTTTTTGCAGAATGAAAGGTGGTCGCTCCCAAAGAGTTTCACTGCAATTCAAAAATTTCAAATAAATATTTAAGCAACATTCAATGGCTCTGGGAATAAAAATTGACAAATTTAAGTGGCTGAAAAATTTCAAAACTCAAGCTATTTTTTTAAAATGACTAATTTGAAATTTCATGGGTTGGTTATATATAAATAATGCATGAAACACATTTAAAATGTTTTACTCATGCTTTAAATGCTTTACTTATGATATTTTAAAAAAGATATTTATGAAAATATATGCAGTTTATGTACCAACATAAATGCAAGCATTCAAAATTTACACATCTCGCAGGCTTTTTTCCAAGAATAAAAAACGAAAAATTTCAAAATACTTTTGGTAACTAAACAGTACTTTACATAAAGGAAGAGAAGCACATAAATTTATTTTCTTATAAAATGTAGTGTATTACTCATTCTTAGATTTAAAAGTACATTTTTGAATTGATCTTGGAATTCTTACTACAGAAAATACAATTGCATTGGTGCTGGTTCTTGAAAGCAAATGATTTTATGCAACAATAATTTAGTAAAGAAGAGAGTTTAGTTAAATTGAAGAAAACAAACACTCTTATCTCTCCAAAAATAAGTAATCTACTTGAATGCGTGTCACAAGTACTGCTTTAAACTTAGTTTAAAATTCACTGTGAAAAGTCTAAAACACATAAGTCCATCTTCAATTATCCTATTTGATAGCAAATAGAAAGCCTTGTAGCAAACAGAACTTGTATTGTGCAACTGAAACACCACTAAGCTTAACTATGCTAGTGAGTACTATCTAAGCAAAGCCAACTTATTCTTCAACTTGCAAGCTGATAAACAGCAAAGATAACTTACGAGCTTTGCTAGAATTATTGGATCCTTCAGCAGCTTTGATATCAATAAAAAATAGATGTTTATGATCATAAAGTACTTACGGATCAAAATTATACTTGTATGACACATACATCTCAATAAAATAATATAAAAACAAATGAGCAACATGAATGAAAACAGCATTTTATTTGGGGAACACAAAATATACTACTCCTTAACAGTGTTTCCAAAATGGCAAAATTGGCATGTCTAGGAAATCAGCTGCATGGCTTTGGCCACTACGAAAAAATTCATGGGCTAAATAAGGACACCAATTTAAAATATATATATATATATATATATATATATATTTTCTACTTGAATGAGAATTTTCCAGATTAGCCTGTAGAAAGCAATTTCTAGGTGAAAAGAAGGTGCTTTTTTGACTTGATAATTGGATTTAGAAATAATGGGCATTTGTTATGTTGGAAGAACAAGGGACATTCAAGCTTTGTCCATGTGGCATAAATGGTATAGTGGATGAGTACATTATGGCAGGTTATTGTAGCTGTTAATAGTCCTTGGAAAAAGTTGATTAGTATGAAAGTATAATAATAATTCAGGCCCAAGCTATCTGTAGTCTCTTGAGTGGTCTGAGTGCAATGAAACTGTAAAAATGTCACATACCTTTGCAGGCGAAGGTGAACGCAGGAAGCAGATGTTGAAATTGTTGATAGGTACTTACACAAGTACGAAAAGACTATAGACTATTTTTAAAAAGGAGCTTGTTAAACAAAACTTGTTTATTTTCTTAAAAAGAATATCGGCAAAAGGGTACTGGCCAGCCAAAAACGAAATTTTAAAAAATGGCACATAGGTCCATCAAAGAGGACTAAGCCTCTAAAAACAGGTGATGGTCACAACAGGCAGGCAGACAGAGAACCATGGCATTCGTGCCTTGCGATCAGTGAGCTTGGAACTTGCCAGTTTCACCAAGAGCAGCGAGACAGACTACTGCAGGCAATCAGGAGCATGCATAATCTTTGCACTGGCTATGTGTAACCCTAGGCAAACAGAATTGTATTACCACACAGTGGAAAGTTCAATGTTGTTCTAGAACATTCGGCCTCTTTCGAGAACTTTGTAGCACGTGTTCCTACAGGAATGAGAAATCGGCACTTCATGGTAATGACTGCTTGCTAGGCATGGAGGTGATTTCAATATGGGAAATGCTTAGAAAAAGGGAAAAAAAGCACCTACAATGGACTTGTAATTTCTTAAAATTTTTGGAAGACAGCCTACAATAACGTTACCGTTCTTGAGCTCACAAAATTAAAGGTGTATCACTATGTGACAGTCCATTTCTTATGCACATGCATGATTTTGGTCATGTGGAAAATTTAACAGCTGCTTTAGCTTTTAACAGTACTCCATTTTTTAAGAAGATACACACTGTCTTAGGCAGCATTTACAAATATTTTAGTCAGTCATCAACGATTATTTACTTATAAAAATTAGACAAAGATCATCTCACTATAGAAAAGTTGCATTTTAGGCACTAATAACTATGCTGTTTACCCTATAAAATAAAATTGTTCATCAAAAATTTTAAATGGCCATCAAATTAAAAAAAATAGAGGCCATTTTGTATACCATCATTTTCAGTTCTTTTGAAACACTGCTCCTTAATAATTGCACTATTAAGAACTTTCTATAAGTGCAGTGCTTATTTTAGTGCTCTACCTGGTTTAAAATAAACAGCCTGGTAGAATAAAAATATTCTGGTACTGGTATTTAGTATATAAAATAAGAAATCTGAGTGGAAGGAATCAAGTTATGGGATATGTATTATACTTCTAGAGTGACATTTTTAAAGAAGTGAGCATGCCCATATTTCTGAAGCCCAGAAATATGAGCAAAAGAAAGAGAGAGTGAAATCTTGCTTCATATGGTATTCATGAAAGTAAAAGAGATGGGGTTAGAAGAAAGTTCGTAAAAGTTACAGTAAAATATTTTATTTCTTCTCCAATGACATATTCTATATTCAAATAATTTTCTTGCTTAATTTTATGCAGTATAAACACTTATCAAACACGTAATAAAATAAAATAAAAAATGTTGCAAATAATTTGGGAGGGAAAAAAGAAGAATGACATACAATTACAGCTCCAAACATTTTAAGATCCAGCTGAATACGGAAAAATTAATTACATATCTACTATTAGCACTAAAATAAATTATTAGTAGAATTTGTTCTAAAACATTTTAATAAGCAGGGGTTGAGCCAGAAATTTTTTTCCAGGGTCCCATTTTTGTGAAAACTATTTATTTTTGTGAATTTTCATACAATAATTAACAAAACAGTATAAAATATAGGAAAAAATGGCAATAAAGGGAGTTAATTTAATCAATTGCATTTTTGTGAAGGGGCCATAAAATGGACCCAAATTTCATTTGCGTTGATCCCTGATAGCACACTATAAAACAGAACTATAATTATATATAATAATGTCTAGCCTACAAATGATTTCTTTCTATCTTCTTTTTTTTTTTTTTGTAATTTATGTTCTTCATGAACTACCTTTTATAGAATGAATTTGAACTAATTTTCAAACCCAGAAAATTGCATTTTCTCTAGATCACACAGTGAAAATTAACTATAAATGTACCAATTAAAATTAATCATATTCTTTTATTTATTTTTATGGTGAAAAAATTTGAAATATTTCATAGCTGTAATGGTATCGAAGATATTTTATTTATTTTGTGATGAGTATATAACTTTTAATTGCAAATGATAGTTTAATAAACTGAGAAAAATATAGAAATTATACTTTCATTTAGTGGCATAGTACAAATACTTTAAAATTTAGATTTAATGAATATTTTTGTACAACAATACAGCCACAGTAAAACTAGTTCAGAATGCTTACAAAATGTTTAGTTAAAATACTTACAAAATATTCAAACTTTCAGATTATTTTAGACTAGTTTAAATTTATAAGTATTCTTGCAATATCCATACAGAATGCAGATGATACTCTTATAAAAGAATTTTACATAAAATGATCATTGACCATGGTCATGGTAAAAAAGATTTGTTATTATTTAACAGTCTTTACATAAAATGTTAAGTATACAAATTAAGTGACTGTATTATTATCTTCAACAAAATGCAATGACAAGTAGTAACCTAACTACAGTAGAGAAAAAGCTTCTCTGAAGCAAAGCAAACTGTATATGCTGTAGCTTGTAAGCTGCTGAAAACAAAATGAGACTTACTGGCTTTGCCAGATATATCGATTCCTTCGACAGCTTAAGTAATGAAAATGAAAACAACAAGTTACTGTCATTTAGATTTTTTCAACAAAGTACTGAAACACCACCTAGCTAGTACAGTAACTTGAAATATTTTAAGATAATAAACTCTATTTAATATTAATTAAATATACTTTATTTTCTTACCCATCACATGTCCACTAAACACCTGAACAGGTGAACTAATGTAAACAAACCAAAAAATATATAAAATATTTGCACAACCATAACTGACTTAGAACTGACTGATGCAGAAATGGATTGTAAAATAACTGTGTAACTTTGTGGAGCAAATTTTTTGATCATATATCTAAAACATTTAATAAATGACAACATATAGAATGAAACATGTTTAGCTGATATTTTAACATTAATTTTGGACATATTTTTATCTGATGCTTAAGATTCTTATTCTAAAAAATTGAGAAAAGTGTCACAAAAAGTGGCCTTTTCCATTGTACAAATAAAAATTATTATTTAAAAGCACAAAATGCAAACAAATGAAATATTTAAAAAAAAAAATTCTTGATTAAAAAAAAAAAAGATCCACTATCAATATTTATCTTAGATTTTCTTTTAATATAATACCTATTTAATTATACAAACTTGAATAAAACCTTTATATCTAAGTAATCCAAAGAATAATATAAATAAAATATGTATGTTCAAACATTACCCACTAATAGGCAATGTACTGAAAATGTAAAAATGTCTTTTAACAAAGGCCTTATTATCACATGGGCAAATCAGGACTTTGAACAGGGCCCTCGACTTCAAATGTTATTCTGAAATATTCTTTTTTTATAACAAAATTTTATGAAAAATAGAACAAATTTCATACATGGGCACCCTAAATTCATCAATGCCTGGGTCCCCTGTTGGTCATGATCGGGCCCTGCTTGTATTAAAAATCATTTATTATTTGAATAATAGTTCATGATTTAAAATGCATCACAGATGTTAAGTGCAGTCTCTGTTCTACAAGTTTTCCTGGATTCAACAACACCCAATAAGTAAATGAAATAAAGTCATTTTATTTAGTGTCTCCAGATATAAATTTTTATATCTATGTACTTACACATAAAGAGAGAATTTGGGGGGGGGGAAAGTAATTTACAAAAATAACTGATGAACAGATAATTTTTTTCTTTTAATTTTTATGTATTTTTCTAATAAATGTGAATTTTTTATAAGTAACAAAGATCAATTTTATTTACATAACTGTAATATTAGTTAAAGTGGAAACGAAATGATTTTTGTACTTCAATCTAAAAAATAAATCTTTTTGCAGGTACATATGAAAATAAATTCTATTAAATATGCATATAAATAAGTAAATATACTCTATAAGAAAAAAATTGATGCCCCAAGAAAGAGTAACCTAATTGTAATGAAATTTTGTATGCAAAGATTTTGTAGACCGAACATGCAAATAATTAAAATCTGAAATTCAATTAATGAATAGCGAAAATGCTAGCGAATCAGAACTGCACAATCAGCAGGTGCATATAAAGAGCAATTCTCAATCTGATGGTTAAAATTTCTGTTGTATTTCGACTGCGATATCTTACGTTGGCTGTAACAATGCCTTGTCAAAGGATTTGTGCGCATTAAGAGCAGATGTTGGAGTTTGAAAGATCATGTGATCGGACTGAAAGAGACTGGTTGGATGAATAAAAAAATCACTCAACATCTGCATCAAAATGATGTGGCTATTAGGCGATGCTGACAAGAGTGGGTCAACAACGGTAGATATCAACATCAAAATGGTAGCAGTCAACCAAAGGCCATAACAGAATAGGAGGACAGAGAGATTGTCAGAGCCACTGTCAGAGTACCGAAATCGCCACTATCAACTACACACCATGTGACCTGCACACATGTATCCAACATGACCCTCCACAGACAATTGAGAGAGCAGAAAAAATTCACACTTTCGCTGACAATTACACTGGTTGCTTCTCACACTTGTTCACGTCTGATTGCTGTGATGCTGGACTCTATCAACTTGGACCTGTTCTGACTGGGCAAGCATAGTCTTTAGTGATGAGTCCTATTTCCAAGTGTATCCTGATGACAACTGCAGACATGTCTGGAGATGTACAGGGCAGAGGAGGGATCCTGCACACACCACTCAGGCCCACAACAAGGTATTATGGCCTGGGGTGCCATCTCTTTTGGATAGCTGTACTCCTCTGATAGACATTTCTGGCACATTGACAGGACAGCAGTATGCTGACGACATCCTATGACTGGTTGCATTACTGTTCTTTTGTGATACCCAGGACTTACATTTCAACACAATAATGCCCAGGGTGCAATAATGCCAAATGGTGTGTGTTGCTATTAATTGTCTCCAAGCTTTCCCTGTACTTTCTTGGCCAGTTAGGTCTCCTTATCTCTCTGCCATAGAGCACATTTGGGACGTTATGGGAAGGTGATTACAACCATCTCAAATGTTGCCAATTTAGCCCAACAGTAGGAGACAATTTGGCAAGAAATTCTGCAGGACACCATCCGGGAACTTTATCAGTCTGTGCCATACCGGATGACAATTTGCACCTAGGCCAGAGGTGGACCAATACCTTATAGACTTCTTCCTTTTGTAATGGTCAAACTCTGCAATATATCATTCAATTATTCGGAAACTTTAATCACTTGTTTTTTTTATGCGTTCTTTACATACACCAATTTAATCAGACAATTCCTTCTTCATGCATCATTTTTTTGTTATAGATTGTAAATAATAAATATATGATTTAAGAAATTACTGTTTGGTTAACTAATAACAAATACAGTATTATCTCTTTACAATGAGTAAAAACATTTTCATTAAAAGAAAATTATGTAGTACAAATTCAGTCATAATGAGATTTACTCCAAGGAATTATTCACGATTATTCTGTTGAACTTAGTTATGCCAAGATTTTATTGTAATTCCATCTCTATAGATAAAAATATGTTTAAATGAAAAAAAAAAAAAAAAAGAGTACAGTAAAAATAACATAATTCTTCAAGGCAAATCATGCTTTATTCAAAAGCACCATGTCAAACTAAATGTTAAAAGATATCAACTAGCTTAGAGTGTGACATATTTATTAGTTTTGCATTATACATTTTGCATTACACATCTTACCATCAGCATCAATGCCTCCAGCTCTGAGCATAGCTTTGAGACGTTCAATTTCATCTTTGAGTTCACGAATAAGTTTGGCATTGGCATCTTCATTAACAACAGCTTTGCAGACAATCTGTTTTGCTCGATCTGCATACCTATGGAATATATGCAATTTCTTTAGAAAAAGCTAACAAAAGTCAACATAAATGTTTTGTTTAAAAGATCAACTAATCCAGTTTCAGGATCATATATAATGCTTTATTTCATTTTCTTCAAATTAAATTATTTTACTACTTCATTTTATGAATTAATATGTTTTATACAATTTCTGAACAAGCTTTAAATTATTATTCGGTTGCCCAACATTATTCTGTTGATGTGCTGTAGCCTGAAACACTTGCTCCTGCCTTCCTGTTCAAAAATACAATCACATATAATGTCTATTAGATTTTTTCTTAATAAATTACTCAGCCTTTTAAAAATTATTTTTTATGTAGTATTTTTGTAAACAGCTCTTTTTAAAAATGTCAGCTAATTGACGTGCCCTCCCGATTTTCTTCAAAAATATTTCAAATAGAAAATTTAACGAGCAAATTAGGTCAAATATTCATACTACAAACACCATATTCCTAGAGGATCCTAGAAATAAATTTAATATGCTGTAATTTAATTTTTGTTTTTTGGATACATCAATACCTATTTAGTTAAAATCATGTACAGAGATACCTTAGTATAGATTTAAAAACATAATTAAAAGCCTTAAAACTCCATTAAAAGGTTAAAAACAAACCATTAGTGCTTTCGGCAGCACTAGGCCGCTGCCATCTTCAGAACTGATGAGCTCGCTCTCAGCTTCAGCACTTCAGACCATGTGTCATCTATCTGCACATGCGTCGCATCATTGACGGCGACCTTTTAGCTCCAGGCTATCTTCTTACATCGCAGTCTAAAAGCTAAAGCTCGAAGCTAAGGCTCTAAGCTCCCGAAATTTCTGTGCTCTTGCTTAAATACTTCACTAGTTACTACACCTGCTGGTAGGGCGCAGCACGATCGCGAAGGCATTACTCTCAAACGTAATTAGTTAACTAGATTGTCAATCAAGACGTGAGAAACACCTGCTTACCCAGGAGTTCTAAAAGCGTGTAGCAACAAAACCACAGAAAACTGCAAATACTGCTAAATCAACAATTTTACTCCTTATGGAACTTCAAAAAACGCCTCCGAGTATAATATTTGTACGGCTGAGAAACAAACTTTACAGTAAGAGTGACCAAGATTAAAGAAAGCTTTTTCAAATAACATTAAATTAAATTAGGTTAAATTAGAAAAGTTTATTTTATTATTACATATATATATTTTAATTCTATAGTTTAAAGTAGGTATATCTGAGCAAAAAAGGGCTATTAGTGTAATACATAGTTACATAAACATTTTTCTTTTCGAATATCTATTTAAAGTTTCAAACTGATTTGTCAAACAGCACCATATATGATTTTAAATTTGAAAATAGTGAAAAATCAGAGAATAGGTTAATCGTCATTTATTTTTTAAAAAAGCTAAAGTGTTTATTTATATCATATATATATATATATATATATATATATATATATATATATATATATATATATATATAACATAATCAAAAGCATGCTAAAACACATAACTGCTAAACCGTGTAGTAGGGAACAAAGGAAATTCGCTTTCAAAAACCACAACTCATATGAAGTCTTTAGCAATTCCCTTGTAATTTTATAAATGGTGTCCCCGTGCTCAGTCAATCTGGCATTTTAAAAGTCACAACAAACCTTGAAAAACCACTGCCCAAATTTTGGGATTGGCCAATAATTACTAATGAGTGCAGGTCATGTGACATGACCTCAAAAGTTAATAAAATAGGCTGATGCAGCCCGGGAGAAAACTTTTTGCATCACTGCAATTGCCAAGGAAACATGTATCAAATCATCCAATAAAATAATGTAATAGCAGTTGGGATTCCAAGTCATTCTTCCAACTACAGCAGTACCCAGCCCAAGGATAAACAACCACCCGTCCGGGCAGCGGACTTCCCGTTTCCCAGGATGGCACATAAATTGGCTGAGTAGCCTGGGTGCATCAGATATAAGGGCATAACTTGCCAAAAACATTGTCAGCTGCACAATCTCTAATGCATAAAGCAAATATGTATTTTTAATGACTAATGCATTTATGTGCAAATCATCATCAAACACTGTGTGATGTGCAGCTATTGAAAGAACTGTTTCATCTGCTAATCAAAAATAATAAGAAAATAATTTTATTCCTTTAATACTACTACTACTAATAATAATAATAATAATTTTAAAAAAATCCAAAATTAATGAAAAAAGAAAAAATAATGTTAAGTTCAAAAATGAAAATTTTTGAAACATTCTACAGGTAAACACTTATTATTCTACCATACAACTCAAAATTGCTCACAACAATAAATCCCTCTTAAGTCATACCCCCTCCTCTTGGCTGAAAAAAATCAGTTTTGTAGTCAAATGCGAAACACATTCTGTCAAATGTGTTGACCACAAGTTGAAGGTCGAAGCAGTGTACATGAAATTTGATTATATTTTCAAGTAAAAAATTATTCAACATCACTGTTTTTAAATTATTTATTTTGATAGTGGGGGACCATCTTCATTTCATTAGTTTATCAAGTTTTAAAACAATATGTTGAGAAATAAATTAGAATATGTGTTACAAAGATTCAATTCATGAAAAATCACAATTTCCTGGCAACATAAAAAAATGCTAAAAGATCAGAAAATTAATTTAGGTACAACAATGAAGCAGAGCTCATTTGAAAAAATATTTTCTGGATTTTTCTATGTTGAAAGAAACATAGTTGTCGGATAAAAATTGAGTTAACTAGAGCTTTTTTTTTTTCTTTTTTCTTAGTAGCAATATAATGATATAAAGTAGGTTAAAAAGGTTGAAAAAAAGGATAAAACATAAAATAATTAAAGAATAATGGTATTAATTTTCTTTTACAGCAATAGCTGTTTCAAAGGTTTTCCCTAGTTTATAGATAATACAAAGAACTGAACAGAGAAAAACAAAAGGTACTTACCTTTGTTCATGTAGTAATGCTTATTATTATTATATAAATTAAAGAAAAATAAAAATAGTAAGAAATACGTTAAAGTGGCTGCAATCAAAGCTTTTGAAAAAATATGTTATTTAGGCATAAAGTAACAGCTCTTAAATTTTACTGTTGGGATAAAAATAACTGATTATGAGTAATCCTAACTTGGGCAGCTGAAAAAATTGTAAAAAGATGTTTCCTGATATTACCCTAAATTATTGAAGCTTTCAAAAATTTGCTTATCGTATATTGTCTAAAATAAAGATGAACTTTCTGATGATTTTCGGACAATAAGTCCATAAAGAGACATTCAAGATACTAAAGTGATATTTATTTACTAAAAAGATCTAAGTGATTAAAAATCTCAGAGTTCCTGAATTTAATACAGAAGAAAAATTACTTACATTAAAAAAACTGTTACACTGGCAAGGTCCTGATTACTTGAATTTTTATATACATAAAAGAGGCATTACTAAAAAAAGATTGGGATTGTTCTTGTTTTTAATCACTTCCCTCACCCCCCTCTCACATTTAACAGACAAGAATAAGTCTGGACAGTGATTAGGTGTCTTTAAGTCTTATTGCTTTGATTAAAAAAAAATTGAAGGCCACAATTTTTTTAACCTTGTGTGAGTGTTTGGGGGGGGGGATAATTTTAGATTTTAGGTTCAAAAAAGACTGTGATCATTTTTATATTTTGATTCATAAAAGCTGCAAATTTTTATGCATGTTTATTTTTCAAAAGTATATTGAAATGGGATTGTTAGTATTTTCTGTAACAAAAGTAAACTTGTAATGCCTTTCACATTTAATTATTATTTTTTTTAAATGAAATTTGAAAACACCTGGAATAATCAAGGAACTGTAGCAGTCAGCAGCAGCTACAATGTCAATGTCAGTATATGAAGCAAATTATATTCTCAGATAATTTACAAACTTTGAGCCAAACATAACTTTAAGACTACTTTTAAATAGTTTTATTTTCAACAAAAATTTTTATGGCATAAGCTTTTATATAATAATCAAATATAAATGAAATTACATGAAAAAATAAAGAAAAAGCTACCTGAGTGTACTTAAAGTTTCATCATAGTTAATATCTGCAGGACTAATTGCAGCAATCATAGCAGTTTTAGAGTTTCCTCCTAAGTTTTTAAAAAGGAAAGAAATATATAAACAAATACTACATTTTCTCAAATAAAATATGTTATATATGTTTTATAAATAAATAAAATACCGCAAAAGACTACCAAAATATTTTTATTAAGATTAATTTTAAAAGAAATTACCTAAATTTTCTCTCAATAGCCATGTTAAAGCAGAATCTCTGTATGGAATGAAATCAGCTTTCTTTTTCTTTTTTGTTGCCTTAAAAATAAATGAATATAAGCATACAATTTGTGAATAAAGAATTAAAATACGTTGCAGTTTTAAAGGGCTTATAAGCTAAAATTTGTGTTTCTCAGATAAAATTTTCAAAATGAAGCAGCAATTGAATAGCTCAGCTATTGTGCTGTTATCAATTAAAATAGCTTAATTCACCATTTCATCTTTTCTGGATGTAATTCCAGAAATGAAAGAGTGATCATATTTCTGCAATGCTGAAACTAGACTAGATCCCAGAATAGTGACTTTTTATAAAGATAACAACTAGAAAAATGGCATATTAATGGTGACTGAATTATTAAATAAAAATAGGGAAAAAATAAAGTTTAACATATTTAAAATTCTATGCTACTATTTTAATTAAACTGTAAAATAAATAAATTATCATGCATTTTTGCTCAAAACTGTACATGAGTAAGTGAATCATCAAATTGAAAATGCTAACTGCAATGTACATTATGTATTGAAAAATTGCAATACATTTAAATCAAAACAAGAAAAAGTGTTTAGAGTTTCTTAATTCAAGGTGATTTTAATACTTACAGCCTTTTATAATGGTAGGCATGGAAGAAAATGAAGATAAAAATAAGTATATAAAATAAGTTTAAAGAAATGAATTTTAGGAATCAGGAGTATTTTTAATGTTGTCTGAAACTTACAATTTCAGCTAAGGCAGAAATGACTTTACCCAAAGTTGTCAGTGACTTGTTGATATTTGCTCCTTCTTTCAAACGAGTTCCTTGAGCTCCAGTAGAATCAGCACGTTCACTACCAGCCAAATCAACTAAGCTGATTTTGCTCACCTGTAAGTAAATAGATGAAATTTTAAGCAATTTAAAGAAAATTTGAAAATGCAATTAATTAACTAGATGGTAAAAAAGGGATGATTAAATAATACTCAAATAAGTCAAACCATATTCAGAATTATCATTCAAAAGGGAAAAAAAAAATCTTTGAATGAAGAAAAACTGTAATTTTCTTAATGAAGTACCTCAATATAGTAAAATTTGTAATTTTAATTTTTAAAAAAACTTCCTACTCATTTTGTCTCTGAAACTTTTTATATTATAAACTTATTAATTTATTAAGCTATCAATTGTTTTTCCCTTTACCTATCACAAACAAATGCAATGTTAATCTATTTACAGGATCTGAAACCTTTATAACAGAAGGACCTCTCACAAAAATGAACGAAATGCCCAGGGCAAGATCACCAGTGTAGTTTGAAAGTGAAACAGCTTCAATATAAACCTGTATTGGTAATTTTATGCTGCACAAATTCTTGCTTTGAAACCAGAATTTTTGAACAAAAATAGTAAAATAAAAGTAAGTTTATAATAAAATGCACAAAACCAACAAATATTTGAAAAAAAAAAAGTTTCCTTCCTCTTTTCTTCTATGAAAGTATTAAATCTGTATTAAAAAAAAAAACAGAAATTTTTTAACCAAGCAAAATTTTAACATAGGCTTGTTCAAGAGTAACATAAATTAACCAAAAAGAAAGAAAGCTTCTGAATAAGGTTTTAGTTTAAAATTGCATTCATTATCACAGTGTTAGAAAGATTTTTAAAATATGGATTATAATTAAAACATGAAATATTAAAAAATCTCTCTGGACCATGCCTTTTGGATTATGAAACTATTGATACAAATATTAGTGAGACAGTTAAAACTGAATTTTTTAAATACTTAGTTCAAGACCAAATTGAGATTCTGCATATGTGTTTGGGCAGATCAAGAAAACAATCATGGGGTGGGGGCAAACTAAAATTTGTTGATTTCTTTTCCTTATAGTTACAAAATAAACTCCAGTTACAAAATCCACACTTCAGTTACAAAATAAATATATCTTTTGCAGTTTAAACTTGATTTCTCTACAGCCTCCTCTGGACCTGCTGATGCATTCACGAAAAATCCATGCTGTCTTTGGAATTATTGCCATTTTTCTCTCTCTCTGCTTATTAGCACTTGTAAAGAAGTCCACTCGTTTCGGAAATATACAGCCCTTTCTTGACAGATTATTTCACCTCAGACAGGGGGAATATAATGAAAGCAATTAAAAATTATTTTTTTTCTTTCTCAAGAACAATAGCTTATCAGATCTGTCAAATTGCAACAGCAAAAGTTTGAAGAGATCTCTTTAGGTCACAAGTTAACTCCTCTTAAACTGTAGTTTGTGCAGCTCTAAAGCAGCTAAGTGAAATTTCTAAATTTCTTTTGACTAGAATATACATCATTGTCAATTATTAGCAACATTTCTTCTAAAATAAGCCTCTTTCTCAAAAAAAAAGAAGTAATCAGTGATGAAAATGTGGCATTTTATTTAATGTGTATAGCATTATATACAATATATAGAATGGAATTAGAAAGTGTGTTTAAAACAGTGCAGGTAACTAAATCCTTTTTATGAGAAATTAGATGTTTGAATTACTTTTTACTAATATGTTCAGGTATTTATTTTGGTTCTTCAAGAATAGCCTATTTCAATTTGTCTATAACAAGATAAACTGGGCAATAAAATAGTTTTTGGGGAAAAAAAAAGTTCACAGCTGCAATACTAGATATGCAGCATATGATAAATGCTTGGCTTACGAAGTTTATTTTCATTTTCTACTGTACATTACATTCAATTTCAATTCTTCATTTTGACACAGTCATTCTAATTATATATTCCAGCACTTCTTATTTTTACTAAACTTCAGAATAGACAGTAGAGAAGAGTATGTTTATTCTTCTTCTTCTGAGCCCAGACTGTGATTATGAGTATTCCCATGACTTGGAAGGTATAATATCTCCATAAGTAGGAAATATGAAAATTGTAGCTATAGTTCTACACAGGGGGGGGGGGTCTTGTGATTGTTAGATTAATAAAGAAATTGTAGCTTTCTACTCTAGATCAATAAAGGCTTATTGCTCTTTGTTCTTGCAGAGGCTCTGGCTCTGTTTAGCACTAAGCCTCCCACATATTATAATGCATTCACCTATATTAAAATTTTTATAGATGACACCATAATGACAGTTTTTTAAGCAAAATTTGTAGCAGCCTTTCATATTAACAATCTTTCATGCACACAGTTTTTTTTTTATATTTTTTATGAGAAATAATTGTTAAAAATCGAGTATGTGAAATAGTTGACACAACTAGATTAGTGCTTGCCAACACATAGGTCATTAAAATACAATACATTTAAAAATTTTAAAAGAAGTTTGAGCATGTAATGAACACATGAAGGAAGAAATTATGTAAAAATATAGGATAACATTATAGTTTTAAATTTAACAAACTTTATACCTTTTCTGCTGTGAGGCCAGTGCTGTTGTCATGTTTTCTTTGTGTAAAAATAATGGTGAAAACAGCATGGGAACGACTGCTAGTTTCATTCATGTTAGTAGCTGCTACTGTCCTGATAATCAAAGGAGAATAAAAAAAATCAACAGATTATTTTTAATAACCAATAAAAAAAGTTTTGCTGTTATCATACTAATATATAAATGTCAATGTTTGTATGTATGTTTGTTACTCTTTCACACTGAAATAGTTTAACGGATTTGGATGAGATTTGGAATAAAGACAGTTAAAGTCCTGGATTGAGCAATATTCTACTTTTTATCGCACGAAAAAAAAAAAAAAAAAAACCACTGTTCCTATAATAAAAAATCCCCTACCTTTTACCACTCAAAAAATATTAAAATGTTCCAAGTAAGTTTTTATCTTACATAGCTGCCGACACATGGCGCTTTCTGGACGGTTTCAGTTAGTGAGCATAGTTAACAAAGTTAGATTTATTTATTTATTACTTTGAAAATTCAAGTGAGATTGACGTCATTCTGATGTCAATGAATGAAAATGAAAATGTAATTTAGAAATATTTAAGAAACCAATTCAGGTTAATAGGCTTAGATATAAATTTGCATCACAAGTGATATAATAATTTTCATCAATGTTTGATAAAAGTGGATCAGTGAATAACGTGGGATTTATTCTTTTACTCAGTAACTCAAGTTAGTTTTTGCATGTGAAATTGACGCCATTTTGATATCACGTGTTTAAAAATGACATAAAATTATGCAGTTGATGAATTCATGTTGGAGTAAGAGGCAATTATTTTTCTCAAGTTTTATAAATCGCTTTGAATATCAATTAATATAATCTCTATATATAAAGGAAGATGTCCTGACTGAATGAATGAATGAATGACTGACTGACTGACTGACTGACAATCATCGCCTAGCCAAATCTACCGGATATACAGACATGAAATTTTAGGAGCTTTTAGCTTTTGTGCACAAGGCGTCATGTAAGAAGTGATTTAAAAAAATTCGAACACAAATGGGAGTGGCGGCCAAAAACGTTCTTTTCCCGTTTCCCTTCATATTTCATTTGGAAAAAGAGATAGTTACATTTCAAAGCAAGAATTTTATACCTGTCTCTTTTTTTCCTCTGAGATATGAAGGGAACTATAAAAAGAATGTTAAAGAATGTTTCGGCTACTTATGCCTGTTTGGGTGCGAATTCTAAAAACCCTGAAAATTACTTTTAGGTAATTGTGTTAGTTACATTTTAAAGCAAGAAATTTAAGGCTAACACAATTACCTAAAAGTAATTTTCAGGGTTTTTAGAATTCGCACCCAAACAGGCATAAGTAGCCGAAACATTCTTTAACATTCTTTTTATAGTGCCCTTCATATCTCAGAGGAAAAAAAAGAGACAGCTATAAAATTCTTGCTTTGAAATGCAACTAACAGCAATAAATAAAATTCTTTTCAGGTTTTTTAAAATTTGCACCTAATGGGGGTAAGGGTCCAAAACGTTCTTTAAACACTTCCCTTCATATATTAGAGGAAAACAAAGGTAGCAGTAAAATTCTTGGTTAAAAGTATAGTGAATACAAATGCTTAAAATTATTTTTCAGGGTTCTTAAGAATGTGTATCAAAACTGGGATAAGGGGTCAAAATTTTGTTTTCGATTTTGCTATCTTGACTCAAAGAGAAACATAGCCATAAAAATTTTTTGCTTTAAAATGTAGCGAACATGCATGCCTAACAATCCTTTTCAGGGTTTTTCAGAGTTCGTGTCCAAACTCGTGTGAGGGGCCAAAATGTTATTTTCATTTCGACTTCATACATAGAAGGAAAATGAAGATAGCAATAAAAATCTTGCATTAAAATATAATGAACAAAAATTCATTAAACATTTTTTTTTTTTCAAGTTCTTTTAAAAATCAACCTTAATAGGAGGCAGTTGACAAAAAGGGTGTTTTTCCCATACTTTTTAGCTCTTGAGTGCTATTAATTGTAGACAAACATTTTTGTGTGCTGGGGGTGAATTATTTTTGAAGGGTTGCCAGATTAAACAATAAGTCAAAAGGTTTGCCTTTTTTGGTGATCTTTCAAGAAATTTGGCATAAAAGAAATAAGTTCCCAAAGCGATATCTTCCATCTTTGTCGAGAAATTGCCTAACCTTACTGTTTATTTAATTGGAATATTGGTGTCTATATTCGATTAAATAAAGGTGAAGTATAGTTAGAATATGCCTGGTGAGGATTTTAAAACAGTTTTAGTCGGCGATTTTAACATAGATTTCAATTTTGATGAAGTATTTTATGGAACAAGAAGACAAATACGCACACTTCAAGAATATGATGCACATTCTAAATAGTATTTAAAAAATCATGTACAATTAGAATATGCCTGACTGATATTCTAAAACAGTTTTTGTAAGCGATTAAATGTATAACCAAAATATATTTAATATTTATTTACTTTTTTATTTACTTATTTTTCATTTGTATTTGTTGGTTTAACAATATCCATCCCATGCGAAGAACGGGTGCTTCAGCTAGTACAATATTATCCTTAAAAGAATAGCTGGTTCCACAAGAAATAAAATTGACTGTGTATCTCAAAGCCCTCTTTCTCTCAATTATTCTGTGTGATAGTGAAAGGCTACAGAAATACTATAAAATAAAGCGTATTATTATAAAATTAAGGGTGTTATCCTGCCGGTCATTCCCACCAAACTATTTTTTCACCAAATGTGCTGGCAAACTGTTTCCAATCTTATTTTGAGCCATCAATAATTTCATGTGTCCGGCATTCATTTAGGCGAAAAGTAGCTTATCTTGGCAGACTGTGGTGATAATTCATTAGTACAAAATAAAATAATATAGTTGAATTTAATTATTCCAGCATTCTTTAGACACTTTTGTAAAAAGTCTTATGGTAAAATTTCTTTTTGCATAATCACCGTGCTGCAAGATGGTTTATGAAAAATAGATAGCTTTCTTAAACTGCTGGGATAACCAGAGTAATAAGTGATTAAGTAATAAAGGAAGATGTCCCGATTGACAGATTCACTCACTAACTGATTTATTAATGCCCAGCAAAATCTTGTTTACACAATGATATGAAATGTCAGGAGCTGATATCTTTTGTGCCTAAGATGTCATTTAAGAAGCAGTTTTTAAAAATTTGTACTCAAACACCAAAATGTTTTTTCAACATTTCTCTTCAAAGAAAAAAAGAGCCATAAAATTCTTTCTTTAAAATGTAAAGAACAAAAATAACAAAAAATCACAGATTTTTATATTCATTTTGCATATATTGTACTCATATAAAGGGTCCATTTAGACTGATAATTTACCTTTCAAGATCTATTTTGTAAAATTTGTAGTCAAGAGTAAGTTATATAGAGTATATAGAGAGGTTTTGTTATAAATTGTATAATTTAAATAAGAAGAAAAGAGTGGGGTGGTTAAATTTTAAGTATCGAATGCATTTAAACTAAAAATTTATGACATTTTGTGTTACACATATTGATTATTTTCAAATTAGGTCAAATTAGGTCCCCTTTCCCTAATATTAAACAGCCTGTTGTTCTACAAGAGTAGATTTACACTAAATGAAGTAATTTTAAAGGTATGAGTTTAGGAATGTTGAGTTTAAGCAGTAACACTTCATTGAAACACCTAAAGGTGAAAAAAAAAACTCTATATTCTAAAAATAGTAACTGCTGCAGCCGCTGTCTAAAGCTTGTTCTGCTGTCTCCTTCGAAACCAAGGGGATATATGTTTCAACAAAGGCGTCTACAAATTTGGTAAATTGCGGGAATGCCAATAAGTCAAATTTCGAAATTCCAATTACTTTAGAAGATATTAATGAAAAATAAACATAATGGTTGCCAGGCTTTGCAATTTTCACCAGCATAAAATCATTCATGTCTCTGCAACAAAGTAATTCCTGCATGAAATCAACAAACATGAAGTAGAATTACTTTTTAATTCAGCGTAAAAATAGTGTATAAGTCATACACAAAGCTCACAGTTTTCAAATAGTAAGTTCTCTTAGATAATAACAGGAGTTTAAAATTGATGCCAGTTCGTTTTTCTAATAATAATTGTAACTGATTTAAAAAGCACCATTTTGGCACCAGGTATGATCTGGAAAAACATTATCTCAAGCAGGGTGAATCTAACTACCGCATATGTTCCAAAATGTTAGCACCCAGTATTTTGAAAATGAAACATAATTCAAATGCATATTATAGTAATGCTGGTTAGGTTCAGCTTGGGCGTTTGCCAACCGTAGAAATATTTGGCAGTGTTAATTATGCCATTATAGAAAGTACAGCTTGGATATTTGTCCTTATGGCGAGATGATATATTTCGCAGTGCTAAATAAGTCAATCCGCAAAATATGATTATGTATATGAATGTATGGATAACTTTTTACGTGAACCTTACATGAACAATGATTATCAGTTATGAGCATATGTAAATCACCAAATAATGAAAATTCATGATTAGTAGTAAGATATAATAGCTGTTCCTTAGTTTTGTAGAAAAAAACAAAAACATAAGTACTGCTTCCTTAGAAATAATTATTAACTATAGGTATACATAAGTCACTGAATTATGAAAAATCGCCATGGATGGCAAATACAGAAGGTGCTCCATAGGTTTTACACAATTAAAAATAGTGTGAAGTTGTTCCAAGGTAAATGCAAGAACCTAGGAATGTGTAACTCGGTAACATTCTATCAGATCCAATCATTGAGTTTTGTCAATTACGCTTTTTTTTTTTTTTTTTTTACGAATAAGCCTTATTAGGGGCTGAATGTCTCAAACGAAAAGTGAGTGTAGTGAGTCTAGGGGCTTTGGCCCCTAGTTTTTTATACAAAATTCTTTTAAAAATATGTTGTACCTACCTTGCTTTATTACCTTCATCCATTAAGTCATGAATATCTTGATAGCTAGTAACTGCAAGTTTTGAAAGATCTTCAACATAAGGCCCTAATAAAGGATGTTCCCTGACTCTTAAATTATTTTTGTTTTTTGGATTCAACAAGTCTCTAACTCTTTCACAATAAATTTCCATATAGCTCACCTGAATATATGAAAAAAGAAAAATCAACATTTAAGTTATTGCTAAATATTTTTATTATTACAATTATTATTATTAAATGCAAAATTTACTCTTTTTAAGTGTTTACTTGGCCACAGAGATATTTATTAGTGCCCTCTTTTACTCCCATTTTAAAAGCCCTTTAAAGGCAATGATTTTAGGGAAAAAAAAAAAAAAAGAGAGAATCTTTTAATTATAAAAAAATTACTAAGCCTTACTTATTTCATATTGAAAATTAATAATGTCTAAAATTTGTAGAAATACTTAATTACATTTCAAAGATGAAATTTGAAATGTGTTTTTCTCCTTTATCCTCTACTTATAATTAGAAACAATTACTCAATCTATTTATAATTAGAACAAGAAACTCACTAGATTTTACTTGGTCACAGTTAAGTTTCTTCCCTTTTGACTTCAAGTTTAATATTTTTATCAACACCTCAAACTTATTTTAACAAAAGTGTTAAGTATTACAGGCAAACTAATTATGGTTGATAATTTGAAATATGATGTAACATTAGAGTTTTAACTAATGAACTGAGATACTAGCTCCCAAAAATATGAAAGTCCTCACCAAAAATTTAAAAAAGCCATTTTTATTTAACATATTTTGTTCCACCACACAATTGTACACTTTCAATTTTTTAAAATATGATTTTAATATGAACCTTATTCCCTAATCAAAAGTACCTCTTTTCTTTTACTTCTGATGCAAAATTTAGTTTTTAAAACTTAAATAACTGGATAATTTAGGACTTTTTCCAATAAAACATGTGTCCACACTTTCCAAGGTATAGTTCAAAGGATAAAACTGAAGCATTATTTCAGAGCAAGAACACAGTTATTAAAATTTCAGCTCAGTCACACTTTATATAGCCAAAAAAAAAAAAAAAAAATCATTAAGAGTGAATAAAATTTGCCCTAAAAAAAAACAAAAAAAACTGTGATTACTGAAGCAATTTTCAATGAAAACAAGAAACAGTATTTCAATACAACAAACTTAAAAAAAAAAAAAAGACAATACACAGATTTTACCTCTATTGAGTACAAAGAGTCATCATTTTGTGCATCCTTAATTTTACGGAACAGGTCTTTACAAATGTGAGGAATGATACCCTCTTGTCCTTCTTCTTGTTTACCCATCATTGTATAGCTTTTTCCAGCCCCAGTTTGCCCATATGCAAAAATGCATACATTATAGCTGAAATTTAGAATAAATGCACATCATATCTTAAAAAAACAACAACAAAAAATACATTTTTATTATTACACATACACATAAAACAGGACTTACATACCTTAGTGGCAGAGGAATGTAATAAAGCAATAATAGTTCCATGCCAATATTAAGAGTTAACGTGTTTCCTTAAAATCTATCAGGATAATGTTGCAATTCATTTTCAAAAACTAGTTAAAAACTTAAAATACATAAGTTTTTAGTCACTTAAAAGTTAGAGAGAAGAGAGTATAACCTACTTCAAGGATGTCGAAAGCAGTAAAATGCATTTGTTGAATTACCATTAGAATTAATATTATTTTGGCTATTTCAAATTAATCCAATTTTATTCAATGTGAAGTAAATATTTTAGCTATTAATCTTTTGGCATGATCTAAATCCTTTTTGATGTAAGAAAAACATTTTAAGACTCAGTGTTACAGATATAATAAAAAATGAATAAAACAGCATAATTCAGAAAAAAAAAACAACAAAAAAAAAAACTTACCCTTCAAATGCATGCAGCAACATCTCTTCACCAATGTCTTTATATACAGTTTCTTGGGAAGCAAAATTGGGATCAGTTGGCTGCAATTTTATTCAAAATAGAAAAACATGTTATTCAAACACAAAATAAGAAATCTCAAAAAGAAAAATAATGTCTGGAATATCAAAATTGTTATCTAATGAATTTACTTAGAGCCTGAAGGTCACAGGTATTTTTAACTTAAAAACTTATAGTTTTGTATAGCTTTCATTAACAGTATTTTAGTTGATAACAAAAAGGAATTCAAATCATAAATCATATAACAAAACTGAATAATGTATTGTAAATCTTTAAAATTATTTCACTAAAAAGATCTAGTTTTATTTTGCCACTAACAATGGCAACAAAAATCAAACTGTGCAAATTATGTGCATATGAACACTTTTTGAGGTGCTAAAATTAAACTTGACTGGCAAATTAAACTAATACAGTTGTAATTTTTTTCTGGCACTGAAAGATTCAAAAATGAAATATATATATATATAGATATGAATAAATAAACAATCTTGCTAACTATAAAGTTTATGACACAAAGGAACTTTACTTACATCAAGAGATAGGTATGAATAATCATAATTAAAACTTTTAATTGCTTCTTTTGTATTAGGAGGAGCTTTAGGATTTATAATAGCTGAAAAATAAAATACAACTCATTGTAAAGGACTTACATGTTGTATCACAAATTTCTTATTTTTATTATGAACATACACTATAAGGGGGAAAATTTTATAAAATTAAGAAATAGATCAAATTACAGTTAATTATAAAAAGCGGCAATTTAAACTCACATGTTCTATTTCCAGCCATAGAAATAATGCATTTACAATCACGATGTTTTTCCCGATTATTGAAAGGGCGAACCCTTACAGCAACTTTTACAGATGTCATGGTGCGAATATTTCAGTCTTTTACAGAGATTTTAAAACACCTAAAATAAGAACATATTATAATTTATGCATAGGTAAAATGCAACTGTAAAAAAAAAAAAAAAAAAAAAAAAAAAAAAAAAAATTGATCTCATTTTTTATGGGAATAACAAATTAATTACCAGCAGCAAAATAAAATGATATTTAGAAATTGTGAAAAAGAAAACTTTAGACAAATATCGATAACAATTATAATTTTATAAGTTATATTTAATTTTATGTAAATGATTGCTTGCTCACAGTAAAATAATTACCTTTTAGTAGAAAAAGAAAAACAATAAGTATGCAATAGTAAGAAATACATTCTCAAAATTAATAAGAATTGTTAAAACATTTACATACAAGATACAAAATATGCAAATTAGAATTAATACTGACCCTAATAAAAGGTGGAATGAAAGCACAATGAATTCAAAAATATGAATTAAAGATATTTTTAAGCTCATAAAATTTAATTAAAAAACTTTACATTTTTTATAATGGTGATTACTTAAAAAAGATAACTACCACAATAAAACCTTTCAGTTTCCTAGGTCATTTAAGCTCCCAATATTGTAATATGTAATACATATATTTTTAAAAGTCAGGCAAGTTTCAAAGCATAGAATAATAAGCATATCTCCAAAAATATCATTTCAAGATTAGCTACAATATGTCCAGAAGGCACAATATTTCTATCTTTAATTCATTCAATATGTCGGCTGGTGGTGCAGGAGTAGGTTCTTCTGCGTCACAACTTTAGCCAGCCTCACCCACATACAAACTAACAGGGACCTCCTCCAACCAATAGTAGAATCACCTTGCAAGCCCACTCACCCCAAAAATCAATACTCAGCTAGAGTCAGAGAGATTAAGACTGGCTGCATTACTGCACATGCTCAAACTTAAAAAAAAAAGGAATCAATGTGTATAATAGGAAACATATCACTGAACAGCCTGTGTAGCAGTGTTTGTTTTGAGTACTACAAAAACAATACCTGCCAAGCAAACTTTAGTAATGAATTTTTCTTTTCCTTTTTTAAGAAAGGTTGAATACATTTAGCAATTTGTCTCCCAAAGATAAATAATGTACAGATATACATATTTCAAAATAAAATAAGGGCACAATTTTATCATTCTGTTATTATTATTATTTTATATAAAATAAAAAATAAATAAATACTGACTGGAATATATTTAGAAATTACAGAAACAGGAAATATGTTTCATACAAAATTATAACAGTGAAGGCAAAGAATAAAATACTAAACAAGACAAGATGATGCTTGCAATTCTTGTTTTGTGCATTATATGCACAGGATGTTTCAAAATATTAACCTTGGCTTTTATTCCTTAAATTCTAATGATAGATATATAAAAAATAATTTAAATTACACTAAAAAGATACAGAATTTTAATTAAAATTCTTAGGAGATTAAATTTGAATAAATACAAAATTTAAATTTTTATACAACCCCAGTACAAAAAAAAAAGTTAATAACTAAGCATAATTGATCGATACATGATTATTATTTTGTACTGGCTATTTTAATAATCATCTGAACAAACTGTCACACTGGCCAGGACCTGGCCAGTTGACATCTAATCATCGACTATTTATGAACAACAAGGGAAAATTGATCCCCTAGGTGCATAGTATAATCAGTGTCTTTATGATACCAGTAGATCTGACAGTGATTGTAACAGTTCGTCTTTTACTGCTTGCTGAGGTGCCTGGTGGGAACTTTCTCCAATTTAATATGCAATGTAACTGATTTCTCATGAAATGAGCTAGCTCTGGATACTCAATTCTCATCTAGGAAAAAATAGCTTTAAATAACCGCCTGTTGCCTTTTTGCAGTTTAAAAACTAAGCAATTTTCCAATGATTTGAATTTTTAATTTCTGAAAGCATTTCTCTCCTTTTCAGAATAAATAATGGGCCTCTCAAAAATCAAATGCCCCTTTCCTCTCTTGGAGAAAAAGCTCACTTTACACCCCCTGTAAAAATGGGTTGCAAAGTGTACCATCCCATGGGATAAGTGGTTATACAAACTAGAGACTGCAATCCAACACCAATTTCAATCAGGTAGGATTGGCCCCATCGAAACGATTTCTCTTTCATTCCAAAAATCAACTGTATAAAGGATGTTTAAGTGAGTGTATCATAAAGTTTATAAAAAAAAAAACACTTATTTCTTAGGAAGTCAACTTACTATCAACTCTATTATAACTAAGCAACAATTATGAATAATGTAAACAATAAAAATCTAGTATCTAGAATAACTAGTTAAATTTTAATCTTTATAAGTAAAACAAACTGTAAAATGTCAGTTAGTTTGTCTGTGTCTTGCATAGCTCACAGACGGGTGATCGTAGACCTACCAAATTTTGTATGGGAAAACTCTCCAGGATGGGTCCCGACAGACCTTGAAGCAATTTTTTCAAAATTCGAATTATTTCAAGAGATATCGATAAAAATGTGTTGCAAAAGACTAATTTCTGCTCTCTGCCATTTCATAATTGTAACCCCCGCAATGGAAAAGTGAGGATTAAGCATATCTAAGTTGCCATACTTGGCAAGTTTATGAAATGATTCAGACTCTTGAAATAAAAATAAAAGAATAGTGAAATCAGAGCAGGAATGAAATGTTTTATACTCAAAAGAAAATAGGATTTGGAAATTTTGCGAGACAAAAATGTGTGATATTTTAATTTGGCAAAAAATAAAATACTTGATATGCGATTTTGAGAAGATGATTCTAGTGCTTGGCGCAATTTAATGAGAGAGTATTTTTAAAAACAAGCACAAGTTTTATTGAAATACAGCATCGAATTTTAATTTTCCATGCAGAAATAATGCAGTTATTAAAGCGATTTTAAATGGCCTATATTCAGAATTTCCACCAAATTAAGTCAGTTGATTTAAGTTGGGGGAATTCTGCCAAATTGTAGGCCTACCAAATTTTGCATGCCAGGACTGGGCCACGACATCTCAAAGCGATTGTTTTCGAAATTCGAATTAGAACATCTATTGTTTATTGCCTTATATTTGAAGCCGAAACTGCACCAAACACTACTGTTATTGTACAACTAGAAGTCAAAGCCAGTTGTGAAGCAATTACAATGAGCACTAGAAAGAAACATTTGACGAAAATAAAATACAATGCCTTCCTAAAATAAATAACTTTAATTTTTATATTCCCAAAAATGATAAAATTATGCTGTTCTGAAAATGGGAAAAAAAGTTTTGCATAGTTACTCATATGTCCATGCAGACGATTTCTTTGTTTGGCTGGAAGTCCACTTATAAATCCTCGATTTATTTATGAAAAGAAAAATTAAGCTGTGTACTCTAGAAAAACAATTTTAAAGCCTTTATAAATAGCGCAGTCTTATCTCTTTTCTTTTTGTAAAGGGTCTTGTAACTGACATTACATTACATAAGTTTCTTATATTACCTAAATCTAACTTAATCAACTGAGTTCACAATAATTATGTAAATTTGTCATGCTAAGCAGTCTTATAATAATGGTGATTGTTATCAAAGATCTGTTTATTGAATAGCCCAATTATCACAACATGGAGTATTTTTCAATAAACTTTCTTTAAATTATAACTTTGAGTACAGCGATTATAATGAGTACAGCAATCAAGTTTGGATTTTAGAAAAGGATCATAGGAAACAAATATTGTTAATTGTCTCATTTGCCCATTGACTTCTTAGAGTCAGAAATACAGCCAGCAGCTGAAAATTCCCTATCGTCTTCTACACATGTCACAGTTTTACTGTCAACAAATAGTCATGAATATAAGACAAGTATTGTCCACAAACTCCTTTATTTTCATAGGCAATCTTTTCCTTTTTCGTACTTTTAAGACCTGGTCACCAGATCCAGTAAATTGGTACCGGATACGGTAAACGTCTAATGATGCCAGATTACCATATCCGGTCTTCTGGATTGCAATCCCTAATACAACCATGCTATGAAAAGTATATTATGTGTATTATAGTCAAAGAATGCTTGTCAGGTTTATTTAAATGTACTCAAACAATATAATGTAAAATAGCTTCCAAAAAATGCCAAACACAAAAAAAATTCTTGAGTTTATAACTTTTTAGTTAAAAAATAAATTCTTTTATGATAATTTTGCTCATCTTATTATAAGCACATATAGATTTTTTTGTGCATGAGAGATTGCATTTTATTGGTGTGCCTTTGTAATCAATGAGGTAAATAAAGATAATTCTCCATTATAGGAATATAATTTTTTTGTAGCTATTGTTTCCATACTTGCTTTTTAATACAAATTTAGTTCATTTATTTGAGCAATGGATTTATGAGAGCAATTTGTCAAAAGAAGAGCAAACTGTATCTAAAACTATCTTTTCAATAAATAGTCTATGCAGAAAAATTATGTTTAAACTACTATTATCTTTTTCTTTAATGGCTTGACAGCCTATTTAATGCTCTGGCCTTTTTTGAATTTCATTCCATGCTGTCCCCTATTCTTGGCCTTGACTCTTGAATTAATGACCCTGAATATGGCAGATCTTTTTTCAGATAGATTAATCATCTGTATAGTTATGGTCTAACTCTTTTACACGTGCCTTTTGGTTTAAACATCAATATGCACATTTTTGATGATTTTATTGTAAGGCATTTTAATTAGGTGACCATCCTATCTTTGGTTGCAAATGGAATTCATTACATCTGGATATCCTTATGTGCTACATCACATATGGGCAAACGCTGGCCTGCGGGCCGGATGTGGACCACCATAGCTTTTTACCAGCCCGCAGAACATATTAAAACCCTGTAAAAAACTTATATAAACCACTTGAAATCCCATATAAATCCCAATTATATGGCTGCGACTTAGCTAACATCCTGAAGTTTGGCCTGTAACTTGTCAAAGTTTGCCCATACCTGCCCTGTGTAGTCCTGATATGGATCTTTTTCAAATGCCATCTGTTTGAATGCCACCAGCAATGTTTAAGATTTTTCTTACAATAGCAATTGTATTTCTTTATCTCTTTCTTCAATGTCTAGGCTATAATTTTATATGTCAACATGTTAAATAGGTCTACTTAACAACTGTAAATTGTCAGCTTAGTTGTCCTTTTGAGGGTTATTTAATCCAAAAATATACACTGACTAGCAAGTGTTATTTTGCGAATTTCAGGTCTAACATTATTCTCAGTTTAAATAACAGAGTCTAGATAAGTGAAACATTTATAGACAATCATATTAAACACATTGTATCCATTAACTTAAAAATTAAATTTATTAATTCTTAAGGGGGAAAAAAAAGATTAAATTTTGCTTTAGTATATACAGTGTATATATGTGCAGTGATCTCTCACTTATACACATTTTAAGAGACCAATTTAAAATTGCATATAACTAAAAGGTCTTATTTTTTAACTCTCCATCTAAAAATGACCTTCAAAAATAGGCTGAGGAATTACCTGTTTGGGAAAACATTGCAAAATTCTGCATGTTTAGCATTTTTTTTTCTGGGTGTTTCATAACTTCAATAGGTTCATTGTTCATAGCATAGGCGTAGAGTTATAAGGGCCAGTGGGGTTCGAACCCCCACAATAAATTGTGAATAAGGGCTGAATAATTTACCACTAAATACAGAAAACTAATTTATACTAACATAAAAAAAGTATTCACATCATTTACAAACATTTAAAAAAAACTTTACTTGTACTTTTAAAAATTTTCTTCTTTTGATTTCAATCATGATTTAGTATTCATTGTGATGCCACGTAACACACAATGTTACTATAAGCTGCTCTTGCCAGGGTCTGGTTAATTAAAATCAGATTATGCAATGTTAAGTATGAAATGAAGAAAAGTTCAGATGTGTCTAAAATGCATTATCTCATCGAAAATGTTTTTTTTTTCCTCCTTTGGATTTTTTACTTTGCTACTATTTTTAACTTATAACATGGTAGGAAGAAACTAACATGGATACTTACCTTACATAGATGTAGAATTCCATGGACCCATAGAGCTCGAGCGCCTCCAATAATAATTTACACTTATATATAGTAAGTCATGGCTGCCAACTACTACGGAATATAATTAACCACTTTTTGTTAACAGTATATTTTTTACTTATTTTTTTCAAAATAGTAACCAGCTCGCACACGCAGCACAAAAATTTTGCTATATTTTAAGCCAAAAAATCATGTAGAAAAAGTGGTTAATTATATTCTGTAGTAGTTGGCAACTATGAGTGAGTTGTATGTACGTGACCCAATCTAATCTCTAGTCTAAACCAATATAAAAACTTTTGGGAGGGGCTAAGTGATTAAAAAAGATCACTTTACATATTCAAAGTGCATAATGAAGCAGAATGTTACCCTTTAGTCATTTCTTTGGGGGGGGGCTGAAGCCCCCTAGCCCCTCCCCTGAATCCGCTACTGTCTAAATTTAATATACATCCCCCCAAAAAAATCCCAGATTGCACATCCTAAAAACAAACACATTCAAAAATTGCAAACTTGAAACTTCATTTCACAACCAACACATGGATTGCAACTCACATGTCTCAAATTATATCACCTGTCTGGTTCCAGGGTTGTAAAAAAAATTCGGGTTTTTTGTAAGAAGCCCAATACGGGTGGGTTTTATTAAAAAACCCAGTGTTTAGGGTGAAAAAACCCTGGTTTTATTGGGCAAAATTAAAATTTTTTGGTACTTGAACTCAAAAATTTGCACCTATAAAAATGTAAACTTCAAACTATAGACAAATGTAAAATTAAGGTTTAAATCTGAAAGGGAACTTAGCAGTGCCCTCCAAAAATAAATGAATCAATAAATTTGCCTCTAAAAACTTTTACTGCATATTCTTTTGAATAAATAATTATTACCCAGCAAACACAGCCGTATCGGGTTAGGGATGGGCCGTCATCGGCAGTACCGTTTCGATGTCGGCATTGGCATAGTGGTAATTGGGACGGTGTCGGTTCTGTGCTGGCAAAACGATTTGGCATAGGCAAATAAAAGTTGATTTCGGGCATGCAACGGTCCGATAGCGGCTAGCCTTTTAGGGTTAACATGTGATTTTGGCGATGTACTGCACCAAACGTCAAAACCGATATCGGTCCAGAAGTGTAATTTCTAAACTGAACGGTATAAAGCCAGCACAAGCAGCACATATATATTGTTATAATAATTCTTTTTAATTTGTGATTTCAATACTTACTATTTACAATTTTTTGAGCCCGTAGGATTCAAGTGCCTCCTTCACAGGCGAAAAAAGGAGGGGAGGGGGGGATCATTCTATCTGGTTAATTTACCTGAGGTCCTGCCCAGGGTTCTGGTCTACCACGCATCTGTCAATCTAGAGTTTAGATGTTGGTGATTTTCTCCAGATGTATTGTGAATATGCGTTAGATAAGTTAACCAGTTTTTTATGACTTAGTATTGAAGGGGTTTCTAAGTCCCCACCCCCACCCCTCAATTGGGGCAGTTTCTGTCTAGTTATCCGCAACTCTGAAATAATTATATGACTATAAATTTCATTTTATATAAAGTGATAGTTGTTAAGTACTTCCAATTTAAAAATAATAATAAAATTAATTAATTAAAAATAAAATACATACAATGCAGAACATTAAACGCTGCATTTTAAAAGTTCACAAAAGGAGCCCACCATGGCCGAGTGGAAAAGACACCGAATATGGTTGAAGTCATTGGCGGATCCAGAGCCCCCCCCCCCCCACACGAATGAAGTTTACACTATAGAGCATTGACTTGTTTTGTAAATTCAAGTCATTCTATAAGAAAATGTGACAAAAATTGTCTTGTGCCCCCTCCAGAATTTTTTTTTCTGGATCCGCCGCTGGTTGAAGTGTGAAGGTCCAGGGTTCAGGTCTACCGCGCATCTGTCAATTTACAGTTTGGATGTTGGATGATTTTCTCCAGATGTAATGAGAATATGGGTTATATAAATTAACCAGATTTTTAAACATAGAATTGAGGACAAATCACCGTTGTATCCCCAATTCTGGAACAAAAATTGGGGATATTTTATAAATTTTATATAAATTCAAAACATTATCTAATATTTATAAAATGAAGGAAATATGGTTGATTTTTATAAAATTAGGGGACAAATAATTACTATAATTACTGTTCAACCCCAATTTTATTGCTTATTAATTGTTTTATATATTGGAACAAACGCTAGAAGTCTTCTTCCGCTCAGGGCACCGACGCCCTAAGGATTAACTCCTGTGTTTTTGCCTTACAAAAAATACAAAACAAAACTTTCTGAAATTAAATTGGATTAAAATAGTAGAAAAAATACCTTTTAATTAGTATTTCCATAAAAATAAAAAATATCAGTATAATTTATAGTTAAGGAATTTTTTTTTATAATACATTAGCTGCTGTTGTTAAAAAAATAATAATAATAAAATTAAATAAATAAATAAAAGTTTTAATTCACTATACTGAATAATTATAAATTGAAAAAATAACAATAGTTTCATTTTAAAATTATAACTATGAATAATTAATTTAATAGCATTTATTTGAACAACTTGTTTGTCATGTTTCTGTTCAAATAAAATAATAGTAAAAATTATGCCAAAATCATGTTTTGCTACAACATTGTAAAATGCTGTTACAAATTAAATAAAATTTAATGCTCTTATCTCCTTAAAAATGAATAAAAGTAACCATTTTTTGCTGATTATAGTACTTTATCTTTCTAAAAATTAATTGATTAATTAATTGCAGATATTGAAGTATAAACTATTTTGCAGTAGAATAACACTAATTTGTTTTGTATTTTTTCCATGCGATCTAATTTAAAGTGAATTAAAAGCTAAAATCTCTCGGACTTTCTTTTCCAATTACCCCGTGTCCGCGTACACATAACATGTAGCACAGGCGCAGTGGGGGGGGGGGGGTGTGAGGGGCAGGCGAGTGCATTCCTAGGTGCTTTCCACCCCTTGTAGGAACTACAGTATTATGCAGAAGGAAAAAATGGACCTTTCCTATTCTTTGGGTCCCTATTCACGGTCAATCGAAGAGCGGAAGTTGTTTTTTTCTTTTTTTTTCGTTTACCTTTTGTATTTGTCAGTGTCCTTCCTGTCCATTCCATTCCAAGGTAATGAAGATGGGAGTTTGCTGCATTTTTCTCTGGATAAATTGCGATTTTTTTTCCTAGACTAAATGGCACTGACTGCAGCTAGACAAAAATTTTAAAATTGTCTGAATGTGGTTAGTGCTTTTTAGTTTTAAATAGGCTAAGTTCTTACATCAGGTAGATCGGACTTTGATGTAGTTTTCTCTGGATAAACTGTGATTTGTTTCTAAAGACTAACTGGTATTAACCTCAACTAGACAAAAATTTTAAAGTTGTCTAAATGTGGTTAGTGCTTTTTGGTTTTCATTTTGCTAAATTCTCACGACAGTTAAAAAGGGGTAAGTTGATTTTTAAGTATATATTAAGAATTTGTATTTTTTCTTAGCTAGATTTTTTTAATGTTATCTCAGGGACGACTAAAATAAGATGTAGTTCAAAACTGCTAATTATTTCTAAATAATGCGAAAATGAAATTTATAATTCAAATAAGCAAACTTGGAAACTATTAATAAACAAGCAGGACGGTATTTTTAATAAATAACTTACATACTGCATTGAAAAATGTTTCTAATTACTTAAGTACTTAATTTCATATTACTCAAAAAAAACAGAAAAAAATAAGTATATTCTGTTATAGAAAGTTCCTTTCTAGTGCTGTAAAAGTAACGACAAAATGAGTATCCGTATGTATTTGTTACTTAGATGTTCGCTATTCGTTACTAAGTATTCGTTACTCGTTACTTTCGTTACTACTAATAGAATCGGTAATAGGGTGTTATATGTGCCCCATAACAACACATCCGGGACAGTGTTGTTATGGGTATATGCCGCCCATACATAAACCCATAACAAAACCTAACCAAAAAGAATTTTTTTTAGCGAAGTTGTACAAAGTTGTATTTAGAGCTTATTTTCTCTGATTTACAGATTGTTTTTATACACATTTATGGTTTTATACAATGCTAAATTATCCGAATTACTGAGTACACATAGAAATCGTCCAAAGACATATGCCATTCTTTTTTTTCTCACCCCCCCCCCTTTTTTAAATTCTGAACGCTGGTTTAACCTGTTCACTCTTATCATAAAAAGTGTAAAGGAAACCTTGTGACTCGTGTTTTTTTCTGGGAGCGGGTTCTCGAATACTGAGATCCAGGGATTGGGCCATATATATTAAATTCACAGGGCAGGGGATCTCAGTATCATATCAACTACTTTGCGTCTCTACAAGCATAATATCTTTATTATTTGTGAGTTCTTATTTCATATCAAAAACTTCTTTTGCTGGACGATTTTTCGAAGTAAATTAAAAATTACCATATTTTAAATTAAAATTGTTTAATTCAGTGAGAATTATCTATTTTTAAGATATTTCCAGTTCTATTTCTGCACTTTTGGGATGAAAGGGGTTAGCCCCTTCTGTGGGTGCATATATGAGAGCATTCTTTAAACAAAAATTATCACTCCTTTCATACAGAAAGAATGGTTGCACCGGACTATGCGTATTCCATGAGTTCATGGAATAAAATGTACCATAAAATAGGGCAGATGGCCCCCTAAACGCCGACATTTTAGAAACATACTGAACTTTATTGAATTATTTTAATACCAGTGGCTTACGCAGGAGTGGGCATAGAAATCCCGGGTAGCTCCCAATTTTTTATATATTTTTTAAACAATTACTTAAAAAATGTGTTTAGGTTTCCATGCTAAATATTTTTTTTAGTTCCAAATAATATTTTAAATAATAAAAATGTGTGAATTCGTTTACTTTATAAAAAAATATTTTTTCAAAGGTGTATTTAAATAATTTGTTATTTATTACTCATATTTCGATTCTAGCTAAAAAAAAAAAAGAAAAAGTTAAGTTCGCAATCCTGCTTCGGAACCACCCTGAAAGAAAGAATTCTGATTGCACCACTATTTAGTACTAAAATGTTAGAAAGCCCGAAATTAGCACCCCTTACTAACATGCTTCTCTTATATGTATTGCTCCTCTACAATTATAAGAACACCCCCTTCCCCCCCTGCAAAAAAAAGTTCAGCTGCGCATAAGAACGCACTATACACCGGATCCTATCCCCCCATTGTACGACCCATATCAATAGAGCAGCAGATAGTATATGCATCTCCATAACTGTAACGAAACATACGGATTCTTCCAAACCTCATCAAAACGATACCATTCGGCTCGGCACAAACGAATTGCAACCAGAACATACTACTTCTCAAATACCGAAACTGATTTTTCCCTTCAAACAGCGAGAATCCATAATACTTCCGGTATCTAGTAACGGAACGGAACATACTATTACTCAAATACCGAAATTCATTTCCTCCCTCCGGCAGTCTTGTATTGGAAGTTCGAACCTGGTCGATCCGAAATGTACACTCAAAAGTCATCATTCCCCCTTGAAACCGCGATCCGATATCCAGTAACAAACAGAAGATATTAGTACTCGATTACTGGAACCCGTTTCGCCTCGCCTGGAAGTCTGTATTCGAAGTTCGAAGCTGCTCGATCCGAAACATCTTCGGATCGAGTAACGAGTAACGATATCAACCGAAAAGTAACAATTCGTTACTTCGAGTCTGAATGATTATCCGTATCTTAGTACCGAATACATGCGGTTTGCTTCAGCTCTATTCCTTTCTTCTACTAAAGGATAATCCTGTGAAAATTCAGTAATATAAAATATTTACTTAAAGTAAGTATCTTCTAATAATAAACATGGTTTTATTAATACTTATTAGTTTCATATATAGTTTAGCACTAATCAACCTATTAAAAATAATAATTATTATTATATAAATTACTTTACATCGCTGGGCTAATTTTGCCAAAAATACTTAGTTAAAATCCAAAAAATACTTAGTTATTAAGTATAAACAAAATAATTTGTTTGTATATGAAAATGTATAATTATTTTGAAGAGAAAAGGTTTTTATGAAATTAACCGTTTATTTGTAGAATCAGCCAATATTTTAGTTTCTTTTAATGTATGTTGTTTACATTCTTCTTTAAAATAATATATAAAATCCAAAGTCAAATTTATTTTGTATTATGACATAACTTAACAAAAAAATAAATTAAAACTTTTTTTAAAAAAAGCATGTTCTATAATTTTTTTTTCCCTCTCTTTCTTTAGCATTGCATGAATGTTTATTTATAATCTTTGGTTCTAGAAAATTATAAATTTTCTTGCCTTCTAAAAAATTTTTGGAAAAGAAAAAGGAACATTGTCTAGTTGAGCCTAATATTTTGTTTAAAAAATGTATATGGTCTGATAAACATATAACACGTTTAAAAAGAGTAAAACATTGGTTGATGCATAAAAAAATAATACGGTTAATTTTAAAAAGAGCTTTTCTTCTTAAATTCATCAAATATTTTCTTAAAAACAAAATATTTTGCTAATTAGGTATTTTTAATAAATTTAGTCCTATTGGTGTAAAGTCATTTATATAATAATAATTATTATTACTTTAATTTGTTGATTAATACTTTAGAGAACTAACTACGGAGCTAATTAGGGTATTTTGGAAATCAAGAAGGTGCTGGCCGGTTTTCGATATTTTGTCGTTGCCGATACCACACCAAAAACGTAATGGTTTTGGTTCAAAAGTGGCACAGGGCTGGGCCGATGCCGTTATCGTTTTTGCCGACACCGAACCAAAACCACCCCATCCTTCCGGCCCGACACACGCCCAGGCGGACACAATTTTGTCGTTTTTGGTACCACATGAGCGATGTCGCCCCGGCATATTCTGCACCGGCATGCCAGTGTCGGCCCAAAACTTATCCGATAGGGCTGAGTTTGCTGGGTAGCTTAGTAAATTATAAGTAATAGAAATTTAAGTGACATACCATTAAAATGTATCAAGCTATATATACATATCCCATGCATAAAACTGTGCAAAAAGAAATGTAGTAAAGCAAAACATATGAATATCTTTTCTAAAATAAAAAAAAAATTACATTATCCATGTAACTGTTCACCCCTCCCCTTCTAAAAAAAGATGGTATAAGTAATAATTTTTATTAAAATAATCTGTATATGGCAGTGCCATATTACCGGCAGGGCAAATGGGGCAACTGCCCAGGGTCCACAGATTTTACGGCCCAAAAATCTAACATCTTACACTTTTATAATTTTACAATAAAATTACAAAAGATAAAAAAATTTCAAAAGTTAAATGATTTTTTAATTATAAAGTATGAAAAATGAAAAATAATTCAAATTTATGCTTGTGATAAGTTAATTTGAACTTATTTTTAATTCTTCGAAATGCTCTATAGTCGATATAGCATACCAATGTGTAGGAAAATAACTAACCACATTTTGTAAAGAGTATTTTTAATGTTAAAAAATTGCAAAATTTTTTAATTATTTGTTATTTTAAGAAATATTTACAAAAATGACTGTTTACAAGAAGTGGCTGTATTCTGTACATGTTAGCAACTGTGTAGCATTTCAGTGTAACATTTAACTATCTGTTTCTTTGACATCATGTAACTATATTCATTTATTTCAGATTACTTAAAACAAAATTTGCATTTGGAAAGTGTAAAATATTTAACTTTTAGCATAAACGAATCATAATGTTTTTTTTTTTTTCTTCTGCCTAGGGCCCACAGTTGTCTTGATCAGGCTCTGATATAAGGAAAATAAAGTTAATGTACAAAATTGTACAAACAAAAATGCACAACCTCTCAAAAAAGTTTTTGTGTATAAGTCAAATTTCCTATGTCGGTTTCATTTGTAAAGCATGTTTCTTTATAAAAGCAGCATGATGCAACAAATAACAATGACTTTCGATATTTCAAGCTGTGCAGATTTGAAAAGCTAATTAGTTACTCACTAAACTGAAGTGAGTAATTTTGCTTTTACTTGAATACCTTTTTGAGTGGGTAAAGTAAAACAAATCATAGGCATACTTTTTATTGCTTTAGACAAAGGTTTATCTTTTTATTTTGTAATTTAAGAAATTATATTATTAATGTTATTTATAAACTTATTGTAAAAAAATACTTCCATTGTAAAAAAATTCCAGTGATTTGAATATGAAAGAATAGCAACATAACTCAATAACTTTACATAGAATTTCTCAAATTATTTTATTTTCTTTGAAGCAATATAAAAATGAATGTCAAAAACCTACCTGCACATTTCTTTTTAATATTTAAATAGTTAATGACTAACACAGAGTTAAGTTGTAATTCATTATGATTCCTTTCATTCCATAATGTACTTCTTTATTTTGTGATATTGATTTATTAATCCAGTAATACCTACTGAAAAATCACTCAAATTACTGGTGTTAAACGATAAAGTAATTAAAAAACTTTGTAAAAAACACACATAAGAAGTAATAGGTAAGAGGATACGCATGTTTCGTTCAAAAATTGTTTTGAACTTCATCAGTCCAAGCCCTTCGTCATAAAGAACACAGGGAACTGAAAAGAGATAAACAAGCAAGAAGTTGCCACAAGGGGCAAAGAAAAGTCGAACAAAACCACGGAGAGGGGAGAAAAAAAAATTAAAATATGGGATAAAAAGGAAAGGAAAGAAGCACAAAAAATACAGAAATAAAAAAAGGAATAATTAAAAAAAAATAATAATAATAATAATAAAAAAGGGAACACAAGAGTACAAACACACACACAAAAAAAAAAAAGAGAAAACAGAACAAACAAACAAAAAACAAATAGCACACTTTTTTTTTTTAATAAAATAAAAACCACTAACAGGACAGCACAATAAATAAATATATATATATATATTTTTTAATAAAAACGAAAAAGAAAGACAGTAACACACGTACATACACATTAAAGAAACAGGGGGGGAAAAAGGGGGGGAGTAGACGAAGAAAGTGAAAAGAACCTTACAACAGCAACTTCCAAGCAGAATGAATGAAAGGAACGGAAGAACCATCGTTCACAAGACGATCTAAGTGCTAGGTAATGGAAAAACCTTCCAAAAAATCCAGATGGGACAAAGACTGAGGAGTGCACAAAATCTTAGCCTTAGAAAACTGAAAACGATGATTGGAATTCCAACAATGCGAGGCAATAGAAGATTTGGAAAGTTCGTGCTTAGAAACATATCTCTCATGCTCTTTGAGCCTAAATTTGAGAGCTTTTCTGGTCTGACCAATATAGCCCAAATCACAAGATCCACAAGGAATATAATAAACACCCTAACGGTTCTCAGTAGGAATAGGATCTTTAAGGGAAGAAAATTTAAGTTTATTAACAGGTTTAAAAATGACTTTGAAACCGAAATTTTTGAGAAGTTTAGAAATTTTGTAGCAAAAAGGTGAAAAGAAAGGTAGTACAATTAATTCGTTGTGAAAATTAATAGTATTAGTAGAAGTATTAGGCTTATTAAATTTAGAAACAGCTTTATTAATAAAAGAGGGGCTAAAACCACGAGAAACGGCTAAGGATTTTAAGTAACTAATTTCATTATTAAGAGATGAAGAATCAGAGCAAATTTTGATAGCACGAAACACATAAGTGTAAAAAGCAGAAAATTTTTGCTGGTAAGGATGATTAGATAGGGCATGAGGAGGTAAAGATATAGAAAAGGGTTTGCGGAAAACAGAAGTAGAGAAACCGTCAGGATTCCTAGAAACAAGAACATCCAAAAAAGGTAAAGAATTGTTGCACTCCTCTTCTAGAGTAAATTGGATACACGGATCAACAGAATTAACAATCAAAAGTAAATTAGAAATATCACAATTGGAATCCACTAGAACGAAAGTATCGTCAACATATCTGACCCAGCACGGAAAATTAAAGATCTTGAAGAGCTTCTCTTCAAAATAATGCATATAAATATCACATAAGAGAGGTGAGAGAGAATTACCCATAGCAAGACCCTCGGTTTGTTTATAGAAAGAGCCATTAAAAATGAAAGCAGTTTGTTTAATACAAACGCTTACTAAAGCTATAAACTCTTTAATCTCAATAGAAGAATAATGAAACTCGCGTAAACGCTTTTCCAAATCGTCAATCGCACCTTTGATAGGAACATTAGTAAATAAAGATTTAACATCAAGAGAAAGCATTTTACAATTAGTAGGAGAAAGAAGTTTAACTTTGTTAATGAAACCATAAGAGTTTTTAACAGTGTGGGTATTACTAGCAGTCAAAGGTGAAAGAGTATGCGAGAGGAAACGTGCAAGGTTATAAGAAGCAGTACCAATGTTAGAAACAATGGGGCGAAAGGCAAGAGAAGGTTTATGAATTTGAGGAAGGGCATAGAAACGAGCACAGCTAGCAATAGAAGGAATAACATAACGTTTAGTTTGAGCATTTAAGATTACAGAGGACTTCACAGTGTGTTTAATTTCAGAAAGGTGACTGTTAGTAGGATCAGAATTTAATTTAGTGTATGGACCAGTGGTTAGCATGTTATTAATACAATCAACATAAGAAGATTTATCAAGTAAAACAGTCTGGCCGCCTTTATCAGCTTTAGTAATGAGTAAATTAGGGTTAGAATTAAGTTCTTTGAGAACGAGAAAGGTTAGATTTGGCATGCATATTATTTGAAGAGATAGTATTAGCAATAAGATGTCGCAAAGTATCAAGTTGATTAGAAGAGAGTTTACTATTTTTAAAGGAGTTTTCCATAGGAGCAATAAGTTTGGAAACCGAAACGTTACTAACACGAGAAAAATTCCAATCTAAACTAAGAGCATCTCTCTGAGAATCAGTTAAAACATGCGAAGACAAATTAACAACAGTGTCCTGAACAAGAGGACTGACAGAACCGAGGGAAGACCTAACCGGAAGAAGAGCTTGGAATTTCTTATCCAAAGTAGCTCTGTAAGAAATAGAACGTTGTTCAACATAAGCGAAATTCCGTTTTTTCCAGTTAGCAAACGCAGGGTAAGACTTACTCAAAAGCAAATGGAGATCATAAAGATCAGATTCAAGAATCGAAACTTTATAACGAACATCCTGAATAAAAGCCCGTAAAACCACCCGCTTAGACCTATTCAGAGCTTTATCAACGCGAGAAGAACCGTGAATTTTGCACTTAATGTCAATGAACTTAGGAATGACATTACTGCGTTTGCATCGAACAAGAAAACCTAAATGATTCAAGAAACGAGAACGTTTCAATCGTAAACAGGAAAAACGGTTAAACAAAGATGAATCCATACAGAAAACACAGAAACAGAAAAGAAATAAGCAAGAAAAAGCACACGAAGAAGGAAGGAAGACAAGTGAGAACAAAAGTGAGTGTTAATAGTCCAAATAAACAAAACAACTGAAAAATCACACAAATTACTGGTGTTAAACGATAAAGTAATTAAAAAACTTTGTAAAAAACACACATAAGAAGTAATAGGTAAGAGGATACGCATGTTTCATTCAAAAATTGTTTTGAACTTCATCAGTCCAAGCCCTTCGTCGTAAAGAACACAGGGAACTGAAAAGAGATAAACAAGCAAGAGCTTGCTTGTTTATCTCTTTTCAGTTCCCTGAGTTCTTCCTTGTTTATCTCAAGACAAGCTTGCTTGTTTATCTCTTTTCAGTCCCTGTGTTCTTTACGACGAAGGGCTTGGACTGATGAAGTTCAAAACAATTTTTGAACGAAACGTGCGTATCCTCTTACCTATTACTTCTTATGTGTGTTTTTTACAAAGTTTTTTAATTACTTTACCAGTAATACCTAATTTCAACAGTTAGTGCAATACAGTGCAACCAGACCTTCTTTTATTATACAGTCAAGAAATTATTATCATATATTTGAATGGTAGTTTCATTTCTAAATATCCTAAAAAAGAAATAGCGGATATTATGTTTGCATAAATATCTTTTCCTTTCAATAAATATTAACTAATGCATTTGTATAGCTCTATATTCTTTACAATTACATATTCTTTAAACAACTACCATTTCATAGAATACTGTTTGTTTGTTACAGAAAATTTTATGACAAATTTCAACTATCAAAAATTACTAAAAGTAACTTTTATACAGTATTACGACTGGTAGAAAACAAAGATTTTTATTTTTCATAAAAGTAACAGAATGGAAGTAGGATTTATAGTTTTATTAGTGATAAAAATAATCTTAGAACTTAAAATTTTTTAAAGAAATTAAAAGCTTCTACAATGAATTAAATTATTATTCCGATATTTCTTTTAAAATGATGCAAATCAAAGATTTATCTTGGGGAAAAAAAAACATTTTACCCAAAAAAACCATATTTTTTTAAAGGCAAAAATCCCGCCACGATGGGGAAAATGAGGAGCTACCCGGGCAGCAAATCTGACAACCCTGTCTGGTTCCCATGCCAACAAGATATTCATCAACCACAAGCATTGGCGACTGATTCCACCTTGATGACCTGCTTTGATTATCAAATTTTCCTCAAATTTGGTAAGAAGGGGCAGGCTTAGTAGGTGGCTTTTTTTGCTGCAAGTATCTAACCTTGGTGACATTTTTTCTCGCCAAATATAAAACATAAACATACATAGTTATATAAGAAAAAATAAACCCAAAACTAGAATATGCTTATTTAAACACCTTATTATAACATTTGTGCACATATTTCAAATGCAATATGGCTCTGGGTTATGTGTATGGTAAAAAAAAAAAAACTCCAAAAATGCAGAAAACATACAGCAGAATTTCCGTTAAAATGTTACAAACACTGTTTGAAAACAATTCAAAAATACTAGATGCACTTCATTAAAACTTATTTCATTTGAAATTAAAACTGCGATACAGGACAGTCCCTCTAATCCCCACAGGTTGGGACTAAGGGTTGTAAATTCTATAATCCCTTATGTAAGAGATTATGAAATTTTGCAAATTATAGGCCATTTGGTTAACATGGAAAAAAATGTGCATTTTTCAAAAAAAATATTGGCAACAGTACATATATAGTTAGATAGAACCACATAAACCAAACTGGTTGTAATAGTTATTTTCTAATAATATATGAAAAATAACATAACACTCTTTTTTTTTTCAAAGGCTATGTGTTTTAGCTATTTAATAACATTTGAAATTGTCCTTGACAATTTTGTCTAGCAGCTAAGTAATAGGAATTATTTTTTTGCTGGGAGATACTAGTTTGTTTATTTATTTATGTGTGTTTATTAAAATTATTTAATTGTATTTAAACCTCCAAGCGGCTGAGACGTAAAATCCCGCCAACTGCATTCCAGTTTTCACTGCAAAGCATCTACAATTTAAATTGTTTATAACTCTCACGTATTATTAAAAAAAATAATAATAATCTTAATGTTGAACATATTTTGAAGTTGATTTTTTAATAATTACAAATCTTCCTAACAAAAATTTTTTTTTCAATAATTTTAAAGGCTCTTGAAAATTTTACCGTGAAAACAACTTTACATTATTTGCCCATTTCTAAAACGCTCAGAGGGTTAATAGTTTGTTTCTGCTCATAACAGATATTTCTCTTAAGTAATGCAATATTATACAGAATGAAAATATAATCCCATGCCTTTCCACGTATCAGTATAAATAATGAATTTCCACAAATGATTATTCTAGTTATTAATATAAATAGACTAATATTTCTGGGACCTCTTTTCCTAGTCTTTTTATTTTCACGAAAGTGAAAGTTTCACCAGTCTTTTAGAGTCTGTGTAGAAAAACTGAAATGTAAAATTATTTGATTGCATGTAAAATGTATGGTGGATTATAGTCGGTTGCAGATTAGAGGGAGTGTGCTGTACCTCAATAACATTCAGATTCGGTAACTACTGGCCAAATAACGGGGAAAGCTTGGTTCAATTTTAGAAACTTATTTCTGGTGCCAAATAATTTGAAAAACTCAATAAGTTTGACAAGAGTTGGCAAGATTTTAAGAATGTTCATATACTTTCAATGTAATAAAGATGGTTAGACCTTAACCTATTAAAAGGCTTTTGGGTGACCAGATAAAAAAATTGCCCAGATGACTGCAATCAAAAAGGGATGTGCAACTAGTGTTACAGCACTGACTTCAAAATTATGTAGATAGTAATTTTTGAGTTATACGAGATGCACACATACATTCATGTGTACAAACAGACAACGTGCCAAAACTACACAAAATGGTATATGACATTGATCAAGATTCAGATATACATATGAACAGAAACTTTTTAAAATAAATTTAGGGATAGTTGAAATTAATTTTTTCATAAAAATATGAAAATAAAAAAATTTCACAATTACAATACTTCCTTTTCTTTATATAAGTAAGTAAAAATGGGAGAGGGGGAAAGTGTAGAAAAAAACTATATTTATATAGTTTTCTACCCCAAGAATCCCCAACCCTCTACCCCAAGAAAAAATAAGCCATAGGAAATTTATGGTGCTTAATGAGAAGAAAATGCACAAGAATGAAAAATTGTTAAGTTAGGCTTTAATTAAATAAGTACAGAAAAAGTTTTTAAGGGTAAATAATGTGAATGAGTTGGATACAATTCCAATAAAGAAGCTCTGGATAAAGATGTTGAAATAATTTTTAAGAATATGTATGTGGACAATAGAAATTTTCTGCAGCATGCTGTGCAGTGTACAAAAACTTTTACAAGTATTAGAATTACTGAGAATAACATTTAATGTATGCAAAATCCATACTACATTTTGCAACAATATTAAGATGTGTGAAAAATGTGTCTTATGAATGCAATATTACTATTGATAAAAGTGTTATGAATTTTAAATTAATACTCAATTACGTATTTGGTCATGTACTAAATTTTAGCATGATACATAAATTCTTGGGGGGGGGGGAATTTAATATTGGATATCTTTATAGCACGTAATTTGATAAAATGCATCAAATGTATAAAGGGGGGGGATGTGCTAACAGTATCAAATTTTAACCATAGAAGAATGTGAATCTTTTTTTTTTTAAGTGATAAATTCTAGTTAGTAAATATGCTATTACATAGTTCAGTGTATTTATGAATTTTATAAAATACAACCCCCAAGTTATTAAAAAGTTGATCCACCAGTAACTCATTAACTTAAGTAGCTTTACTTATCCTTTCAGAAATCTTCCTGTTCCACAGTTTCAATTTATTGCACTTATGCTTGTCAATTAATTCCATCTTGTTAATGAAGAGAGAGAACTGAGGAAAATTTCGACTGATTTGCTAATACATGTGTGGTTAAGTAGATTTACCATATTTATGCGCGTATAAGTCGAGAAATTTTGGACAAAAAAAAAAAGGCTTTAAAGTGGGGGGGGGGGGGTTGAATTATACGAGGGTCCATAATTTTTTTTTTTTTTAATCAAAAGTCAAAAATGCCCCTTTGAAAGACAATAGTTCTGTTCCCACATTCCATAACACAGTGACGTCGATTTCCATATTCGGAAGAATGTAGCGTTACACAGATTGAAAACGTGTATCATGATGAGCCGACGACTGCATTTTGTGAATTGTATGGCGAGTCCAATACTGAATCAGATCTTGAATCAGTTTATACTACTTTACCCTACAATGTACTACTTTATCCTATCTCTCAGTTGTGTCATACTATTATTATTAATTATCAGTTTAATTTATATACTACTATGTATACTACTTTTGTATATTATTATCCTTATTATTGTATATTTAGTACTTTCTCTTTTTTCCAGATGATTTTGAATACATGCATTTTTGAAAAAAAATTAGATTTCTTAATAGGTAAATTTGGGGGTTGACTTATACGTGCGATTTTAAAAAATTCAAATTCCTTGATCGGGAAAGTGGGGGGTTGGCTTATATGCAGGATCAATGTATACGCGGGTAAATATGGTACTTTTTTAACATAACCCTCTACCAATTATAGCATGAACAGTTAGTGATATTTGCCCAAAATAAAACATGATATGCAAGCATATAAATATTTTATGAGGGATTACCATATATCGCGGCATATAATACACATAAGCAAATTTAATATAAATATATGTCAATCGATTCATTTTATATTTTATGTTATGAATTTTATATTCGGTGTATAACATGCATACGAAAAAATGAAATAATTTTTGGAAGCTGAAAGCGCATGTTATGTGCTGAGATATACAGTAACTACAATTTATAAAATCTTTAGATGAAAATTTAAAAAATCTTTCCCATATTTTTCTTATACAAAAACAAAATTAGATAAGTAAAAATTGAAAGCCTTCATTTTAAATTATCCATAAAAATCTCTCTATAAAATTTTATAATTCAAAATCTTGTTCTAACGTATGAATTTGAGATGTCTATCTTATTGCATAGGTTTCCTAAGGACGAAAAAACAAAGAGGAAGAAAAACAAAATTATTCCATATATTCTTACTCTCTTTTATATCCATATAAATGTAGATTTTTCTTTTTCAGAGAAAATCAATTTTTAATAATAATTCAAAAAAGTATACCTTTATCTGGAAATAAAATATTTCAGCAAACAAACTGAAAAATGATATCTTTTTGTCACCAAGTCAAATGATATTAAAAAACGGAGCAAAATAGTTGCAATAAATACAGAGAATTCAATAAAATCTGAAAGAAATATTTGACAATGCATGTCACATTTTCAAGTGAAAAAAAAAGGGGGGGGGATGAAGGAAGAAAATAAGATTTAACTTTAATCGGGCTATATATTCCACTAAATTTTACAAACAGATACTTAATTGACCTTGTTATGAAGTGTTAACAACTTTTTTTGAGGGCACAGTTATATTGCACAATTTGTGTTTTGAAATCATGCCTCACTGAATAATAAGGGTAGAACAGCAATTGCACAAGATAGAACCTTTTTTATAGATGATGAGTGTTCAAAAAGCTAAGAATAAAGTATAATAAAATTGCCAATACAAAAAGTAAACTGCTTGTAAGAAAACAAGCTGTAATATTTTATTTAAATATGCATAAACATATTTTACATACTTAATCTATTTCAGATACTTAAATTTTTTACATACTTAAAGTATTTAGATAAAATATGGACAACCTTAGAAAATGTTGCAGGCCAAACTTTAGGATGGGTGAAGGGCAATCTGGGAGAACTGATTAGCTGTTGGGAAAATTCAGAGGCAATAGAAAGGATGTTTACTACATGTGAAATTATTTGGTCCAAAATGCAGTACAATAACAATGAAAATGCAGAAAAGCTTGATAAAGTTTACAATATATAAAGTTTAAGCACATTTGATGACATTCAGAAAACACAAAAATTTAATGAATGATTTTTTATACTTAGCGTACATATATATATATATATATATATATACGTATATATTTAAGTGAAGTTTTTATTGTTAAAGTAAAATAGTGATGATTATTGTTTTGTTCAAGGTAAAGTTACACAAGGAATATCTGCCTTAAATGAGAATCCTTGGGTAGAAGACCTTTAACCTTTTAGCCACAGCCTTACGCTTGCGCATTTTTGCCCCAGAAAGTGGCAGAATCTGAAAGATTTCATTTCCCCACTTCTCAGCTGAAGAGCACGCCTTGTTTTTTGTTTGGTAGTTGGGGCAAATATCGCTGATCACACAAGTCCCCAAACAAAATGTAAATCTGTAAGCCAAATGTCAGTCAACTGACTGCCACTTTCTCCCCAGTCAATTATCAACTAGCACTCCTGACTCTCCCACAGTACAAGAAAAGAAATTCCTGCCTCTAGAAATTTCTGATCCATCTTCCATGATGGGTTAATGGATTTCCCATCAAAAGCAGGGAAAAAAGAGGAGGTAAGATACTTTAAGGTAGAACTAGCACCATTCTTCAGTCACATTTATTATTTGGTACAAATGTTATACTGCTAGAGTTAGAAGGTTAAGGGGGTCCATTACATCTAGAGACAACCTTCCATAACTTCAGATAACCTTTAGCTTGACTACAGTTGCATGGTAAGCCACAACCTAGGACCAAAACACTTCAGCCATCTCCAAATGTTCGGTGTCTTATCCACTTGGGCATTGATAAACTGATTGAGTAAAATAGATATGAAATACCAAATAAGTGATATACCAAGTTTTAGTGATATAAGTAAAAAAAAAAAAAAAAAAAAAAAAAAAAAAAGCTTTTGCATCATAAGTGACATGACACCTTATTAGTCATATAAAAGCTAAAAATAAAAAGCATATGGAATTGCATTTCTTATGGACTGTTTTAAAAATGACAGTTTAGGATTTTCTAAAGATCTGCTGTCTTGTCTTTGATAATTTTGACTTATTAAAGAAACTAATCCACTTGAAAGTCATTTTAGAAACTTTTAAATAAATTCTACATAACAAATTTATAAACAATATGAGCCAAATAAGATACATATAAAAAAAATCAATAAATGCTTTTCTTTAAAATTTTCATAAATAATAGCCATTCAAATCACATACCAGCAGCTCCCAGGTTCATAAAAGATGACAGCTGTTAAATTATTATATTGGCCTAAAATAGGCTACATATGGCTGAAAGAGGGTCTACAATTGGGGTAGAATCCAATTTTTTTTCATAGCTAAAATACATTACCATGCAAAATTTCAGCTCAGAAGGAGATAGAAAAAAGTAGTCAATGGACAGAATTATACAGTAACACTGCAAGCATAGTGATAGGTGGAATTCAGTGATAACTGTCAGTTAAACAGTAATCAGCGTAAGACTTTGCTTATATATGCACATACAAATTATTTCGAACTGGGGATGTAGAATAAAAACAATATTGTAATTCTGCATATATAATAGGCAGACTGTGCATGCCAAAAAGGTACTTTTTTCCAGATGCGGACAATATGGTGGTGCTGACTATCTGATTAAAAAAAATTTAGTATATTGATCTTGGTTTTTGATCAAAAGTTTGATCACATGGCCCAGTAAAGTTGATGCTAACATATTTCCATACAAAATAAAGCACATAAATGCACTTTAAGTGATGTCCTGTCAGCATGCAAGAAGCATTTGAATTTTTGTTTCCATCATGTCATTAAAACATCGACGTAATTACCAATGCGAACTAACTTCGTGAAACCATCTTAGAAATTTCAGTCTGATACAGAAGAATCAAATTTTTTTTTTTTTTTTTTAATAATTTATGTGGTATGGGAGAAAGCAGACCTTCACAGACAGCGGTACCGTTAAACCACGCCACATGCAGAGCCATGGCACTAGGGAATGCAATCCCGATCCCACGGGAAGGGGATCCTGCGGGATCCCGCACAAATTTTTGCAGGACTAGTCCTACAGGATTGAAACTGAGAAATTATTTTTATCACAATTTTGTGCCACCTTCCCAATTATCAATTGGCCAAAAGTTTTTGCATAAGATGAACAATAAGAACCAGAGATCGTGGGGGCACACCAATTGGCAAGGAAGGGACATAGCCCTCCCTCGGCTCCCATATTGTTATAATTCAAGCAGTACTGTATAACGATAAGGCAGAACTGTTTCAACATTAAATATTGTATCTTTCTGGGACAGGACCCTTGAGCTGTCCCCTTCCCTTCCTAATCATATGGCCGCCCATACCAGTGATGTCTTTGAAAAGTGAACTTCATTTAACCATACTAAAATGTATGGCTCCTTCAGGGTTTCAAAAAAAAAAAAAAAAAGAAAGAAAGGAGGGGGGGAGGCCATTTGTCACATGCTTTTGTATTCTCTTACAAAATTAGATCGAGACTAGGAAGACCAGTGCCTCTACGTTATCTTTTTTTACTGTCTTCTTTTTTAGCAACTAAGAATTAACTAGTATATTATAAACATCCCGACTATAATTTTCATATTTATGTAAGGTGTATTAATTATCAAATAAGATGAATTATTTTTTAAAGTTAAACTTGTTAGTGCTTAAAATCTTACTTTTTCCTGTTTTTTACCTATTGATACTAATGTTTAGTGAATGAAATCGCAATCCCGTCGGATTGCGGGATCAACAAATCTCAATCCCGAAATCCCACAGAACGAAAAATAGTGTGGGATGGCATTCCCTAGATGCCACGCCACACCGAGTGCTCTCACTTGCTAGAGGAATTTCCTCCCCAGAGAAGCTTGTTATTGTTCTGTCTTCACTTGGCACGCTGGCTAGTGGAGCAAGAGAGTGAATTCAGATGAGACATTAAAACAAAAAAAAACTGGCCTTTTTGGCCTTTATTTTATTTTTTTAATTGCATGCGCAAAGTGTTAATAAAGAGTGTTTTTAAATTTTATATTTTGTTACTTGTATCAATAAAATGTTGTTTAAAGTTAGGTATTATGCGGATTGACCCATAATAAGCAATTTTTTAAATGTAAATTTTCATAAATGATTAGTAAAAATAATCTTTTATTTTAATTAAGGGGCAATGCAGGGTTGTTATGATTTTGCCTAACCCGAAAAAACCTAGGTGAGTTTTTTCAAAAAAGCCCACTTGAAAAAACCTAACTGGCTTATTTTCAAAATTTCAACTTTAATTACGTAGGTAATACATCTCTTAATATCAGTACATCACTTGTAAAGTTTATAAACAGCTCCCTATCTCCTGCCACACCACCACTACCTAAGGGAATAAAAATAATTAGACTTCACATAGGCATAAAAACTTTCTAGAGAAAATTTTTATACCTATGCGTATTAAAATGAATAAGGATTTTTTAACCATCAAAAATCATTAGTTTAAAAAGTTCTAATTAAATTAAGCACTAGTATATTACTTAAAATTATTACTAACAGTCAATTTATCTAAGAGAAAACCATGATTGGGGTTGTTATTGTTTAATATGTTTTTTCATGCATGATTAATATAATTGTAATTAGTTCTACTATTAATTTAACCACTTTTTATTTATAATTGATTTTTGTAATCAATTAGTTGCTTTAAGTTGTATTTAGTAATAAGCAAACTTTTTTTTCAAATATTCTGAAACCCCATCCCTTCCTCCGAAAAAACCCAAAAACCCCAGATAAAACCCCCAAAATCCTGGAAAAAAAAAACAGTGGGTTGGGTTTTTCTGAAAAACCCAGGTTTTTAACAACCCTGGGCGATGTGTCTTACCCGAAAACAGATTAATGCAATTTTGTGGGTGGGATGGCTAACTGAAATTTATGTCCATTTTATGGAAGTAAATTAGGGTGTGTGTGTGTGATTAAGGCAAACCTGCACGAGGGGTAGCTGCCTAAGATGAGGGATGACTTGGTAGGGGGACTTTCTAAGGGGTTCTAACGCGTATTCAAGTTACATCTGGAGAAAACCTACCAAAACTCCAGACAGAAGTAAATTAGGATTTCTTGCATTTTTTTATGTAAAACCCTTTTTTTTAAGACAGCTGGCTGCGCCGTACAGCCAGTTGCGTCAAAAAAGGGTCTCTAGATCTGTGGCACGTGATGAACATTTTGATCGTCCGCCATCTTGCTGGTAGTTAAGTCGAGCAATGGCAACGGCTGCCCCTTTTTTCAGCATTGGGCAATCTATCCAGCTGTTCTCGCATTCTTCCATTTTTCAGCAGATGTCAGTGCTATTAAAAATAATCGTAACAATTTTTTTATGGGAAATGACATGCTAAAAAGTAAAGTATTATCGTGGAGCTATGTCACCCGCAACTACTTTTATAGAAATCAAATCTATTCTTCGTGATTGGCAACAGTCAAAACGTCAGAGTTTGGTGTCCTCACGGCGAGGACACCGCACCTTAAAAGGTTAAGATATTTTGAAATAAATAAAATTCTTTTTTTTTTTTTTATAATAAATAATTATTAAATTCAAATACATGAAGCAATATACATAACTTGCTAATAATTCATATGCTTTTATTTTTAGAACTGGTTTTTCAGTTAAGAACGACTTAATAGTGAGATTCAGGTAAACTTCGGTTTATTAATTCTGAAGGTCCAAATATTTTTTGCACCAAACTAAGTGGCACATACACAAGAGGGGGTAGGTGTGTGGAGGTCACCCCTCCCTCTTGTGAAAAAAGTTTTAACATACAGCTAATTATTTTTTATCATTAAACATTATATTCATAACCTCTCCTGGAAGGAAGTCTGCATAATTCACTGAACTAAGCTATGTAGTTTGTTTCAGGGTTCTTCATATATCTGTACAGCTATTTTTTTACTAGGATTTTTCTTAAACAAGATACTCAATATAGTCCAAAACAAATATTATGGACATATTTTAATGTTAAATTTGTTTTTATGGAATTTCATTCACTTAAAAAAACATGCTATCAATAAATAAAAAATCTAGTTGATCAATAATAAAATGCTAGAAACTTCCTTACTGGCATGAGTAATGTATAAATAGGACTAAGAAGAACCAAGCAATATCGATCAGCCATGAAACTTTTACTTATTTAATAACTGAATCAGATAATTTTTATTTAATTATGAATAAAACAAAATGAGCAATTTTAAATTTAATCTCTCCAATTACTCTTTTATATGGCGAGTTTTCAAATATTAAGTACTGCGCACAGTACGATTTTTATGTATTTATGTATATTTTTATCCTTAAAAATTTATTAAAGTACGGCAAATTAATAAATAATGAGTGTTTTAAACTTTTCCTTTCAATCTCCGTTAATTTTGTATCATGGATCTGCATAGGTAGTTATGTTTGAGAAAACAATATACTTTATTGATCGCACAAACTGAAAAGGGGGTGAAAAACCCGTAATCATACTAGAGAAAAGCGAAACCAACAGATGACACATCGGAAAAACAAAAATTTATATAACTTTGAATATGAGTATGAATCTTATAACCAAATTCTTGAAACATTCTTTATTTTAAAATTCGATACAAAATGAAGAATTTATACTTACTTCAGACATCAGCGAAGAAAATTTAATATAATTTAGACATCCTTAAAAAAAATATCTTATTTGTAGTTTTCAGTAGGCAGTAGACAGAAAGCTGGTTTTGCGCACAACTTAAATGCGCTTGCGCCATAAGTTGTTGCCAATTTACGAATAATTATCTTAATATGATGGGGAATGTAAAATATTAATTGTATAAAAATGAGAACCCTAAAAAATTCCTTAATATTTTTAATTGTATAAGAATTTCATAAAATAAATTTCATAAAAACATGGATTGATATTTTAGTTTGTAAATACCATGTTGGCAACATCTATAACTATTAAAATGGAAAACGAAACTACATCATGGTTGCGCTTTGTTTAAATTATATTTATGTTTTGTGATCCTGTTAGAAAAGTTTTAAAACTATTATTAACCGTTTTAGAAATATCCTGCTGCTGTAAAAACAGAGATGTGCTAATGTCTTGCTATTAAATTGAGCCATGTTAGTATGCTCTTGAAGAGAATGAAAATTTAACTTTAAAATTATAACTACTGAAAATTCATTATCTGAGACTTGAAAACTATTTTCTTACTATTTTGTAGTCTTAGCTAAAAACAGTTGTGGTCCCGATAGCTAATCTTTTGCTCCTAATGACGTCCAAAGTCAGTTATCCATTTGTAAGTTTATTTTGACTGTGTATTGTTCCTAATCAGTGTGGAAAAATACCCCGGTTTAGACATAAACGTTTTGTTTGAACTTTATGGCCATCCAGGGGGTTGGGGGGGGGTGTTTAGGGTTCATATATCGGTCCCTTCCCCCCCCCCCTCCCCCGAAATTCCATAGACACAGGAAAATGAATTTTCATCTTTTTAAAGAATTATTTTGAGTGTTTACTCTCAAAGTAATGATTTTTTAAGTTCAAAAATATGTATGCATATTACCTATATATTAAGTTTCATGTTACACTCAGTCAAAATCGATTATTATGACTATTTTTTTTTATTAGCAAGTGACAAAGTGGACCATTTTACCCCAATCCCGGAGTAAAATGGTCCATGGCACGGGGTACTATGGACCACAGGAAAAATTTCTAAAAATAAATTAATGTAGTGCATTTTTTAATATAAAATGTGTATTAATTTTCTTTATTCATAGTTTTATCTCATAAAACATATCATTAACGAATATTGAAGTTGGCAAATGATACACCAAAAGATTTTTGTGTCACTGAAAGTCTGCTGTTTTCTTGTAACACTTAAATGCTGCAAAATTATAAGCTAATTTTCTTGTCATTTTTAATGAAACTCCATACTGTATTCCAGCAGCATCTATTATATAGTTTTCCAGTATTTCTTCTTCCTCAGAAAATATCTGCTTATGTGTATAATTTGGGGTTAAATGTAATGGTTAACTTATTACCATTTTCCACTTTCATTAATTTAGATTCTTTATACTTTTGTATATAACATAGAAGTGTTTTTTTAAAAATGCTTGACTCTTTGCAGACCAAATGAATAGACTTTTTATCATCCACAACACTTTTAACTGCCTGCTCCATAACTTCATGTAGCACAGTTCCTCTATTGGTTTTCCTAGTCTTATTTCTTGGCATATTTAAAACAAAAATGAAAAATAAATTTAAGTATATGATAAAAAAAAAGAAAAACAAAACTGAATATATCCTTTGTGATTATGATTAAAATTCTGATTAAATCATTTGAAATGCTTATTTTACCTGATCTTTGAAATTATTCTTATATGACAATTGTAACCTTTTAAAAATTTATTTTATCTCAATTTATCTCTAATATCCATAGGGATAATCTAAAGGACTTATTATTTTTTTTAATGAACTATTTAATTACAACTGTTGTAGCATAAGAATTCAAAATTAACTGAATGATTGTAAAAAAAAAAAAAAAAATAGATAAGAAACCTCAAATTAACAAAGTAAAATGCCTGTTGACTGTTTTTTGAAGTCTAATTTGGATTAATTTTGAAATTTTAAGATATAATACATAGATAACACATCAAAAGTGTAAATTTCATTAATCATTAATTAATTTACTCATAAAGAACAAAAATTATTCTTAATTCCACACATAACTTATAAAAGTATATAGTATACGGTCCATTGTACACCAAATTATGGTGGTTCATTTTACCCCATGTGGATGTCTGACAAAAAATGTCAAAAAAATAACAAATCTTATATTAAATTATTCTAGCTATATGAAATAATACGTATATGATCTTACCTCTTATTGTGCTAAGTTAAATCTTCCAAATCACAATTCTTCAATCAAGAAAAGATGATATGTTTTGATGAAAATATTTACCTCTGCCTACCACAAAGCAACTTTCTAGAATTACCAAAGCGACAAAATCGTCATATGGTAGCAGGGGGCATTTTTGGAATCCAAACATACACAAAAAATTGAATTTTCAAGTAGGTTTTTCTATATCCAAATTATCAAAAATATTTATTTTTATTTTTTTTCGCTGCCAAAATTTGAATAAGATCGTCTGCAGCATACTGCATTAATGCATTGTTCAATGCTTTACGAACTGCATAATAAAATAAAAATGCTTGTCTACTTCATGAACAGAGGCGTAGCTAGGGCTATCAGCACCCGGGGACAACTGACGATTTTGCCCCCCCCCCCATACACATGCACACACACAAACAAGGGGCAGGGGCAAATCCATAAAAGTGCTCCAAAAACTGTAATATTTGAACATTAATTTTTAATAAAAAAGGTGATTAAAAAATACAATTATTTTAAATACGTTAAATATTTTTCATTCCCTTCTCGATTGCATTTTGGCTTGTTTACCAATTACAGCTACTTTCTTTTAACATCAAAATCTTCTGTACCATTTGGCCATAGAACGCCATATCATTTACTCATAGAAGTCCATTATCAACGTAATTCGTTATACAGAGTTATTAATAATTATCTGGTCTTTCATTTACTTTGTTACCGAGTTCAACTGCACTTCATATAATTACTATACCAACTGCAAATATTTATTTTAAAACATTTTTTATTTTTTTTTGGGGGGGGGGGGTGTTAAAAATCTGATACAAATAATTTGAAGACAAATTTTAAGAATAAAATATTTTAATTCATTAACTGACAATTTTCTTTTTGTAAAATTTTTGCCCTTTTAACTCTCCACCTTCAAGGGGACTTTAGCCCCCTCCATTGAGGTGGGCATACGTCAGTGATACAAAAAGGTTTTATTCTTCTTCAGCAGTCGAATGAACTCTATTTAATACTTATATCATGTCAGATCAACACTAATTTATACTTGCTATACCATGTACATCGGCTAACGATTTGCAGTTCGATGAATTGCACACCTGCTAACAAAGAATGTACATATGAGGGCATTCATTTTCTACAATTCGCATATTTTATGGACCCGACTATACCAAACAGATCAAAATGAATTTTTTTGGGGGATTTTTTAAAAAATTACTGATATTTGGAATGTAAGACATTTTGAATTTTTTTCCAGTTTCTGATGTAAAAGGATTTTTTTTTTTTTTTTTTTTTTTAAGAAAATGTTCAAAACTTGTATTATTACTTGTAAACATATTATTAAAAGAACAACCTTAAGCACTGAAAATTTTTAAACCCGCATTTTTATTTCAAAAAATCATAATTAGCATTCAACAATACAGAAAATTTCAAAAGTACAATATTTCTTACCTTAACTTAAAGGTTCTCTTGCTGAAGAGAACCAGAAACACAGATTTTAAAGTATTTTCTACAGTACAAATATACAACTTTTTAAAAAGACAAGTACAACTGAGTATTACCATATAAGGAATGAAAGCGAATCTTAAAGACCAAGTAGAAATATGAGAAAAAAAACATCTCGTATAAATTAAAATAATCTCATAAATTTTAAATAAATTAAATTTATTTAATCGACGAGAAGCCTGTGAATAGCTGATCAACTGTATTTTTTTTTTTCTTATTTGTTGCAAGGATCCCATTATGAACCTATTTAGACATTCAGTTCTCCCCAAATTTCCTCGCATTACGAGGGAGCATCCAGAACTTTAATTTATGACTGAAGTACCAGATGATAATACTTAGTAGGTGTTCTATGCGTAGACATAGCGAATACACAGAAGCCTCTGGTCAATAGTCTCCCAGCAACAAGAAAGCTGAGGAGACAAAAAATCTACGACTGATTTGTTACGCTTCCTATATAAACATACGGGATTCTGAAAAATATTTTGCCTCATGTTCAGTTTGAAGACTGAATTGCGGCCCACACCTTTAATAATTCCAACTTTGATTGTTTGATAATGATTGTATAAAGATTTAAAACAGATTTTTATTAATGAATGCTAAATTCAAGGTTAAATTTATCTAAAATACATAGATTGTTTATATAATTTAAAAAGAATAATTTCACTCAAGTAAAACGGTCGGTTCATTTTTTATACGTTCTTATTAGAAATAATACTATATTTTATTGTACTAATAAGAGCTATATTAAAAGTTGCGTTATTAATTACCAAACGGATGGATCGTACATAGGGGTGGCCTGACACAGTAAGCAAGGTACGCATCTCATCAGGCCGCCATTTTGAACTCAAAAACAGAGAAAAACGTTATCTAGAGCATAAAATTGGACGTCCTTTTTACGTTTGCAGGGGGGTGCCAGGTAACCTAGGGACGCTCCTGATCGTGCAACAGTGAACTGTGTAAAAGCAGTGGCGGGGTCAGAAATGTTTTGGGGGAGGGGCTAAGCTATAAAAAAAGGTTATTTTACTATTTAAAGTACAGTAGAAGATCCGAAATCCGCACAGCTTGGTTCCAGACCTTGTGCAGATTTTAGAATTTTGCGGATTTTGGGTCATAATGGGAAATTTATTCTATTTCCACCCCCCTCAGAAAATAATAGAAAAAAATACAATAGAGATCAAGGGAAACAAATCATGTTACTTATAATTAGAATCATGATTTAAAAATACAGAGGATTAATGCAATATACAAAATTATGAGATTATGGTACAACTTATTTAAACATGTATATTCAATAGTTTAGGACTTTGGGATGTTCTAATTATAGTTTTTATTTATTTATTTATTTTCATTATTTTCTGTTTGTAACACAGCTTTGCTGCTCTACAAATCTGAGATATTTTTTTTTTCTCACAGCCTAACCTTCATTAAATGTTAATTTATCAACTTTTTGATCATCCTCACTTGTTACTGTGTCAGAGTCTGTGTCATGTGATCATAATTCAGTGTCAATTATGTCACTGTCAGTCATTTGAAAGTTATCAATGTTGAGATTAAAGCTCGCAGACTGTTAAAAAAAAAAAAAAATTCAAGTGGGAATAGCTTATTTAGTTTTACTTTGTGGTTATACTGTAGTTTTCTGAACTGGCAGCTGGCAGGGCAGATTTCATTGTTTACGTTGAACAGGCAGTGCAGATTTTAGAGCCTTGCGGATTTCGGATCGGCGGATTTTGGGTCTTCTACTGTATATGATAAAGCAGAATGTTCTTTAGCAAGGACGTATTTGGGGGGGGAGAGACCCACCCCAACCCGGAATTTTGATTTTTTTTTTTTACAAAAATGATAATGATATAGTCTTTTTGTAAAAATTCGGCCTTTTTTACCATTTGGAACCCCACCCCCTTCCCCGAAATTTTTGAACCCCCTCCAAAATGTTTTCTGGATACGTGCCTGTTCTTTAGCAATCTGTTATGGAGGGTGGGCTGAAGCCCCCTAGGCCCTTCACTGCATGTACTATAGGGAAAGGAAAGTGTGAAAGTGTAGTAATGTGTCCCACTTATGAAAAACAGCTTTGTAATTATTTGAGGTTGGGAGACTAGGAAATTCAAAGGAAAAAAAAAAAAAAAAGCTCGAGGAAAAGTTTACTCAGCAAATTTTTAAATATGCCTTTTAGCCCATAGATCAAGTTATAAGATTTTACACCTTCTAGGCCTGCTCTTTGTAAGGTGTTAAAATGTAAATTGTTTTACTTCTCATATTCACTGCTGACTCAACGTATACTAGCAACTTGGGCAGATTCAAGGGGCGCTATGGGTTTAGGGGGCGTCATCATATCAAAGCACGATCTTATAGGGAGGGAACTGATTTCGTTCTTTTTTTCCTTTTATGGTGTATTCAAGGCCAGACTGTGTCCCACCTGGCTATGGTCAGGTGAGCCCCCTTTGTGGATTCTTCGCATACTTTGTTATCATCGTCGTTTGTATTGATTTTGGCGTGTTAAAAGATTTTTTCTAAGAAAGGGTTGCCTGAGATCGAGAGGTGGAAGTCAATGGAAAATTTTACAAATCACGAAAATATTCCTCGAAATAACCGTTCTTTACTCGTTAAAAACAAGTTATACTCTAATAGACTTAACATTGTACTAGACAAGTATATTTCAGATTTTCAAATTAAATCTGGGTTCTTCTTAAATAAGAGCTCGTTATTATAAACGAGTTAGACTTATTCAAAAAGGGTGCCAAAAATTAGCTTGCCGAGAGGCACCAGCTACCTTAGATTCGGTTCTGCTTATATTCTGCCGTTTCTTTAAAAACCGAAAAGGAACATAAAAATCCGAAAGTATTTCATTTCATTAAAAAAGTAATGCATTATGCACGGGGCACCAGTTCGACCGCCCCTCCACCGCATGCGGAGTTTAAGAGAGCTTTTTTGGTTTTGAGAAAGTCATTATTCGCGGCCGATGAATAAGATACGTATGCTTTTTTTACAATAGCTAATGCATAAAAGTTTGATTTGTATTACAATAAATATCGAAAACTAAATCCTCCAAGACCATTCTAAATGTTAACTGGGAAAACTTGAATAATGTATTGGTTTGTTTGACCTTGATAAAATACTGTAAACAAGAATTCTGGAACATCCTAAGAATTTAGTCAAGAGACAAAAAAGACCAAACATAAAAAACGCAATTGCACGATAGAAATTTTGCCCTCTCCCCTGGTATTCTGTGTTCTTCGTCCGATCTGCGCTGTGACTGTGCATGTGCACAGTTCCCGGTACACCTTTACTATTTTACTCCCTTCCGCGATTTCATTCCACCAGCAGTGCCTTTATGTCTTTCTCCTCCCACACACACAGAAGACCGCAAGACAGAAGAAAAAAGAACTAGGAGTCTCTCTGACCTCCTCAGCAGTCGGGGGAATGGGGAAACTCAACTCGCTTTTCAAAGAAAATCTTCAGAAATATCTACAAACATTTCCTGTACAAGTTATTTTAAAAAGTTTGATTACAATTTTATTAAAAGAATTCATTTGTTGTTGCTCTATTTTTCTTTTTCTGTCAACAAATAAAACCCCAAATACCATTTTTTTCTAAAATTTCGTAGCATCAATGGTGCCCCTTTGGAGCTGCGCCCGGGGACAGATGTCCCCCTTTGTCCCCCCCCTACCTATGCCACTGTTCATGAAAGATTATTCCTCAAGCATTAGTGCTGTAACTTAAACCTAAAATGTAGCATTATATGATCTAGAAACAAGACACTTTGAAAGTGAAGAGTTTCATCCACACACCGTGAGATTTAAAAAAAAAAAAAAAAAAAAAAAAAACCCTGAATATGTTCTTAAATTTGCTTCCATAGTGGGAGAGGAATTCAGAAAACCGATGAAAGAGCAGAATCAGGGATACAGTTTGATGGTGCAGCTACATATCTAGCATCTACAACCAAAATTTAATTACACCACTTGATGGCTAAAGGATGAAAAAATTTGTTATGTTGAGCGAGGACAGTTATGCATTGCTAGATGATGAAGCACCGCCATTTTGAGTTCGTTTAGCTGCATCACATAATGTTCGTTTATTATCACACGAACATGATCACTGAAGCTAGACATTCATTTGTGTTTCAATCATCAGCTTTCACCAAGATCTATTGATTGCATATGTAAAACATTGGTGTGAAATAGTTTCAGTGAATATATATAGTGTTAAAAAATAATAATAATAAGTATACTGGTTTAACGTTTACCAGAAGTACCAATGTATCCTATATGCCATTTGTTTCATACTTTTCGAATCACAGACCTATAAAGTTGTAACATAGAAATTATTTGTTTGCTTGATTTCTTTTCTGAACCCAATGAAACTCAAAGAAAATATTTCTTGCTGTGTACATGTATTTGGGTAAAACTCATGGTCATGTCCACAACACCAGCCAAACAACCAGTTTTTTTTTTCTTCTTCTTTTGTATTTATGACACAAACTTTACATCACGAAACAAACAAATTTTGCCTTTTTGGAGATTTCCCATCACTGGAATTAATTCAAAATAATGCAAGTAAGGAAAATGTTCATTTCCTACTGTGCGAAGAATGGGCATGCAGCTAGTGATTAAAATAATATGAATGCAATTTCTTTTTGTTTCAGTTATTGAACTGGATTTGGGGACATCAGACTAAAGTTCCACCTATTAATATTTCAACTAGTAAGAAGAAGGAAGTATTCTACGCTGCTGGACCAGTTGGTATATGCTATGATTGGATAAAAAATGAACAACATTACTTGTTAGCCCATGTAAGCTTGATTAACCTAATATTATTTTAATTTTACTATGATACAGTATTATATAGTTGAAAACCATTTGTGTAAACAAAATGTTTTAAGGTATCATCTCCTCAAATTGTGTGTATTGTAATATACCATGTTGTAAAATTTGTTGAAAAGATGTTTCTGTGGTTAGTCAATGTTGGTTCATTTGTGAAAATTGTGTTGAAACAGGTAAATACCACTCAAATGATATTTTTAAGTAGTCTATAAATTCCAACTTTCAGTTAAATTGCATTTGTCCTTTAATAACGTTTTTAAAAAAATCACCACTGGTACTGACAAAATTGGCTATAAGCTTCTCACTTAATTTTTTAGAGATCTTCATAAGTTTTTAAACTACTTTTAAACGTGTTGTTGGCTTTTTTGTTTTTTTTTTTTTCATTGCTTTCAAAATGGCTGCCTGGTTTTCTTTTCTTTTCTCTCATCTTCGTATGCGATATTTTTGTTTATCCCTTGACTTTCTATGAAATTTTTCATGGTCCTCCTAGAAGAGAAGTGTTGGTTGTGATTCAACCTACTTGATGTGTTAGTATTCTCTGATTGATCATGAGGAGGCTTATTTTATCATGATGGGGAACATTCTCTCTGGACAGAAGTTGCCTGGCTGTTCTAATTTGAGTACAAGCTGAGTAGAAGTCAGCATGACTTTGACAGTTCGGTGATGGAGCAGTCACATAGATGTTTGGTGGGCTAAATGCCTTAGACATAATTAATATCACTCCTTTCAGATTTTTTTTTCTTGTGTGCTCCAAAGGAAAAGAAAAATCTAGTTTTCACTCTATCATCATAATGGAACTTCTTTGTGGTGATCTTGATAGTGCTATTTTCTTGGACGGATTTATCTCGCAGGACTTGTTTATCGTGTCTCTGTGTAGCCTTTGAGATAGCAAGCCTACATGTGGCCTAATGATACTATTTTTTTGTTAATGCTGGTTTGCTTGTCAACCTAAGTGATTTGCTGTTTACCTTGGATCAGTGCCTGATCATCTGATTCGATCCCTCCAAGACACCTGTGTCTAGTGTCCAATCCAAATATTTTGGTGGCCTGATACATTTTTCTTATGTTCTACCAGGGTTGTGAATACAGTCCAAATATTTAGTGGCACCATATATTTTGCTATCTTTCAAAATTGCAGAAATAAGTGTAATTTATAGTCACCCATGCAGATTTTTACTCCCTTGTACATTAATTCATTGAAAGTCTTTGGTCAATGACTAAAAAACTTTGGCTATGACTAAATTTTTGTCAATGACTAAAAGACTTTGGCTATCCAAAAAACTTCACAGACTGTCTCAAGCTTGTCGGCTTTTGGTGAAATATCGCCAAATTAAGTGTCAGAAGGAAATCTTTCAAATTGAACCCAGCTTGGCTATACTGGAAATATTTGGCTAGAAATTGCTAAACCTTACTATTACTGCAGCTTTTTATTGCTTTCAAACAAAATAAGTTTAGATGAAGTGTGCCGATAATTTTGATTTAATAGACGTGCAAGAAAGTCATGTGTTGTCCATATCAGATTTTTTGTTTGCACCGTGCAACCTCTTATTTGCATACTTGGTTTTACGATTGAAATTTGAGAAAATGCAGGACATTTTCTGAGTCTATATAAGGCCAGGACTGGGAGGTTGGGGATCCCGCCCGTCTCAAGAGAAGGGGGGGCCCGGTTATTGTCTAACCGATAAATAATAGGATGTGTTAACTTCCGGGGTATGGGAGGGAGGTATGGTGTTATTATTAATCAATTATGATTGATAATTAATGCATTAATAAAATATTGATCTATTAATTAATATGCATCATTCATATTAATTAATCCCTTCTTCATTCGGGAACCCTCACTCAAAGAATTTTGAGAACTACATTTAAAATGAAGTGTTTTGAAGCCTTCTGTTGCGCAATTGCAGCTGTAAAAAATTTCGTATGTGTCAAACTTCATTGCTATCAGTACAGCACTTTTTAAAAATTTTCTTTCTTTTTTCTGCTTGGGGGCCCACCCGTCTGCAGACAGTCGGACACACTGGCCAGTCCGGGCCTGGTCTATATATAAGCACTATATTGGCAATTAACTTTTAACAGACCAAATTGAAATCCAGACATACTTCATTTATTTATTTTTTTTCATATTTTCTCGTTTAATGCATTAGTTAAAGAATATTAGTCATGTAAATGGGGGGGGGGGATATTTTATACAATTTTCACTGTATTCCTAATTGAGAGCGTGGGTCTTTTCTGACTATACTTTTACATTGATGTCAAAAACAGAATATACTGACAGGTAGATTAAATGATAATTAACATATTAAGACTCAGTAAAAGATTTATTTTTAAATTTAAGTAAAGCTATGAAAGTTTGTAGGAGGGGGTATATCAAAATAGCTCTGTAAAAATTTATGAAAATGAGTGTTTTAATGACTTTTTGTCCAGTTTCCCATTTAATGATAGAAATGCAACTTCTATTTCAATAAATCGAGTCATCTTTTAACTTTATCTGCTAATTTTTTCCTATTCAGTATTGATAAAATTTCGTTGTTGAATTTTTTTTTTTTTTTTTTTTTTATGTTCCCAACTGCGATAGAAATAAATATCAATTTTCATACAAAATTTTAGTCTAACATTCTAGTTTTACCAAATTTCAATCATTCCAATAAGAGAAAACAAGATATTTAGAAGAATATATATATATAATATATATATTTCCCACCATTACTGGAATGAGATGGCCCACCTATGGAACCTAATATATGCTGTGCTACTGATGTATATGTGTATATAGAGTAATTCATATTAAAAGTATTTTTAATTTCTTCCCCTTTTGTTCTGAAGAAGAATGATATAGTTTGTACTGCTGTAACTCCTGACAGAAGATATTTAGTTTCTGCTGATAAGGGTGAAGAAAATGCATTAATAATTTGGGATGCGGAAACTAGGTGAACAGAACTTATTTATTGCACACATATTTCTTTTTATTATTAAAATTCTTATAAAACTATACTTTTTACTAACAACACTTTTTGTCTATAATTTGCTTTCTTTTCTTTTATAATAATAGGGAAATCTTCCATATAATATCTGATTATATTCCCATTGAAGGTATTTCAAGCATGTGTTTCTCATGTGATGGAAGTCAGCTTTTAACATTAATGAAAAGCAATCCACAGGTTGTTTTTTGCATTTAACGAGCTATTTTCATTATTGAATGTGTGCTAATCTCTCTTTTTTTTTTCAATTTTGTGCTTATCAGTTTCATTTTAAAAATGTCAATCTATTATAAATTAGCTTTAGATCACACTGTGTATTACATTTCAGCAAATAAACAAAATAATGGCATTTTGCATGTGGTAAAAAATAGAGTGCAAAATTAGAAAAACTTATTAATATAATCTGTATAAAATAATGCATTTACTATGTAGCAGTTTTATTAAAAATATTTGAAGAGTGTAGATGCAAAAGTCACATTATCTACTTTTTAAGGTTGAGTTATTTATATCACCATGTTCATCTTTTTTAGGTAAATCAGACAGTAATCATCATTTGGGCCACAATGAACATAAGGCTTTTTTTTTTTTTTTTTTTTTTTTTTTTTTTTTAAATCTGCAAATCTCATTGTGATGTTTAAATCACATTATTCATCAACTTTTTTGCAGCAAAAGTCACACTGTCCTAATTCAATCAATCAAAAGGGATTGCAAAGGATTACATGATTGCTTCCTTTACATCTGTTGATGCTTTTAAAGAATAACCAAGTAACCTTTTTAGTAAATGTTTTTTGCTTGTTGATTTTTGTCACTCATTACCTTCCAAAATAACTTAATGAAAACTAATATTCAGATATATATATTTTTTTTTACTCTTTTTGTTATAAAATCTTGACTATTTTTCTTTATGAATAACATTACCCATTGAGTTTGCTGTAAAACTCACATTTTCCATATTTAAATTTAAATTATAACTTTACCAAAATTATTACAGGTTCAGGACTATGTGTAAGTAGTTGTTGAAAAGTATATTAAATACCAAAGAATTGTGCCAACATATCATGTTTGTCAGTGATGCTTTTTGCATGTTTTATAAGAACTTGAAGAGTGGAGGGTGTAAGTTTTGCATCTACACCCTTCAAATATATTAATTCTTGCAATGAAATTAGAAGCTGTTATTTGTTTTACGATATAAAGTTGATATAGGAAGAAACTTCTTTCCTTTAAAATATCGCAGTCATGTGCACACAAACATAAAAAGCCAGATTCTTAAGAAAACTAACTAACCCAGAAATATCAGGACAGTAATTTGAGTAACTTTAGTGTGTGTTATTAGATTAAAATATGAATTAGAGCACATATGGGTAATCTTTAACCCACAGTCCAGATGTGGCCCACCACGGTTTTTGATCCGGCCTGCAGAACATGTCAAAACTCAGTATAATACCCATATAAACCATTCAAAATCACAGTTACATGGCCCACGACTTCGTTAACATCCTGAAGTTTGACCCAAGACTGCCCCACCAGTGGCATAGTGCATAGTGCTCTTAAGTAGGAGGCATAAGGTGCCTGGTTCGAAACTAGGTTGCATCCGTCAACCTATCCATTAAAAGTTTTCTGTGGTTTCCTCTGAAACTTAGCATAAATACAGGTTAGAACCCCCTTAGAAAGACCCTCACGGAGGGCACCCCACCCTTCGGCGTAGAGCCCACATGTAGTTAATCGGCCATAACCCTACAAACAAACATATTGCCCTGAGACATTGCTTGCATCCTAAAGTTTAGGCCACAACTTTTCAAAGGTTACCCATATCTGACCTAAAATAGAGCGCTAGACTTAGTGCAATTAAAATCTTTTATAAAAGTACATGTAGAGTATTGGTTAATTTTTATTTTTCACTTTAATATTTTACTTGAATAACTTTGTTTTTTATTATAATTCAATGAAGTTTTTTTAATTGACTTATGTTTTTTTTAAAGGAACTCTGCATATGGAACTGGAAAGATAAAAATATTTTACCCAATTTTTCATACAAGTACAGAAATAATGCTGAGTATCAGGTATCAAAGCCAAAATTTGCTTTCGCATTAGTAATTATAATTCATAACACTATTGTTTTTAATTAATGTCTTATAGATAATGACATAGTTATCCAATAATCAATATACCATATTTCCTTGTTTATAAGGTATACTGTAATTTATAAGATACTAGCTGAAGTGCCCATTCTTTGCACGGAAATGGAGATTGTTAAAACAACTGATATGAGCAAAGAAGTATATTTATCCACTTATCTTAAGTTTTGTCTCATAAATAATTTATATATTCATCTCTGGTTACATATTTCATAATGTGAAAACTTGAACTTGATGTTATTTTTTCTGTCAAAATTTGCTGTAACTTACTAATACACTTTTTTCTGTCAAAATTTGCTGTAACTTACTAATACACTTTTTTGTAACTTACCAATACACTTTTAAACACATTATGTAGAAAAATAATGTCAATGACTAATTTCATTTCCAATTTTAACATTAAAATTTAGGTAACATACCAACAGTATCTGTTGTTGTTACTTAAGTTATATCAATCCAACAAAAAGTGAAATGATTTTTAAAGGTCTTAAGATTTGGAAAATAAAAATACACACATGTATATGAAACAAATAAAACATTAATCCTTGCGGAATCTTATTGGATTCCAATTTGCTGAGAATATCCGCCCCTAGAATTTTTAGAATCTGAAAAAGAAAGCACATAAATATAGAACAAATAGAACATTAACTCAATGGTTCCTTAGAAAGTACTCAGATTTTTAATGCTATTCTTGGTATTCTGCATCTCTTAATTATATCATAAAATTACAATCTTTATTAAAATTTATATTTTAAAATAGTAGAGTTTGGCAATCTCTCCACGACTATGTAAGATATTGGTAAGCTGGGTTCAGTTTTGCCAACTTATTTTTCAGTGCCAAACTTGGGGATAAATCTCCAAAAGTGGCTAAATTAATGAATTTTGACATATTTTGACAACTCTGTAAGCAGTTGTTTAAAAACACTGTTTTTTTTTTCCAATTTTCTGAATGATAATATTGTCAGAATGTGACCAAATTAATATGGGACCACTTTTAAGCTATCTCCTTTCCAATTTTAAAAAAAAAATTGAAAAGGAGTACAATGGGTAAAAAAAAGATTGTTTTGTTGCATAAAAATCAGTCAATTATTCTACAAATTTAGAATCGATGAAAATTTCCAATGTGTAATAATAGGGTTTGGCAATTTCTCACCAAATATTGAAGATATTGCCAAGCTGGGTTCAATTTTGCAAACTTATTTTTCGGTGATTTTGCAAACTTATTTAACTTGGCAATAAATCGCCAACAGGGCCTTTTGACAAATTACTAATGCTGTTAGTGGCAACCTTTCAGGCAATGATTTAAAAGCACGTTTTTTTTTCGCAATTTTCTGAATGATGATATTATCAGAACATGCCCAAATTAATATGGGACCACCCTTAAGCTATCTCCTTTCCAATAAAAAAAGAATTTTTGAAACAGGTACTTGTGATCAAAATTATCATTCTACACACATAATATATATATGTGCGTGTGTGTGTGTATACGCATTGAACATAGTACCTCCTCCTTTTTTTGCTGGACTTTGCTAGTATATTCATCTGAAAACATTTCTTGAGCATCTATATATAATATTAAAATGCTAAGGCTGCTCGGGACAGATTCTTGAAGTCATTTCTGATGCAGTTTGACCATGCGCTTTGACCGTAATACTCTCCTTGACCAATTAGTAACCAGAATAAAAGCCTGTCTTTGCACATAAGTACGGCATTTCATAAAGTATTACATCATTTTCATGTCAAATTAAGCATGAAAAAGGATTAAGTCAAAATGCATTTCTTAAAGTTCATAAATTTTAAAATTGCTAGTTCACTATCTGGCCAAAAGTATCCGGACACCCAGTGGTATGGACTTGGAGCCTCCTGAGGCACATATTAATATGATGTTGGTCCTCTTCTTGCATCGATGACAGCCTGCACATGCCTGGGAAGACTTTCCACCAGTTTTTGATAGGTGGCCATAGGAATTCACTTCCAGACATCCATCACAACTAAAGTGAGTGCTTGCAGTGAGGATGGTCGATTTGGCTATCTACGTAATATGTGCTCTAATTTATCCCAAAAGTGTTCTATGGGATTTCGATAGAGGCTCTGAAAAGGTCAGTCCAGTTTTTGAATGCCCATTTCGTCAAACCACGTCTGTGCAAGCCTCTCCCAGGCAGCAAAACAGTTCGGTAAAAAGTTGGCCGACTGTCTATTTCCTCGGCTCATACTCGGGAATTTTTGTCCGACATCCATTTCACGTCAGCTGAAGCTATACCGCCGATGTGTAATTCATTCTGCAGCTCCCTGACCTCGGGAGAAAACTCAACCAACTTCCTCCATATACTCCTTGGTCTCAGGTATTTTTGATTCGTTGAACCGATGTCAGGGTCAGACTTCGAAAGGACTATTCCGCCCTAACGTCGATTTGAATTTCGCCCGCTCCTATCTCTTTTATCTTCCACCCTATAAGAAGCCCCCTTTTCATTCTGCCTGGCAGTATTTTTTTCGGGAGCGTTCAGTTAGCTTCGTTTGACACAGTGCAGTGTTGCGATGCAAAATGTTGGCTGGCCGCTGGCATATTCAAAAGTTTAACGGCTTACACAAGATAACATACCAACAAGAAACACACTCAATTTAAAAAGGTTAGTAAATTATTTCTGTGTTTGTTCACTTAAAACAAATGTACTTTTGTTACTTGTTGAAATCTCTGCTGAACAGAAAATAAAATTGCATGCATAATATAATTGTATCTGAAGTCGAAGTAAACAATTTATGATTTACAGCGACTTTGCAATCTTTTTTAAAAGAATAAAACATCGAATATTTAAAAAATAATAATAAAATACTGAAAATATATTTTTTCCATTACATATTTTCCAAAACCTATTTCTTTTTATAACATTGAAATTAAACGCGGGCATTGCAAATGAACTAGTTTCATTTCTTCATTCTTTAACTAGCATTTTGAGCATTTTAAAAGTCCTTATAACTCTGTATGGTTAGCACAAATACTTCCCCATGTGCTTCTTTGTATTGCATTTAATACAAGTCTCATTATAAATTTAATTACCTAATCGCTGAATTTCCTTGAAATAAATTGGGACATTTTGAATTTATCCAAGAAGAATTTTCTCTTGTAAATACACAAAATATCACAATATATATTTTAATTTATGTGACACTATAATTATGTAATTAAATATATGCATAACAATTTACTTATGTTCAGCAAGAGTTTCAACGTTTTAACACAGAAATAATTTACTCATCTGATTTCTAAAATATTATTAGACTAGATTCATGACTAAATATTAGATATTTATTTTTTATTTAATAGGAAAATATTTTAAGAGAGATAGATATGTCTTAAATTCTATAAAAATGAAAGGGCAAATAAAAATTATATTAGTTAAATTGTGAAATTTAGCATACTACATTAGGTGTTGATGGGTGTTAAAAGTTACTGTATTTTGAAAATATAACTATTAATTAACATCTTTATTTGAAGAAATTAATTATCCGAATTAAGATCACTTTCTTCATCAATGTAAAGTGGAAAATTTAAATGGTATAGCTCATTAAAAACGTCCCTAAAGCAATAGATGCAATCTCGACTGAATCAGGATAAGAGAGCAAATTGTCGGGGAATCCTCAGCAAATCGCCCGGAGACACACAGAATCCCTCCGGAGTAGACAGTCCAGGGACCGTCACCCAACCTGACATCCCCAACCTTCAACGGAAGTCCTGCGCCAAGGTCGAACGGGTGAAATTGGGGTCCCGTGAAGACAGTTGGCCGAGATGAGGCCGGGGATTTCTTGCTGCTTGGGCTATGTGTGAATGGAGCAGTTATACTGCTGGAAGAGAAATAGGCCTTCCATGAAATATTGCCACAGTATTGGGAATACAGTATTGTCCAGAATGTCCACATACATCGCAGAGTTCATGTTTCCAACCACAGGAACTAACGAACCCAGGCCAAGCCATGAGTAACGCCTCCCCCCCCCCCCCCCCCAACATTATACTGCCACCACCAATTTTAACAGTCGGCACAATTCAGTCACTCTTAAAACGTTCACTGGGCATCCGCCAAACTCAGATGCGTCCCTCCGACTGCCAGACTGTGAAGCGAGATTCATTACTCCAAAGAACAGTTTTCTACATGTTCACAGTCCAATGACGGTGATCTCTGCACCATTGCAATCGATGCTTCGCATTCTGTGGAGTGATGTTCGGCTTGTGAGCGGCTTCACGACCATGGAATCCCACGTTGTTTAACTCTCGATGAACAGTCCTGCTGCTAGCACTAACGCCTGTTGGACTTTGGAACTGCTGAGAAATTTCCACCAATGAGGACTTGAGATTGTTTTTTCACTACCTTTTTCAGAGTTCTGCGGCTGCATTCACTAAGTTTTTTCGGCCTACCACTGCGTTTTTCTGCAGTTTCACTGCCTCGACGTTTCCACTTCACAATTACATCACTCTCAGTGGATTTAGGCTTCTGTAGAATATCCACAATCTCACAAAGTGATTTCTCACAAAGGTGGCATCCCACTATACTGCCATGATCGAACTCTCTAAGCTCCTTTGACATACTCATTGCTTCACAAACGCATACATACAACCTGACAAACCGCTACCAACATTTTTATAACTTTCGATTATGCATCAAATTGCGTCACCCGCCAAAACTACTTTTTTAGGGGGTGTCCGGATACTTTTGGCCAGATAGTGTATGATTGTGTGGATAACAGGAGTTTAAGATTTCTTTTCCTGATTGTTTATATTCGTAAGGTTATTTGTTAACTAAAATATTGTGTGCCTGTGAAATCAGAGCAGGAATGAAATGTTTTATATGCAAAAGAATAAGGATTTGGAAATTTCCGAGACTAAAATGTATAACCTTTTAATTTGGCAAAAAATAAAATGGCCGATATGCCAATTTTTTTAAGATATAGCGGCTTGCGCAGTTTTAAGCTTGGTACAATTTACCGAGAGAGCGTAAGGAAATAATATAATTAAAAACAAGTGTGGGTTTTATTAGGATACATTTAGGCATTAAATTTTAATTTTCTGTGCTGAAATAATGCAGTTATTAAGACAATTTTAAGCGATCTACACAATTTTCAACAAGTTAAGTAAATTGATTTAAACTAGGGGAATTCCACAAAATTTAAGTTCATTGAAATTCTCGTATTTTGTACATCATATTTAACAATAAATAAAACACATTAGCACATACTTAATAATTTAAAATACTGCTCCTTTTCAAATAGATGCTTGTTTTACTTTGGCAATCGAATCACATAAGTGATAGATAACTATTTCCCATTTTGTTTGCGGTTAAATCAATGCTTCAAATGATTCCTAGGAAAAAAAATCGCGCAAAAAGATGTATGTAGTCACTTTGGCAATCGAAGTACTATACATGTAATAAATAATTGATTCTTATTTGTTAAAGCACCAGTATGGAAGTTTCTTTTACTGGAAACTGTCTAATATAGTTTTTGTTTTGCAAATTAAAATGTAAGTTAATTCCTACTTTAGGACCTTTCTTAGCAAAGTTGGCGATAAATATTCAAATATAGTGTAACTCTGTGTTTAATAACGTGTGTTTTTGCATTTACGTATTGCTAATTCCATTCCATGATTGAGATGAGCTGATGTTACGAGCACGTGCCTAAATAACCTTTTTTTTTTTTTTAAGTGTTGCCAAACACTGTGTAATCACATGAATTATTTATAAATACGAATGTTTTTAATAACGGTAAGGCTAGGCTGCCTATAAATTATTGCCTTTATTGTCAAGTTAATTTGTGACTCATTTTAGCTATTTGACATTGACTGGCGGCGTTAATTATGCCAATATATGAATTCTAGCAACGTAAACATAAATAATTCATTTCATGTTTTATTTTTAACCCCTTAACCAGCTTCCTCGGATATATTCCTCGAACTTGTCTGTCCAATTTTCGGCTGTCCCGACCTATTTCGTCAGCAAGGAACAGTATCTTTTTCGGCTGCCCCAAATGTGAATCTCAGGCACATTCAATTCTGTCTCATTCCTTTCCCCGTTTGTTGGCCAAGAAAAACAAATGTTATTTATTGCCCTCCATTCATAGCTATCCTGGGCTAGAAGAGGGAGATGGAGGGAGATAGTGAGTTTCCCCATTCCCCAATTAGAAACCTCCCCTTCCTCCTGATGCTCCACTGCCATGAGAGTTTTTCTGAGGAATTCATAAAAAGAGAAGCAAAAAGTGTCATTTACAAAACAAATGCTTCTCTCTTTCTCTCTGACCTATCAGTAACCAGAATAAAAGCCTGTCTTTGCACATAAGTACGGCATTTCATAAAGTATTATGTCATTTTCATGTCAAATTAAGCATGAAAAAGGATTAAGTCAAAATGCATTTCTTAAAGTTCATAAATTTTAAAATTGCTAGTATGATTGTGTGGATAACAGGAGTTTAAGATTTCTTTTCCTGATTGTTTATATTCGTAAGGTTATTTGTTAACTAAAATATTGTGCGCCTGTGAAATCAGAGCAGGAATGAAATGTTTTATACGCAAAAGAATAAGGATTTGGAAATTTCTGAGACTAAAATGTATAACCTTTTAATTTGGCAAAAAATAAAATGGCCGATATGCCAATTTTTTGAGGATATAGCGGCTTGCGCAGTTTTAAGCTTGGTACAATTTTAGAGCGTAAGGAAATAATATAATTAAAAACAATTGTGGGTTTTATTAGGATACATTTAGGCATTAAATTTTAATTTTCTGTGCTGAAATAATGCAGTTATTAAGGCAATTTTAAGCGATCTATCTTCACAATTTTCAACAAGTAAATTGATTTAAGCTAGGGGAATTCCACAAAATTTAAGATCATTGAAATTCTCGTATTTTGTACATCATATTTAACAATAAATAAAACACATTGACACATACTTAATAATTTAAAATACTGCTCCTTTTCAAATAGATGCTTGTTTTACTTTGGCAATCGAATCACATAAGTGGGTCCATTTCTGCATATAAATTTCATAGAATTTTTGATTATTAATTCAATTCTCAACATTAGATATTTTCTGCAGAAATCGATGGTTGTAAGAATAAAACAATTGTTTTTTCAAAAAATTATCAGAAATTTTTATTACCCCCAAAAAATATATTTGGAAAAAGATAAAGCGTTTCCCCCCCCTTTTTTTTTGAGGGGGTGTAGAATGGATCTCTACAGTCAAGAGTCATCATAAGTAAAATGCTACTAATGCACTGACTAAATTTTAAACCCCCATGATTCCCCCACTGGCTACAGCCTTGCTCATTAGCATGTTATATATTTAAATATATCAGATCATGGTTTGCATTGGAAAAACATGCACAATGAACAAGGTACTGTTTAAAAATTTTGAATAAGCTCTTATAAGATATTAAGTACTCTTCTTTGACGTATAGCTAAAACTAAAGTAAAGAGCATATTGCCTTTTTAATTAATTAATTACGGTTAAGATTCCTAATATTCTCCTGGAAGGGAGAATCTGTAATTTTGAGTTCATTGAAGAATATTACTTTAAAATAGTCGCTTAACTTTTAACCAGAATAAAAAATTAACTCCATCAGATATTTCCAGACAGTCAGAATGTTTGCACCTAAGATGCATTAAATACTAAATTAGTAAAATTTATTGAACTACTAGGAAGAAAGGATTTAAAAAATATTATTTCATCGAATAACCTCTGAGACGTGATATACTTAAGAGTATCAAAAATGTGTTGCTTTTCCAGGTTTATAATTTTACAAATTAACACTTGTGAGTAAATATTTTCGATTTTTTTGCATCTCGCGTGCTTTTCATTATGGCCAACATAGTTATCAAAAACTTTGGTTAAACAGCATTAATATAAATCACACAATAAAAATTCACCTGATTGAGACAAAGCCTTACAAAATTTATCAGCGAATGCTTGACACTCCATAATCTTTTCCCTGGTGAAAGATACTAGGAACCTTTACACCTACCCCTATGACCCCCCTCTCTAAACCACAGAATTCCTTGAAAAACTGAGGGTGAATCTCCACTCTCTCTGCTAACAATGGGCGGGTTGTGCCCTGTAATTTCTTGACATTTGAATAGGGGGAATGACAGTAGCTGAGCAGGACAACCAACATTTGTATGGCTGTGTACTAAGCCATTTTCTGTTAGTTTTTCCAGCAGAAGCTTCAGCAAAAAAGAGAAGAAAAGTTTTTCTTTACAAGACAGTGAAGAGGTTAAAATTGTTATAGTTTCCGTAGCAGCAAAATCCATTGTTGCCACTTAAATTGTTAAATTGTATAATTGTTAATTAATGAAACACTCATTTCTATAGCTCTTAACACTCGAAAAAGTGAAAACGCATTAAATATGAAACAAATAAAACTTTAAAATACTTGCACTTTAAAAATAATTGAAGTTATTTTGCAATTCTAAATATTTTTTTCATTTTATTTCCTTCACGCATGGATGTCATTTTTACGTCAGATAACGTGCTGTTTTGCTGGCAAATTATCCGGAGTGGCTCTTAAGCACTAACATATGTGCTGCTCCGGACATAGGCAAGAGCGTTATGGCCAGCGCGTATTTGCATAACCCCACTGTGTTAATCAGAGTTTTCTGGTATCGGATTTTTTACCCCTTTTTCTACCATGGAAATTCCCATCCTGAAGTATTGATCATGAAAAAAAAAATGATCAATTATACATAAGCATAAGTTGTCACGTCATGAAAAACCGTTGTAGATGGCAAACACCAAAGTTGTTCCGAAGGTTATACATAATTAAAAATTTTGTAAAGTTTAATTTTGGTACAATTTGGGTATTTGCAACCACGGTGAGATGAAATATTACTAAATATGGCAACCTACCAAGGATTATGCTTAATAATATATCTCTGTCACTACGTCCAAAACGCGAATCTGCTATTTTGGTTATTTTTACCTAAATGCATTGTCGAGTTTTCTAAGCAGTGCTGTTTTCCATTTATGCATTTCTGCTACTTTCTCAAAGCCCCATGTCTTAAGATTATTTTAGGAGAGAATTGAATAATCAGTATAAACTGAATCAATGAAACTTTGTAGGTTTTTTTTTTTTTTTTTTTTAACTGAGAAAAGGCAGATTAATGTCTTCAATGTGGAAGTAGTGATATTAGAAAACTATTTAATTGGTAACCGTAATGGGAAATGTAATCGATTATGCGCATGCACAAAGCGTAAAATATTAAGAGAGTATGAAAAGTCAAGAATATGAAATGAAAATCAAATATAAATCACCAGAGATTTTAGGATATGTATCGCATACGAAAAAGATATTGCAATCAGGTGCACAACAAGGCACTTGCAAGAAATACAAAATACATTGTGTAAGTAATTGCTCTTTCCATGGGGTTTGCGGAATCTTTTTGAATAACGGGATCTGATGTGCTTAGACTATTTCCTTATAAATGCTATGTAAAAGTTCTATTTATTTTTTCATATATTTTCAAGTTACAGGAGGGACTCTAGAAATGACTTATTATTTTGCTCAAATATTGAATTTGATACTATGCAACTAATCTGTTAAAAATAAAATATCAAATTAGTTATTTATTTAGTGCGAATTGACAGTGAGATCAATGTCAGTTTTATGTAACAAATGTGATACTGCATTAAGAGTTCAGTCTGTGTAATAAGCTTTTTCGTCATGAACGTTTTCATTTACAAAAGTGAGATAATTTTCACAGAAACAGAGTACATTTTTGGCTTTTAAACATAAATAGTGCATCCATTGTTTCATGTAGTTTTTTAATTTAGTGAAATTCAATAAAGTCATGTGTAACATAACTGCGCTAATGCATTGTCCATGCTTTACGAAGTGCAAGCAAGATAAATAAAATAGTTGTCAAAATAATGTGATGTTAATTATGTGGTATAAATTAATGCTATAAATTAAACCTAAAAACAGAAATATATGATGTAGAAATCAGGCATTTTTTGAAAGAGAAAAGTTTCCTCTGCATACTGTAAAGTGCTTACTTTTCTGATCGCCCACTCATGACTTCAATTTTAGTCATGATTCAAGTAATTTTTCACATTTTGAGATTCTGCATTATTGGGTTTAATTCGAATTATATGTGTAAGGAAAATATTCGTCTCCTACGGTGCAGAGAACGGGTAAGCGGCTAGTCATATTTTATAAAAATGCTTTATATATCTAAAGTGTTTTTTAAAGTTGTAAAAAAGTATTTTTAGTGAATTTAAAAATGATAAGAATGTGTATTTAGATAATAAGAAAGCTTTTCTTTAAGGCTGTAAAAAAGTATATTAACTGAGTTTTAAAATGCTGATGTAAATAAACAACAAGATTACTTATGTGCTTTCTCTGTTTCAGCACTATGTAATTTTTCACAGTAAATTTTCAACACATTTTGCCTCTTGTGGTAATGAAAGTGTGATTTTCTTTGAGAGAGTATGTATGCTTTTTTAAATACATTATTATTATTAACTGTTGCATTCATGATTGAAATTTTACATATAACTTTAATAATGTTTAATTTTTAAATCTTCCTTGCTATGCAATATAATAATTTTTTAATCATCATAGTGTAAAGTTTAGGTGAAAAAAAAAAAAAAAAAAAAAAAACTAAATTCTTCAACTCCAACCTTTTTACTTCCTTGTATAAAGTAAAAGGAAGAACAGTGATCACAAAATTTTGCTAAAGGATTCAATTTAGATTAATCTTTAAAGATATTGATATACTAATGAGGAAAAACTATTGATAGTTATTAAAGTTTTGCTGAAATTAATTAAGTTTCAATAATTATGAAATGAGTCAATTTTTTATGGTCTAAACTTGATTTATCTGGTGGGGCACCTGCATTTACTGGATGCCTGCACCAATGGAGCCTGCCTTGATATAAAACTAAATGTTGCTACTTTATCTTTCACACTACAGTTATACTCAGTGGCATCTGCAAAAGCTTGAGGAAGGCAGTGGCATAGGCAAAAGGGCGATAGAGGACCATAATCCCCCCCATGAGAAATTTTTTGCCATACAAAATCTATATTCTTTACTCGCTTATCTGGTGGGGTCATATACATGTATGTGAGTTACAGTAGTCGCAACCCCCCCCCATAAAAAATTTCTGGCTACGCCACTGGTACAAGAACATTTCTACTACATGTCAGGGCTTGAGAATCAGACTACTCAGACTAGGCATGTCAGTACAAATGCAAGTTGCTCTACTTCTGGTCACTCTCTGACATACCATACTGTCGTTTCTCTCTTTCCTTCTTATTTTCCTGTCTTCTTTTTTTCCCAGTTTCTTTCTCCCTTCATCCTCTCCTTTGTGTGCTTTGTATGTCCCTTGTGCTGTCATAATTTTAAATGCTATGTAGAGCAGAGAGCCAGAAATCCGCACAGCTTGGGACCATGGCTTGTGTGGATTTCGGGCCATGAAAGGTAAATCATTACATTCCTTATTTTACAAAAGCAGAATACAACCACAATGAAATAAAAACATAGTCAAAAGCATTTCACTCATGTTTTTATGTTAAATACAAAGCATAGGAGAAAAAAGAAAATTATACAAAGACTAACAAAACACGTGGTTTCAAAATTTGCTTTTTTTTTTTTTTTTTGAAAATGCAATTTTGGATGTTTACATATTTTAGATTGGTGGATATTTTGCACTTGACTGTATTTGTGAGTTTGTGTGTATTACAAAGTGGTAATACTATATTTAATACCAGGGATAATAAACGAGGCAAAAGCTTAAATGCTAGAGGCTTCAAACAAAGCATAACCTGCCTTCTCTTTTCCCATCATTTGTGTATATGTGTGTATGTATAGGGGGTGGGGTGATGTCCTTCAAGTATCACTCTAGTTCAGTGGTTCCCAACCTTTTTCTAATAGCGACCCCTTTTAGATGTTTAAAATATGTTCGCGACCCCTCCCCCCTTTCCCATCTGCTATCTTAAATTAATAAAACAAGATAAAAAATTGAATAATGAAAACATATACCTCGAGATTTAAAGTTGATATCTTTTTATTATGTCGTATGATTGAGGTTGCATTTGACTGATAAGTTCTGCTATTTTTGGCTTTTGTCTTAATCTGCAAAAAAAAATTAAAATCCAACTTTATACAGGTAAGTGTACGAAAATGGCATTAATATTTGATTTCTCCCGTAAATTAACTGCATTTCTATTTCCAATTCTTCTGTCTTAGTGCATAAGTTTTCAAGTATGGTAAACACTCCTAAATTCACTTTATGAAGCCAGTTTACACAAAACTGGTGCTCGGCCCCTCCAAAAGGCAATTGTGTAATATTTTGCTATTTATTTCCTACAAATGCGGTAAGCGGCGACCCCCCCAAAAAAGTTATGATGACCCAGTTGTGGGTCGCGACCCCCCGGTTGGGATCCACTGTTTTAGTTCCATGCTCAGAAGAAAGAGCAATCACACCATGTGATCAGTCTCCTGAAGCGATGATGCAACAAGAGTAGCATTAAAAGTAGTCGCTAAATGTCACTACAAACTTGTGATTTTTTGTATCACACTACGTAATATCCTTTTTTTTTAAGTAACAAGCTACACTACAAACAATGGCAAAAAAGTAGTGACTACTGTAGTTTCACTACTTGTAATGCACTAATTCTCACCCCTGTACATGTAATAAGTTGTGGAGCCATGAGCAGTGCAAAGATGCAAGAAGTCATGTGTCTCAGGTGGCAGAGAGAGATTTAACCGAACTCCCAGAAGGGAGGACACATTTTTTCTGACAGTGTTCTGCTATACAGTTTGTATCAACATTCTCCAACTTTTAAGAGAGTCTTGTCTCATAAAAAAATATCTTAAGCCTTATACTTGTAAATTTCCCTTTGACTGAAGAATAAAAACATTAGTTCCCTATTTGAAAATGTAATTATTTTAAATCCTGGTTCTGACCTAAATAATGAAATTTAAAGTTATTTATTCATGACTCACTGGATAGAAAATATTTAAAAGTGCTCAAATTGATTTATTATACCAATCGTAAACAAATTTCGATCCTCTGGAAAATGTTGTTTTTCAGCCTAATGATTAAAGATGCTGTGTATAATATGAATATGAGATATAATGCTTATAAAGTATTCAAATTAAGATTTTACTTCAGATTATTTTATATATATGTATATTACCAACAATGCAAACTAAAATTTATCTGTAAACCCCTAAAGATTTTGAACTGCCTCTTATAATACAAAAGGTCCACTCTTTTTCAGGGTAGAACATTTGTACCACCTGAAATGATTATCTTGCTAAGTATTTTTTCTTGAATGTGTATGTGTTGCTTTAGAGTTTTAAATTACTTATAAATCATAACACCAGATTTTTGCTCAGTGTTCTTGATAAATATTGAGTTAATCTAGTTTCTTTTTAATTTTTATTTTATTTTTGTAATTACAAAGTTTTTGAATGCTTGTAATGCTTTACATATAGTGACCTCTCACTTATGTGCCTCTCAGTTATATGCATCTTTCTTTTATGCATGAATTTTGGAAGGTCTCGTCACAAGGAATAAGAAAATGATAAATATGCCTCTCATTTATTTTTGAATTTAAAAAGTTAAACTAAATTGTATATTTAAATATTTAAAAAAATATTACTTGTTTTAACTAAAAAAAATTATTATTCATTTGTTTTTGCTTTTTTAATGTTTTGTCTCATAATTTACATGAAGAGTTAGAAAGTAAGATTCTCTAAGTTATACGCAACTCATTTATACGTGATTTTAAGTCTGTCCCTTGAAACATGCGTATAAGTGAGAGGTCACTGTATTTCTTAATTGTAATTTTAGTGTGAATTTAATTGTTTATTTTTGTTTTCAGAATGGAAAAAATGTTAAATCGGCCTTTTTGAGTGTCAGAAGTCTGTATGATGAGGCAAGCTTTTATTCATATTTTCTTTGCTTTGACTTATACTATAATCATTAGTTATTTTAAATTAAAAATGGCATATACATATGGGCTGACCGATGTTAGAATTCTAAAATTTGATATTTTGACTAACTTATGTTATGACATTACGATTAATTAATATTTTCAAATTCAATTTCTTAAACATGATTCCTTTTAAAGAAATGTCTAACAAATTTTCTAAAGAATAAGATACGTAGCATTGTTGAGACTAGAGATGTGGGGATGAAAATTTTCTGAAATGGAAAAGTTATCCATGTCCAAAAGATTTATTTTTAGTAAATATTTTATAGGTCATATTTGAACCTTTCATATTTTCTTTTATTAGTCAATTCCTGTACCATAAAGGAAGTTACAATAATATCAGATATAGCAGAATACCGGGTAAAACAAAAGCTCTGGAATAGAAACATTTGAAAAGCTGCCAGTAAAATATCTCTTACGACTTGGTGAAAAGTTATTGCAGTGCAAGAGCACTATCTAGGGTTGCTGTCAGAATTTTGAATATTCCCCCAACAGCTGATTCATGTTAAAGCAGTTGAAAGGAGCTTAGCAACATAAAATCAAAAAATGAAGTAGGTAGACAAATAAACACACTACAAAACTGATTTCGGTTTCACAAAATCTTCATTTGATGATCGATGGCAATGCCATGCTTTCAAATTCTGCCTCTGCTTCTGAACATGATTTATTAAAGAAACTTACAAATACAAAATTTTCATTTAATAGCATCAGTATGATTTCTGTCATCCTATGCTCTTCAGTTCTAAGAGTGACCCAGAAAGTTAGGGCACCTACATCATGGAATCTTGGTGTTTCTACAGTTAGAAAAGTGTTAGTACAAAAAATTATGATCAAAATTATACTACACAGTATAAGGCCTGATAAAGTTCCCTTCCTCCTGAAAAAAGGAATATTTGTGGTTTTTAAACTTCAATTGTTTAAAGCTTGTGGTTTGTTGAGAAGTAAATAGGTAATACTCTCATAGGACTAATCTAATGGATTATTATTTTTTTTTCTTTTGGTTGTTGTTGTTGTTGTCTAATATAATTACAGTCGAACCTCCATATATCAAACCTCCCAATATCGAAATTTTCTATATATCGACTTGTAGAAAATGACTTATAGACTTTCTATATATCTTTTCTATATAGCAAATATCAATGTTCATTACGTAGAAAAACTTTCTATATATATTGAAAAAATCTATATATCGAAATTTTTTTTGCGCCATATTGGGAAATTTTATTCCACTTTAGAATCACTTGCCTTACGAAAAATAAAGGTCATGGGAAAAGGAAAGTCTTTGACTGTCACTACGAACCCTAGAAGTCAGCTGGGGTTGAAGGGTGTACAAAAGTTTATTGATCCCTTCTGGAATTTAAATTCTCCCAACTCATTTTCGAATTTCGTTTGTGACGTGTTCTGTGTATGTTGCAGCTCTCTTGGCAGCGGGCCAAGTTAAAGCTCAACAGTTGTAAAACAAGTTTCCTAGCTATCTCTTCTCCTTCTGAGAGATAATTGTTCCTCACTCCTAAATCTGCTTAGTTTCAGTGAAAATTGTTAGTGTTTCTTAAATTCGTTTTGAATTTTTACATTTTCTCTCGATTAAAATGCTAAAATGAAAATCACTTAGTGTTGTGGATAAAGTTGAATTGCTGAAGAATGTAAATAGCGGAAGGTACAAAAAAGACATTTCAGCTAAATTTGTAATTCATGGCAGCACAATGTCGACTATTATTATTATTATTTTTTTTTTTTCTAATGGCCATCCGCTGCCATGAAGGCTTTGGCCATTACAAAGGCCGGAAGTGTTGGTCTCTATGTTATGGGGGTTCCTAGTAGGTGTGCCAACATCGCCCCCTATGAAGGGATGGACAATGACAATCACGCCCACTCGGGGATCGAACTCCGACCGCTGGAAGTTGAACCCAAAACCGTAGTATGGTGCTTTACCCACAATACAATCCAGTTGGCGTGTCGACTATTATAAAATATTGGAATGCCGTTATGAATTTCTATGGAAGAGAAGTTGACTTTCGTTTCAATAGAAAGTCATGGATGACAAGTGAAATTTTTGAAGAGTGGATTTTCAAACTGGATAAAAAAAATGAGATATCAAAATAGAAAAATTGCTTTAATTTTGAACAATTGCCCGGCTCATCCTAATGTGTCTTCAAAACTATCAAGTGTTAATTTGTTTTTTCTTCCTCCGATCACCACTTCAAATTTACAACCAATGGACCAGGGTATAATAAAAAACTTGGAACTTCATTACCGAAAATGCATTCCCCGATGACTTATCTGGACATTAAAAAATGAAAAAACTTTAAATAAGATGATTGATCTGAGGATATTCGTGGCAGCCTTTGCCAAAGTGTGGGAAAATGACGTTTCTGATTCTACAATAAAAAACTGTTTCGCAAAAGCTGGGTTTGGTGTAATGAAAACGAGAAACAAGACTTATTCCCGCAAATCCAACAATCTTGGGAAAATTTGCACTCACAAGGTCATATAGCAGACTGTATTCATCTTAACAAATTCTTGACTGTAGATGATAAGTTAATTGTTTTTGATTATCATACAGATGAGGATATACTCAGTTCGTTTCATGAAATTGAAGAAGGAATCAAAGAACCACAGAGGAAGTAAATGAAGCTGAAAACATATCCAAGCTGTCGCGGCTCATGACCTGTTTCAGTGGTGGGGCCCAAAAAAAAATTGTGCCCATTAAAATCGCAAAAGTATATATACAAATAGATCAACCTATCCCCACATGCACAAACCGTAAGTATTTCATATTCCTCAAATGACAAATTGTTATGATTTGAAAATAACTTTTGTTTTAGCGATCTATGAGTAGTAAAAACAAATTTTAGAGTAATATTTTGTGTAATGTTTAAATTGTACTACTTATCTTTTGGGTTTTTATTATTTCTCTCACGGCACAAATTTTCCGATTTTGCAGTTTGTTTTGATTCGTTTTGCTCGCTAACGACAAAACAAGTTGCCAGATCGGATGAACAAAACTTTTCTTTTTTGATATGTGGTATTGGTATGATTGTAATTTTTGATAAATAATTAATGTTAAAAATGTTTATATGTGATTTTTAAATCGAGCCGACTTTTCCTTTTCTTTATGCCGACATTTTTTTTTTTATTAAATAAATTTTTTATACAAACATCATATTTTGGCTTTGTAATGTATTTGGTAAATTCTAAGTTTTGGTTTAGATGTTTTTTTTATGCCAAAATTTTCTCTGTCTTTAAATATTTTTTTTATTCTGCCTTTTTCTCCTTTTATTCCCACTGCATCAATTTTATATAAATCAATTGATTGAATCAAGATTCGATACAGACATCGAAATCGGCAGAGGAACACAACCACGTGTAAGAAAAATGTAAATGCCTCAAAAAATATCAATTAACCAACGAAATAATTAAATTTCCTTTTAATGCGACGTTACTTCACCAACTAAATAAGTTTTACTTCATTTTTATAAGCACTAAGATATGAAAGAATAAAACTCACGAACGAACTTGATTGTCACATGAATACAGAAGTGAGAAGGCAGAGGAGTGAAAAGCGAGCGTGGGGAGCAAGCTCGGTCTCTGGTGGAGACGTGAGGAGGTCATTGGTTTTTAAGGAGTTCCTGAGATCTGGACCTTTCGGCACCGTCAAGCGGAGTGAGATGATGGACGAGCAACGAATGACAAAGAGATGAGAAAGCTATGATGGGGGCGTCCAAAATCATCCTAATGACGATAAGTCATTTCTTTTCTTTTCTTGCTCTTTCTCTATTTTTTTTTGTTTTTGTCGGCTGTTTAAAAAAAAAAAGTTAAGTGCACTTCAACAGGGGAACATTAAAATGTTGGTAATTGGTAGTCATTGGTTACTTTAAGTCTGAATTTTGTAAAGGGAATTGTTAATCCAGCAAAATATGTTATGATTTAAGTTAATTTAAATAAATGTAAGTTGTTAAAGTCTAGCAGAGTGTTTTCTTCATTCATTGCTTGTGTCTCTTTACGTAGTTTACATGGCGTCGTTGCGCCATTTTCTTTCAGCGAAGCACAGACAGATACCTGGGTCATTGACGGTTAAGAAAAACAACATTATACGATTATTTCGGCCTCTATGCCATTTGTTTTAGGAAAAAGATATTGGGATGTTTGATTTTTTTTTTTTTTTTCTTAACTTTAATTTTCGTATGCCATGACTTCACCAAAAGCTAAAGTTAAATTTCTAAAGTACCAAAATTATCTTAACTTTAATTTTGTTACTTTAGAAATTTAACTTTAGCTTTTGGTGAAGTCATGGCAAAATGATTATCAAAATTACTATACAACTTCTGCTATTTTTTACCTAAGTATGTTAAATTGAAAAGTTTACTTTATTACTAAACAAAAAGCCACATTTAATTATTTAGTATTTGTGTTTATAGCTGCTTGTTCATAATTTTTAGATGATTTATTTATTTTAAAATCAATATCAACATATATAAAAAAGACATTTGTACATCGCTTTTCGTAAATCAAGAAAGCAAAACAGAAAAATATCTGACTGCAAAAATACGATTGGGCACATAAAAAATGATATCCTCCTAAGCAGAAAATTTCACCAATAGCTACCGATTGCCGAAATTTCCCCGTACAGTCATGTAGATCATAATGCGAGGGCCCAAAGACAGCGCCAGATAAGCCGTTTGGAAGCCAAGTTAATTCCGCGTCAATATGACTTTGGCTCAATGCCAAATATGTCAACCCGGTGAACGGAGAAATTATGCCAAATTTAGGGCAAGCCAGCCCATTTCCCATGCATGGCTTAGATAGGGGGAAAATCGTATAACTATCGCTTTTTTAAGTGCTTTTTTTTAATGGATAGTATTAAAATGCGTACATTTTTTTAATGAAGATAAATTATTGAAAGAACTGTCTTACATAGTTGGAAGATAATTTGATTTAGATGGTGGTTAGTCAGGGAGGCCAGGCCCCTCTGGCCCTTAATGACGAGCCACCACTGTATCCAAACCATCAAAAAAAGAAATGAGAGAAGCATTTAAAACAATACATAGTAGATTTCAATTCATGGAAAATGTTTCTGATGAAGTTTTTAGTGGATTGAATAAATCCGAACATTCCTTTGATGAACTTTCTGCAAAATTGGCTGTTCAGCAAGATATTCAAAGTTTTTTTTTTTTTTTTTTTTTAACTATAACTGTGGTCATTGTAGTCTCTGCCTGGAGTATTGTTTTTTTAAAAGGTATGTACTACTCAAATAAATCTTTCATATCAATTCATTTTTAATTATTAATTTTCATTTAATGTGATTCGCATATAAACTAGAAATTGAGTTTTGCATACGAAAATTAGCTATAATTTTATTATTATGATAAAACTAAGATCACTTCTCTATATTGAAATTTCTATATATTGAGTTTTTTTCCGGCAATTTGCTACTTTGATATATGGAGGTTTGACTGTACATTTATTGTACTTAAAAAATAAGGTTTATTGTTTTTGTTAAAATCTGTCTTTTTCTTTAGAGAGTAGCAAGGCACATTGGAAATTTTACTCAAACTACTTTTAGTACAGTATCTTCTCTTGCTGTCACTGCAACATCTAAGGGAATGGTTGTGTTTTGGGGAAGACCATTATATAGCAGGGAAAAACCAGGTATTTTATATTTTTAGCAGATCCTAAAGGCTCCTGGTTTTGGTTTTTAATAGCATTAACAATTTTGTGCATGTATGTCATAAAACTTCAAAATATATATTTTTGCCAAAATTTCTGTAAATGAAATGGTTAAGCTACTATTCAGTGATATCACATTAATTTTCTAGAGTCACCCAAGTGGCTTAAAAACCATTTTATCATGCCTTTGATCTGTGTTCAAATCCTGCCCTGAGTATGGATATTAACTTGCCTATTCCTTCATAAGAGTAATGCTGGCCTCTCACTAGGTGCCTCCATAATAAAATGGCCACAATACCTTCGGGCAGTTTTAGTGGTCAGTGCCTAGTCTGCAAGGTGCTGCAGACTAGGAGAGATAGTGCCTGCCCTTTGAGAGAGAGAGAAAAAAAAAAAACTAACCTAAATGAATTAATGTTGGTAAAGTTTCCAACTACTATGGCAGTAATGATAAATTAAAATATCTAGTATTATTATAGTAATGTGAGAGAATATTAAAGATATTAATAGAAATAATAACCTTCAAAGTAAAAAATTAAATTAAGACCAATGCCACTGACAGGGTTTGCACAAGACCGCGGGATTGCACGATTCCCGCAATACCATACTAAATCCCACTAAAAAAATGACACTTATGATATTTTCCTGCATGTTGAGTTGTTTGATTTTGATGGAGTAAAGAATCAAAAGATATCATTAAATCTTATTGTTATGAAATTCATTTGTATATTATATTGTTAATTTTGATATACATAATCTTAGTTGCACTGAATTTTTGTAATCATATTAATTTTGGTTGTAAATTGTGAAAAATAAATAAATAAATTTTTGAAAATAAACAAAATTCGCACTCAGATTTTAAAAAATCCCACTTAGTCTTGAAGCTAAAGGGGGAGAATCTCATCCAATATCTTTTTCTAGTGTTAAACCTGACTGATTAAATAAAGTATTTTTCTACATTTAGATAATATTTTAATCAAACAGCCTTGGTTTGTTGGAAGGTTTTATATAAAATATTTTTCTTTAACCCCTTTCCATTAAATGAGGAGTATACAGACATGATAGAATAGTTCTTAAGCCACTACACCACCTGGGCAGGTTTGAAAGTTATTATAAGTACAGCTCTTTCAAATGTTAAGCAGTTATATAAAAGTGATTTTAAAAAATAATAACACAAATTTTGAACAAAAACCAAGTTTGCTTTAATAAGTCGCTAATAAATACGTAATAAGCTGTAATTGGTAAAAAAAAAATAAGTAAAAGCAAGATAAGACTAATACAGAAACACCAGGTACATCTAACAATGAGTGTGTTGTAGGAGATGCCTTAAGCAAGCTTTTTTGTCAGGTTTTAGATCTTCTGGGTCTCTTCTAGAATTCCAGCTCATGGAAAGTCCAACTATGGCAAAAAAGGAAAAACAGAGTGGGAGCAGCAATTTTTATATTTTCACTATACAGTATTTTTATATTTTCACTGTACAACACAAAATAGCACTTTTCATGAATATCATATTAATGAAATCATTAAATAATAGTTTAATCAACACATGCACAGTCAATACTTCAACCAAATAAGTCTGTAAAGAGCAGGGTTTAAGCTGGCTCAGAAAATGCTGTAGCAAAAGTGCTAAAATGTAGAAAAAAGCTGCAGCAAAATGCTAAAGAAAATTAGCTGCTTATAAATTAATGTAACACCAATTAATATTAAATTTTCTTCTACTTACACTGTACTATTTTTAAATTCAATTTACATAAATAAGAAATTAAGGGGTTAGGAAACTATTTCTATTGAAAATCTGAAGATTACTTTTTCAGATTTCCAATAGAAATAGTGAAGCGATATAGAAAGAAGAACTTGAATTCAGTAAAAAAAATCCTCCCTTTGTTTATCGCAAGCGTTTCACCTGGCAGTCCTTTTCTTCCCCTAATTCCTGACATGTCCTCCTTGTACTCATTTGCCAAAACTTCCCATTCCCCCTGATAAGGATCAATGCAGTTAAAATTAAGGACCGTTTTACGATTCATTTACAAAGTGCTATCTGTTAAAACTATCCCATAACAGAAATTTCATCCATTAAAACTAACCTTTACGAGCATTGTCTAACTGCCCCTTCACAAAATTTCAAGCAATGCAATTACACCTTTCTCATAAATACAACCAGATAAAATGTGTTTTTACAAATAATTATTTTTTTCATAATTTGAATGTTTTTCAGCTATAACTTGTTTCTTTATTTCATCTATTTTCTTTTGTCCACATGACCTGAGAGGTGCGCCTGTGATGTTTGTTTTGAGCATCATAAAAGGGCCATCTGGCATATTTCACTTTCATTGGGAGAAAGGAGAGGGCTCAAAATGATTTCAATGTGGATCCTTAAAAGTGTGTGTTATGCAGTTGTGTATTACTAAGCAATCATGCAGATATAAACTCTGCAACACGATGGTAATTCCCATTGTTTATAATTGGCTGTTTTACACTCTTATTCGTTTTTATTCCAAATGATTGCTTAGTGTAATCATTATCTGGCCTTCATACTTCAGTTTATTTACAATATTACAGATGTTCACTAAGCATTAGTGAATTATGGATTCATTTACAGATGCCGAACGATTTATTGCGAGTTAGAAAGTTTGCGTGCGATTTCGAGTTATGGATTTGTTTGAATTTATCTCACAGCCTTTATGAATTAAAGATTTAGAAATAATCTTTAATCATTAACTTCAAAACAGTTCTGAATGTTTGTTCACATGGTACACAAAAGTGCCTTTTTGGAAAATAAAACGCTTTTTTTTTAAATTTTAAATCCCTCCCGCTGCTCTTTTACATATGTCTCTCTCTCTATCTCATTGGTGTTCATTCATGATGGAAGTAGTAATTTTCCAAGAATGACAGCTGTCATCAGCTTTACGCTTGTTTAATTTTTTGGTATTAAAACAACACATAAAAAGAATTAATAAAGAATGCTATCCATTTGTCCAATTTTTGTTCCCTGGGAGGGAGCATTGCAGATGGAGGAAACTTGGTAAAAATAAGAACAAAGAATTGAAGATGTCTGCTTCAAACTGCAATTGTAGGCATTATAACCTCCCATTTGCAAATTTTAAGAACAGATTATCACGAGAAAGGGGTAAAACCACCTTCAAGGTGATTGATTGGGTGTTCCAACAGGTGCTTTTAAGAATTTTGAGAAGGAAAAAAAAAAGAAAAGATCGCTAAAGTGCATAAAGGCTATTCTGGGAATCAGAAAATTCTGTTTTCAGAGAGCACGGAAGTTAAAAATGGCTGTCGCATTTTCACGACGGACAATTTTTTTTTCTCTCATTTTCGCACAATTTGTCGCATTTTGCGAAAAATGTGACTACAGCTTGATCCCTGGTAAGGAGCACAGACAGTTTTTTTTTTTTTTTTTTTTTTTTTTTAATGCTTATTTTTTCTGGCAAACTTCAAAATTTACTGACATTTAAAAGGAAATAAAGTAAGAAAATACATTACTCTTGCATCCAACAATTTTAGCAAATAATCTTTTTTTTTTTAACTTGCCAACTTTTGAAATTTCCAAGGTGCAAAACAGCATGCAAATGACATATTGAACTATCGGCAGCTAAATATACAACTATTTGGCAGCAATCATTTCTGATAATTTCTGCTAAATAATGTGCAAATGAAAAGTTAAATACATTATACTAAAAGCATACTAACAGTATTTTATTGCTTTTCATCAAATAAACTCTTAAGTTTTATATATTTGCTTAGTTTAAATAGTATAAAATATTAAAATTTACATAACACACAATTAAAATTTAGTTATTTTCATCTAAAAGAAACATTCTTACTGGACACAAAATTTAAATGATCTTATTATGGAAGGAAAAAAGCAATTCTGTTATGCATAAAAAGAAGAACTGTAAAATTACACCTGAAAAGGAATTAAGAAAAAAAGTAAATCTCATGAACATGTGCCTAGTTGTTTGCATTCACAAATATTCTTTTTTTCCTATCATAACATCCCATGTTTCAATTTCATTATTATTGCTACTATTTTGTATCATTTTTATTCATACTTGAGCCTGACATCTTCAATGAAATTTTTTCTTTACTATTTTACATTTAAAAAAAAAATTTAATTTTGAAATAAGAATCAATTTTTACTCTTATGGTATTGGAGGTTCAAATAAAAAAATCTAAAGGTAAAATATCAGTTCTCAAGAGATATGGGAAAGGATTGAAATTGGGATGCTGGTCCATCTACAGCAATCAATGAACAAACAGCTGATGTAGTCGATCCTTTGAAGGGGGGGGGGGGGAGCCAGTTGTTAAGTTATCTTAAAATAAAGAAAACTGCTTAAATATCTAATGAGTGATAAATTTAAAAGAGACTATTTTTTCAAACAAAATATGAAATCACGACCCGTTAAAATAAAAAGAACTTAAAAATTCATTAAAAAACTTAAAATGTGAGTTTCGCATAAAATCCTAGGGAAAGTGTTTCTAAAAAAAATGGTTAGTTTGCATAAAATTGTTAAAGTTGGTGAAAAGTGTAAACTTTAAACTTAAAGCATCCAAATTGGCAAGTATGAATAAGTATATTTAGGCTGTTTTAATAATTTCTCTTTCTTCATGTGTTGAACATTCAAAAGTGTGGTGGAATTCATATTTTAAAATAACAATTTTTTTTATTCAATAAAATCTACACTTTTACAAAAGTTGCTTTATTTCAACAAAAACACAAAAAATTCAAGTTTTGTAATTGCAAAATAGTGGGAATCTGTCCATTTACCAACAAAATTTTCCAAAATCACACAAATTTTCAGATCCGAAAATGACCAAAAATCTTTCGTTTTAGTTTCAAATTTTTATCGTATTTGACATCACCTGCAATTTTACTCTATATATATGCACAGGCCTCCAAATAGGGGAGGGCAATGTGCCCCCAGATATCGTGCTGTAAAGTCAAAATAGAAAGAGGGGAAATATAATGAGACAAAGTTCTTAATAATTATTGTTGGGTGGTAGTTAGTTATTACGTAAACACAACTCAAGAGACTTCAGGGAGGGCAAAGAATTTGTCCCCCTTGCCCAAATTTTCAATTTCCAAATTGATTAATTTAAAATAATCTCAATGGCTCCACAACCGGGCATTTTCGCACTGTCAATTGGGATTTTGCCAACCATGTAGTACAGTGAAAATGAACATTTCAGGGGCACATGTAGGTGACGAAAGACACATTCTCATTTCATGTTTGTGGAGCAGCCATAAAACAGACACAAATTTTGTTTGTATCGATAGTTTTCACCTCTTTCTCCACCTAAAATTGTTCTATGGCAGAGCTGTTGCAAATTTGGCTATGTTCTTCTTTGGTGAAAGAGAGATTACCTGACTGGAAAAAAATTCAAGTATGTTTCCCAATTTTCCCGACTGCTTGACACCCTGAGTATAGCTCATCACTGTCTTTTCATGCCATACTGCACAATGACAATCTATACTCAGCATACACTTTTCAATTTTTATGAAATATGTTTAACCACTTTTGTAAACAATAATTTTGGGGGTTAAAATGTAACAACACATCTGAAGATGGAGTGTGAGCTAGTTACTAATTTGAAAAAATATTTTCAAAATGTACATTTTTTTTTTTTTTTTTTTTTTTTTTTGAAAAAAAAAATAGTTATTAATTATTTTCAATAAAGGTTGGAGACTCATGATGTGAAATGTGGAGAACATGTGACTAATATTATTCTTAAATATGATATTACTTGGCTGTTTGAGCCTCGTCAGGGGGAGACCCCCTGAACCCTCCTAATTTTTTAGTTTCATTATCGCCATATTAAACGATATTAATTGACTATGTCATTTTATCTCTCCTCTTTCATGTATTTTACTTGGTAACCCTATGTTGAAATTTTTATGATTGTAACCTATTTATAGAAAAATACATGTGATGCATGTTCTACAGCTTATGGAATATTGTAACAATAGATTAAAGCTGTTGTGAACTAATAGTATTTAAATATATGTAAAAGATGCATGTGATTCATATCCTACAGCTTACAAAATATTGTAACAATAGATTAAAGCTGCTGTGAGCTAATAGTATTTAAATATATGTAAAATTATGTCGCATTTTTATGTCACTTTTTTGGGACAATTTTCAATAAAGGGAGTTGCAGTTAGAATTTATTAGTACAAGTCATGTCCAAATTGTTAGTAGGATTTCATTATAATAATGTCCATGTCAATAATATCATTTTAATTAACAATGTCAGAGTTATAAAATGAAACAAGTGTTTAAAGTAAAAATTAAAGGTTATTTCATTCCCGTTCGTTATTAAATCTTACCTGAAGGGATTAAAAAGCAGTGCTTATACTTATGTCCAACTATGACCATTCTATATTTTACTTGGGTTATTTGTGTGTGTTTAAATTGTGTTCTTTATTTTTAACATCTAATCTCATTTAATCTTGAATTGAGAATAAATTTTATGAAACTGATGTAACTAAACTGATTATAGTTTAATGAATTAAAACTTGTAATTTATTTATTTATTAATTTTTAAATTAGTTTTTATCTTACAATTTTGATATATATGAATATATACTTTTTAAATGTTATTTCAACAGTTTATTTTGATATGATTTAAATATAAAGTTTCATTGGAAATTTCTTTATATGTGTGCAGTTTTTCTTTTATTTTTGCTTTGTATAATATTTTTGATTGATTTTATTGAATATCTTAGCATTTCTCATTGAAAAATATTTTAATTTTTTAGCCCAAGACTCTGAAGAATGGCTTATGTTGAGTCCAGACCAACGGGTGTGCATTCGTATTATACAAGCAATAGAAGATAGGTCTTCCATTTCTTTTCTCAGCTCCGTGAATAATTTTATACTTTCTGGAACAGGAAAAGGTGACCTGCTGTATTATGATGAAGACTTCAATGTTCAGTGGTAATCTTATTTGTCAAAACCATTACTGAAATTTACTTAAATAGAAGTTGAATCTGCTTTAATGCTACTATTTAATTGTAGGTCTAGGTGTTTTGATGTGGGTTGCATAAATAATGTATCGTTTAGTTATCAATCAAAAGTGGGACTGAAAACGTAAGACATTTTTAAATTATTTTTTTTTAACTACAGCATGAGTACTTTAGGGGATTTAACATTTTTAAGTCTGATAATTTTAAGTATTTAAAATCAATTTATAAATTCTATTTTTTGTATAATGAATATTTTTACAAAGTAAACATTAATGTTAAAGTAATGACAGCAACATATGTAAGCGAAATTTACTTCCCAAGTTAACAACTATCTAGTATCACTAGACTAGTTTTGGGTTTTCCATCATTAGCAACTAGCAATCTGAGTGAATGTTCACCTAAAAAGCACTCAGCACTTTTAATACAAAAAGCAGCTCCCATCCCATCCTTAGTGGTAAGAAAGATTCCCAACTAAATCCCATTTGCAGAAAAGAGCTTCTTCCTGTAGCCAAGAACAAAAACAACAGGCATGTAGATGTTAAAAAATGTTCCATTTATTTCTGTATGAACCTAAATAAATGAAATTTGCATAATGAGCCACCACCAAGTATTACCAGATTGGTTTTGGTCTATTTGGGACTACATTTACTCCTTGACTAGTCAGTTTTCTTACAAGAAATGTTGAAGAATTTTTTTTTACTTCCTTCTACAAAGCATAAGGAAGTAGTGTGATTGTGAAAAATTTCGGTAGCCAGATTTTCGACAAAAACAAAAACAAGTTTGATACCTCTAAATTTACGTTTAAGAAATTTTGCGGTGATCTCATCGTGCGCATTTTCGCATGTTCATATAAATGCATTTTGACCATTCGCAAGTCCATTGTGACCAGCTTTTCCCTTTCCCTGACGTCTGTACGTATGTAACTCGCATGTCTCAAAAACTATTGGTCGTAGAATGTTGAAACTTTATATTTAGGATTATTGTAACATCTAGTTGTGCGCCTCCCCTTTTGGTACCAATCAGCTGGATAGTTTATGTACAGGGCCACCCAAAAGATTTTAAATACATTACGCTCTAAGGGCAAAAATTTATTAAAGTATATTTTAGAGGTATTAAGCTATTTCAAACAATTAAGAAGTGATATATTGTTTTTAAGGGTAAAATAAGCAAATTAATCAAAGATGGAGGTAGGGGAATAAAAGGATGTTTTCTAACTAGCAGTATTCTAAAATCTTACAAATAATAAAACTTAATTCCCCAAATTGGGATTTTCCTCACCTAAATTTTTCTAGATTTTTCTACATTTGCTATATGTCAGAATGCACTAGTTTGTGAGGGGGGGGGGGATATTCAGGCATTTTTGAGTCATTTTATTTAAATTGTTTATTATTAAAACTGTTCAAAATTGCATGATTATTGTACAAGAACAATTTTAACATGAGAAAAAGGAATTATACATTAGAAATTTGAGGCAGGCATACATCATGCCTTCTTCAACTGCAATGTGATAAAGCACATTTTTTTTTTGTCTTTCAGAGTTGTTAAAAAGTTATGGGGTAAAAAAGAGGATTCTGGCGGTTCTCCTTTTGAAACAGCTGATTTTATTATAGCATCAATAAATGGTTATGTTGGCTATTATTCTGTTGACAAAAAAGAATTGGATCAAATTTTATGGGGAACTAATCATTTGATTAGAAGTGTTGCTTTACATCCATTGTGGTAAGTACTATTTATTGAGCTGTAATCTCATTTAATATTTTGCATACCCAAGGAAAATTTGTATTGATTTGAACACTGTGGTGGAGTCCTAAGAAAAACAAGTGAAGCGATGCTCATTTCTGAGGAATTAAATACTAGTAATTTGTAATTAGTTAAATATAAATATTATTAAAAACAATAGATAAAATTAACTAAACCATTCATTTTAATTGATTATTATTATTTTGTATAATTAAGTTCTGATTGTAAAAACAATGTAATCAACAGTGTCTTCAGAAAAACATAATTTTATATCTATCCATGTCAACAGTTCTAGTGACACAATGACATTTTTAATAGTTTTGCATTCTTTGCTAACCAAGTTTTCCCCACTCTTTTTCAACAATTTGGGAAGACTCTCTTTGACAAAGAGTACTTTTGAGAAGATGGTATTTGTGTCCTATTTCTAGCGGTATGTCTACATATTTAACCTTTACATATTGATTGCAGGGGAATCTTAAAGTCTTCTTAGATCGTTAGAAAAGCTCCTTTTAGTTACCTTTCTAATTAAAAATTACAAAATGATAAATTTAATGCATTACAAAAAAGTCTGAGTGCCTCCATGAAAATAAAAAATGAAGGGACTCATAAGCTGAAATAGTGATAATGCATGGATTATGTTACAATTTCCAGTACAATCAAGTGAGAAAGGCAAGTAGGGGCCGCACATGAATTATGATGCACTTTCAAACATGATGATAAATAGTGGAGAGCACACATGTTTGTAGTCGATCTGTAGAAATTCGAAATTGTTGTTGTTTTTAAACAGAATGTATATTTCAAAGATTCAATAATATTTTTTAAATATGTTCAAAACATAAACTATCTTGGCAACATTATCAATGTATTTTTGTCACACAATTTTTAGATATATAATTATAAAATCCCAAAGAATCATTTTAAGATGATCCAATAGACATGAACAATAATGTGCCATTAATTTCATAAAACATAAACTATCTTGGCAACATTATCAATGTGTTTTTGTCACACAGTTTTTAGATATATAATTATAAAATCCCAAAGAATCATTTTAAGATGATCCAATAGAAAAGAACAATAATGTGCCATTAATTTCATAAAATTACCTTTTCTTAAGCCAGTTTATGTGAAAAGTCAAAAGTGCATGGCAATTTTCTGGAACAGTTTTTAGGATTAATTCATATATTTTCTCTTTCCTTTAATATCCAATGTGAAAATTAAAGGAACAACTGTTACACTAACATATAAATTTTGCAAGAGAATAAATCAATTATTCACAAATTCAAGTACGAAAACTGCAAAAATATGTAATTAAAAGCAATGACTTTTATGCGCATTTTTCAAATATTTGTTCAAGCATTCTTTAAAAATATGAATTAAAGGAAAGTTTATAAGCCAAATATAAATCAGTATCTATATACATGGAAAAAATATTTATCCATTATTACTGGGGTGAAGTTAAATAAAAAGGCAATTCACTAGTGATAATTGATTTCTGTAGTCAACAGACCATAGGTGGTAACAGTAGCGTAGCCAGAAATTTTTCATGGTTGGGGGGGAGGTTACAACTACTGCAATTCACGTAAATGCGTACGTGTGTGTGATAAGGGAATTGAAGAATATACATTTTGTATGGCAAAAAAGTTCTCCTGGGGGGGGGGGGGGTTCTGATGCCCCTATCCCCCCTTGGCTACACCACTGGGTGGTAAGTATTCTTACCACGGCCTTAAGAAGGGTTAATCTGAGATGCTCTTCCCAAGTTTTTCATTTGAAAGTATATATGACTAATTAGGTTTGATTATTAGGCAAGTTGGAGTGTATAGGCTGATTAATTTTATTTTTTACCAACTAGCCGAAAAATTCCAGAGCTGGGAATCGAACCCAGGACTGCCGCATAACGTGCGGGTGCTCTACTACTGAGCTACTCTGGGACGATTCCCAGATGAAATTTCTCGCATTAGAGCCGTTGGCATTTATCATCTTCCTCCGCAAACCACAGATAGATCAGATGAAGCAATTAATTCGCGACAACTCCATTACGCCGCGGATATTATATATTTTTAGAACGTGTTAGTTCGTTAGACACTTTCTAAACTACGAACGTTAGACACGTTCTAAAAATATATAATATCCGCGCCGTAATGGAGTTGTCGCGAATTAATTGCTTCATCTGATCTATCTGTGGTTTGCAGAGGAAGATGATAAATGCCAACGGCTCTAATGCGAGAAATTTCATCTGGGAATCGTCCCAGAGTAGCTCAGTAGTAGAGCACCCGCACGTTATGCGGCAGTCCTGGGTTCGATTCCCAGCTCTGGAATTTTTCGGCTAGTTGGTAAAAAATAAAATTAATCAGCCTATACACTCCAACTTGCCTAATAACTTGAAAGGTTGATGGAATCACGTTCTAAAAATATAGGTTTGATTAATTTTTAAAATATCTCTGCTAGTGTAAAATAGGGGTTTATTTTGTGCTAATGACGCACATGTAATATGCTATGCAATTAACTTCCTTGCATTGCATAAATCAGCTAAAAAACAGAAAGCTGAATGATGAGCAATCACTGATACTGTAGTACACCCAAAAGAATCACACAATCGATTATCAGGGGTTGGCCAGCAGTAACAAGCGGGGGTTAGTACTCTCTAGCTCTTAATAAAAATTGGTTGTATATGCATATTAAAGGCACGTGCAGAAAGTGCATTTTGCTAGCCTTTCCTGTGCTTGGTGTAATGCATATAGACATCTTAATTAATTTAGCTTGCATAAATTATATTATTTTGGACTTCCTTTCAAAATGGACTCTGTTTTGGTACACTTGTCTGATTTTGGCATTGTGTGCAGGTTAGAAATTATAGCCTAAAGCATATGTAGGCAACCTCCGGCCTGCAGAACATATCAAAACCCTGTATAAAACCCATATAAGCCCTTCAAAATCCCATATAAATCCTAATTATACATACTGTGACTTTGCTAACATAATGAAATTTAGCTCGCAACTTTGCCAACATAGCAAAGTTTGGCCCACAACTTTTGAAAGGTTGCCCATACCTGACCTAAAGACACATCACACAATAACCTCATTTACTCCAAAATGTATGTGACTCACTTGCCACAAATTTGACAAAGTTAGGTAAAAAATCTCGTGTGATAATTTTGCATTGGAAACAGTTGGACTACATTTCAAACAGTTGGATGTGCGATGAATACAGCCATGATTTTTTCATATGATAAAAAAGGCAATAAAAATATACCAATCTAAAATTATTGGAAGATAAAGCTTGACAAAGCTGCTTGTAATCTAAATGTATTTGTGCATCTGAGCATACATTTAACCTTGTTCTTTCCAAGTAAGGTAGTTCTAAATGTAGGTTACCAAAAATGGCCAACTGGCTGACAGATATATCTCCCTCCCTCCTCAGTTATATAAATTTGCAAATGTAAAAACGACTTCTCATGTCTACTGTTGTTTCCCCTCTTCTTCTGGATACTGCATTTACTCGTGTATAGCATGCACCCCATACTTCACAAAAAACGCAGGCAATTTTTTATATCTCATATATAACGTGCATTGTAAATTTTACACATAAGTGATTTTGATAGTGACTGAAATTTTCAATTAAATGAATGGAACTAACGATGATATCATTTAAGAGGTCATTGAGTATGCCAGTGATCAAGATGATGATAACACTAGTAGCCGCAATGAGAATTGCTAATTAGTGAAAAAATAATGTTACTACCAATTTTGTATAAAATAAAGTACAACAAGTGAAATAAAGATGCCACAAGTACTTTTATTTAAGAAAGTTTTTCCAGTTTTATTGTGTACTCTGAATAAATTTCTTGATGAATAACATATAAATTGTGTGTACATATAAATTGGATTACATGAAGAAGTAACACACACTCTGATTTTTTACCTTAATTTTTTGGGAAAAGGTGTGCATGATAAACGAGTAAAGACGGTATGTTCAGGATAACTAATGGCAGTTAACCTGACTATCAAAATAGGTGTTTTACAGATATCCTGTTAGCTAGGCTGTATTTTTTTGCTCTTGATGAAATTCGTGTGTCTACTTGAATACCAAAGATACTCTCATGGTAGAGATGAGACGGGCTCAGCCCGAACCGGGCTCGGGCGGGTGAAAAATTTCTCCTTTATTGAACATACTCCTTGAAACAGATTTTAAAAAGTGATTCATGAGGAAAATAAAAGTACAGTCAACTCCTGTTATAGTAAACCTCTGGGGACCATCAAATTTCGCCCACCATATCCGAAATTCGCTAAAACCCAAGTGTCTTCATGATGGATAGAGATACTGTGTGTGAATTGGAACTAATGGTTTGCGTTCACTATAGCGGATGGTTCACTATATCCACGTTCACTATAACCGGAATTGACTGTACTTATAAAAAATAAAATAGCGGCACCGGCACCTAGAAGGTGCGTTAAGCTCTTTGGATATTTCAGAACGGCGGCTTATATTCATTAGTTAGTCATGAGATCCGACATTATTTGATAAACATATGGATAAATAAAGAATTAGAAAGTGCATTGAGAGTTTGCAACTATATTTGTCTTTAACTTACACAAACGGCAAAATTCATTGTATTCTATCAATGAAGTAATTTGATTTTTTTTTAAATCTTTAACTGAAATTTCGGGCTCGGGCTCCGACTTAAATAATATTGCTCGGGCTCGGGTGGGCTCGGATTAAAAGTCCTCGGGCTCGGGCTTCAAAAAATGAGCCCGAACTCAACTCTATCTCTTGGTAGAGGAATCCTTCACATAATGTTACCCCAACTTTTTTCAGATTCCTTCTTAAACTTGGGAGTTACAACTTATTAATGAAACAAATTAGATTGATAGTTCTGTTCTTTATTGTTTTACAGTGAACAAAGTGTTTATAATTTAATGCACTTTGTCTTGGAAATAAAATTCATCTTAAAGATTGTAAAATAATAATATTTAATCAGATTAGAGATTTTTAACAAATAAAATTTTAATAAATAATTTGAGTATTGATTACAAATAAAATTTCAATGTTATTATTTTGATGAAATTTGCAGGAATTATGTCTACTTTGGTGATTACAGTGGTTGTCTTCAAAAATGGGACTTTACTTCGAAGTAATTTGCTTGGTTTAAGTTATTACTTAAAATTCTAATGCATAACATTCTATTTCAGTAAAAGCCAGTTAGAACATTACCTTATGGGAGGAAAAAAATATGTGTTTTAACCAAAATAAGCAATACCACCAGTGAATTCAATATATACTGGAAGTGGAAATATGTACTTAACTTCACTGTAATATGCATTTTAAACAAACAAAAAAATCCTTAATGTTAAGTTGATTATTAGTTTTTTTAAAGGTCTACTTACAATATTTATTTAAATAATGCATTTTGTGTGTGAGTGCATGCATGTGCATGTGGGCAGATAACACCTTGAAAAGATCATTTCTGTTCCCCATAACAGATTTTTGTACAACCTTTATACTATAATCACGATATTCAAAGAGTCATAACATCTTTGAAGCATCATATATTCTGTACATGCATCATATGTTCTGTAAATGCATAATGCTGTTAATGCATCATATATTCTGTATGTGTACCTCTTTTCTTTCCACACTTGCTGTCGAAGTGTCTACTTTTGCCACTCCATTGCTTCACTACTCTTGCAGTTAAAATGCTCTGTATTGGCATTTATATTATGCATTATGTCTGAACAGAAAATTACAAGTTCAAAAAGAAAAGAGGGTTGCCAAATTTAAACGATGAACATATGTTTGTGGTAACCTATGGCAAATACCAAACCCTGTCTCTTTAGGTATCATTTTAGAGTAGTAATTTTTACTTCCTTATACGTAGTATAAGGAAGTAATGTGATCCCGAAAAATTTTGGGGGCCAAATTTCGACAAAAAAAACGATTTTGACTACTTCTAAATTTAATTTTAAGAATTTTTTCGATGCATCTCATCGTAGGCTAGCATGCACGATCATATTAACGCGTCTGCAACTCATTTTGACCAGCGGCGAGTCTATTGTGGTCAGTTTTTTCATGCCGTCTGTACATACGTACGTATGTATGTAACTCGCATATCTCAAAAACTATTGGTCGTAGAATGTTGAGATTTGATATTTAGGATTATTCTATGATCTAGTTGTGCACCTCCCCTTTTGGTCGCAATCGAATGTATAGCTTATGTACAGGACCGCACAAAAGATTCGAAATACATTACGCTCTATGGGCCGAAATTCATTAAACTCGCCTAACTCAAAAACTATTAGGCGTAGAATGTCGAAACTTCATATTTTGGATAGTTGTAACATCTTGTTGTGCACCTCCCCTATTGGTTCCATTCGACTGGATAGTTTATCTACAGGACCGCCCAAAACATTCGAAATACATTACGCTCAATGGGCCGAAATTCATTAAACTCGCATATCTCAAAAACTATTAGGCATAGAATGTTGAAACTTTATATTTAGGATTGCTGTAACATCTAGTTGTGCACCTCCCCTTTCGGTTCCATTCGACTGGACAGTTTATCTACAGAACCGCCTAAATGATTCGAAATACATTACGCTCTATGGGCCGACATTCATCAAAGCGTTTTTTAGAGGTTTTGGGCTATTTCAAACGACTCAGGAGTGATATATGCTGTAAAGAGTTAGAAAATTAATTTCTCCATTAAAAAAGTGTCTTTATCATTTACAGTTATGCTAGAGGAACACTCAAAAGATTTCCAATACATTATGGTCAATGGCAATTTTAGGGGCATTCATCCATTTCAAGCACAATACCGTCCTACCACATAAGTTAGGTAATGGTCCGACCACGGTCACGTGCCTCCCTCAAGAACTATGCCAAAAGTCGCCAAGCTTGGCGACTTTTGGTGTACGTGTGTGCATATTTAACTCTCAAATCTCAAAAACTATTATGAAATTTCATATGTAAGATTGTTGTAACATCTAGTTGTGCATCTCGATTTTTGGTTCCAATCTACTGGAGTTTCTTTACAGGACCACCAAAAAGAATTTCAGTACTTTAATGTCTATGGAAATCTTCAATATAATACAATTGTAGTCAGTAATTGTTTGGTACATGCCCAAAATCTCGCTGTCTGTCCTCGACCTTGGCGAGTTTTGCCGAAATGTCGCCAAATTTGGCGATAGTCAGTCATTTGGTCCATGCCCAAAGTATTGCCATTTGTCATCGTTCTTGGCGAGTTTTGGCGAAATATCGCCAAATTTGGCGATAATCTATCATTGTTGGTCCATGCTTAAAATCTCGCCAAATGTCGTCGACATTGACGAGTTTCGCCGAAATATCGCCAAATTTGGCGCCAAAAATTATTTCGTATTTTGTATAACTCTAAAACTTTAACCCGTAGAATTTTGAACTTTTGTATTTAGAACTATATTATAATATCTAACTGTTTTCAATATCTTTTTTGACAGCAATCGACTAGGAATTTATTTACAGGGTGAGCCAAATGACTTTGAATACATTGAGGTGTATGGATGCATTCAATTCATTGAAAGTCTGTGGTCAATGACTACTTTGGCTATCCCCAAAATCTCGCAAACTATCTCAAGTTTGTCGGCTTTTGGTGAAATATCGCCAAATAAAGTGTCAGAAGGAAATCTTTCAAATTGAACTCAGCTTGGCGATATCGAAATATTTGGCTAGAAATCGCTATACCTTACTATTATTGATATTTTATCTCTTTCAAACAAATAAGTTTAGAGGAAGTGCGTAAAAAACATTTTTGAATTAATAGACGTGCAAGGAAGTCATGTGTTGGACACATCAGATTTTTTTAAACATAAAATACTGTAATTTGAAAATTTTTTAATGTATCTTTTACCTAAAATACAGTTGACTCCAGTTATAGTGAACCTCTTGGAACTGGCAAACTTCGTTCACTATAAGCAAAGTGTCATGAACAAGGAATACATTATATACATAAGTAATAAATAGTGTTTTATACCAGCACTGAATATTTATGTAAATCGAACATTATTAATCATATTTATGTCTTATTACTCCTAAGTGCTACAATAATTTGGAGATTCCATTCAATTGACTGGAAAGCGCTATAGCCAATCGAGCAATAGCATGTAGTGGTAATCCTTAACCCTTCCTATTTTACCGGGAATGGCAAATGGAATCGTTCAAGGACAAGAGAAACATGTTCGTTTTTGTTCACCATGAAATGTACCCTACTTTTTGTTAAGTGTTTAGTAGCCAAAAAATGCTGTTGATTCTAACCGACTAAGAATTTAATCCCCTTTTACAAATGCCCCCAGATAGCAAGTGTGGATACAATTAGGAGGAGCACAGTTTGATGAATTGGATTGAAGCGTTTGTGGTCTTTCCTTTCTAGTCAAGCATGAGAATGAAAAAATTTGCATGCTTCTTTTAAAAATTGTCATTGCTACCTTTCTCATTGTGGAAGTATGGGTGTCACGGGCTTTCATGCAGGGTGGAAAAGATGAGCTTATCTTTAAGCACTGGAGGTATTAGACAAAAGGAGTACGGGGATGAATACACCACAAGACTTCGGCTATTCTGCAAGAGAATTAAAGAGCTAAAGATAAGTATGCATTGTTGCAATCAATAAATTCCTGGTTTCACAGTGGTCAAGAGTCTAAAAGCTCTTTCTCTAGTGCGCTGCTGTTACCCTCTCCCCTTACAATTCCCCTGTACTTCAGAATAGATGCTTGATAATCTCTTTGTGTATTTTTCAAATGTAATAAAGACAACCTTTTAAAATGTAGACATAAAAAAACTTCATCTCTGCTATTTCCAGAATTTTTGAAGTTCAGTTTTTAGGTTCACTATAACCGAAGTCATGTTCACTTAAACCGAAAAATGCCATGCACATTACTAATGTAAGTGAATCGGGACTAACTATTTGCATTCACTGTAACCGGAGTTGACTCTATGTGTTCCTGCTGTAATAATTAGCTTATTAATGTCCATTGTAATACCAAAAATTTTCATTAATTGTTTCAAGTAAACATTAATTAAAAATGTATATATATCCTTGAAATGCACCTTATGTTTACAACAGCACTTTGCGATCAACCTAAAGTTGAAATTTTAATTACGTAAACCTGACTCACGTATATATTATTAATCATTAAACAAGCTCATTGTATATTTATTGTTAAAAGCTGTTTATAAAGAAAATATATGTTTAAACATCAGTATTATGATGCTTAAAAATATGCAAGCTATACAAACAAGAATGGACATTTAGGAAGTGGAAAAATAGACAACACTAAGAAGTTACTACAAAGTATTAGTATTGTATAGAAACAGAAAAGGAATATTTTAGTATTCCTTTTCTGTTTTGTAATTGACATAGGTATTTAATTTTTTTAGGAAAATATTTTTCTAGTATTGATTATCACAAAATCATTTATTCCAAATTTTTGTCCTGCTATTTCTGAAAGGACTTTCACATACACACACACACATATATATATATACATATATATATATTTTTTTGTGCGTTGTGTGTTAATACATATAGGGCCATCTGCATCTTCTGGTGTAGCTGATTTTTCACTAAAGTTATAATGTGTCAATGAGGACTTAAGTTTTTTTCTTAATTTAATTTTTAATTTTTGGGCGCTATTAATTTCTTTACATAACCAGTTATCTAAAGATGCCTTGAAATTAATGTAACTTTGTCAGGTTCAGTGTGACATTGAGTACTTTAGAAAATGTAGGACATGTTTTTCTTCTCAATTACCAGAGTTTGTTTTAATTATTTGCAAAAAATTAATCAATTTCAGATGGATCTCCCATGTGTACTCCACATTTCTTAAATCAGTTATCCACACTTTGAGAAGTGATCCTAATGCAGCCTGAAGGATCAGAGCACTCAAATGTTTGTTCAGGTTTATAATGCTGGGTCATCCACTGGTTGACATGTTCTTTCCAGCCTTTTTGGAGGGTTAGGAAAGTGGTCAGATCAATTAACTGCAAAGTATATGTTGCATCATATATATTAATACGCTAAGATTAAGATGTTTGCCTCCCTTTTTAGAAAAAAAACCTCACAATTACTCCACATAAATTTTATATCATTTTATAGAGAATTACTTACTCTACCGGCATCAACAACTAAAAAATTTGTAATTGCTTTTGTTTTTGTAAATTAATGGGTGGAATGCAGAAGTGGTGCCCATGCCAAATGACGGTGATAACACACCATTTCTAAGCAACCGTTATTGGTTTTCTTCGTAATGAAGAGAAACGTCATAGCTGTTGAGTATTGCGATTTGCGAAAAAACTTGCGTGAAGAGGTGATATTCTAGGAGTTATGAAGTAGTGTTTTTTGTACATTTAGCATTAGTTTATAGTGAAATTCGCAGTTAGTGCAAGGCCAACGTGCATATGAAATAGGACGTCATTGCGGGATTCGTGTGTTACTCTTTGCAAATGAAATCGCTCTTGAATCTAGAACTGCTCGCTAGATGGGTGCAAGAGTTTTGTTTGTTGCGATTTGCGATTGATTTCATTACACAAGAATCCAGCCAGCTTGTAAAGAATAAATGAAATAAATAATTTTTGTAATTTTGCAAAGTGATATCACACTTATTTAGTGCGAATTATTCGCACGGGTACCGCTAGCTTGGATATAATGCAACATACATTACCTATATTAAACGGTATACAAAATATATTTAATTGATAAACTATGATATGTGACCATCTACAAATAAAATTGTTGGTGAACTTATTAAAAAAAACGAACTATACAAAAACACATTAACTCTGTAACCAGAAAATATGTCATATGTGTTCCATCCATTATCTGACGATTCCATTCCCTTTAGGAACACTATAGACTACTGATGAAACTCTTTTGTAATCAAAAATTAACTTGTGGAAACAGCTCTATTGCTGTATTTCCTTCTACAGGGACACTCGCATATTCTTTTATGATTGGACATGATTATAAATTTATTTATGTATTTTTTACACCCTTGCTTGCCAATACTAAATTTTTAAAAGAAAGGCAGATTCAGTTTAAAAAGAAAGCAGACTCATTTGAGTGCAACAATTTAGTAGATTTTTTATAATAAGCTTTCACTTTCATTAGCTTTTAAATGATTGAAACACTTTTGGAAAAATAAATGAATACATTTCAAGTTTCATTGTTTCAAGTTTTTCATTGTCAAGAGTAAAAATATTTGGATCACCAATGTAATGTACACCAAATAACATATTATACATTTATATCTTAAACATTAATCAATGGAGAAGAAGTGATTAAATGTTATGGATGGGAAATTAAGCTGAAACTTCTTAAATTGATTTGTGTTTCTAAAACTGACGTAATATTCTTTTTAAGGCAGTTTTTATTTATTTAATAACTAAAAAGAATATTCAAAAAAAGAAGAAAATTTAAAATGTCATAATTTGTTTCCCCCCACATCTACACAAATGCTGTGTCTGTTTCCATTTGTCTTTTCAATAATCTAGAAATTAATGCTTTAATTTTTTTTCCCCTTCAACATTTATTGGACGTAGAAAGCTGCTTAATAAGGAAGTATACAAATCTTCGAATTCTGAAATAGAGCTGATTGCTATTGATAACAAAGGAGTTTATGCAGGTAAGCTTCAACTCTTTTTTTTTTTTTTTTTTTTTTTTTTTTTTGAATGGTGTAGAAAATAAAACTACAAATGTTTCATGAGTAAAGGAATGCAGAAGAAAAGGGATTCATTAATGAAAATTAATTAATTCTGAAAATTCAATCATAGATATAATGTTTCATGAGTAAAGGAAAAAAAAGGATTCATTAATGAAAATTAATTAATTCTGAAAATTCAATCATAGATATAATGTTTCATGAGTAAAGGGAAAAAAAGGATTCATTAATGAAAATTAATTAATACTGAAAATTCAATCATAGATATAATGTTTTTAGTTATGGTCCAACTATTATTAATTATTTAAAATTTTTCATTTGAAACAAATATTAGTAATTTACAAACATAACATTCTGTTACATACTGGCATTTTATTTGACAGTGTTGCTATTTCTAAAGCAATTTTATAATTTTTCCATTTTTAAATCTGTTTTTCAGTAAAATATTCTTTTAATTATTTATTTATATTAACATATTTTGTACTACTGACATTTCATGTAAATTTTCTGCATAGAGTAAAACAGATTATTGTCTACTCAATACTGGAAGTTAAAACTTTTTAAAATAATGGAAATCATCTCTTATTATTATAATAATAGATGTCAATTATAATTTATTCTCACATGACCTAGTAATGTACTATGTTATAAGCAATTCCACTTGTAAAAATCAGTATTACGCAGGGGAAAAAAGGAGCAAATAATTTCATTCCAGTGTGCATTTTACATAGGTATTTTAGATTCCTTTAAAATTATACAAAGGGGATATAGAAAGACTAAGGAATAGCAACAGTCACTATATATATATATGTATATGAAACAGTTCGTACTAACTGAATATGAGTCATAATCACTGAGTCCAAAACTACTGAAGTTAGTAATGTGAAATTTGGAATGTTTGATATGGTTGTAACATAAACACTCTGTCAGAGAGGATTTTCAAAATTTGACTCCTAAAAATGGCAGAAGGCCAAAAGAATCCCGTAGTTGAATAAAACCTGCTTCCACATAGGAAAAATACTGTTATTTGTGTATACGCACATCGGATGTGATGTTAATCAAAAAATTTAGGAATATATCAAGTTTAGTTACAATATTGTTGCTTGTAACACACAGTAGAAAGCATTGTTACCAGTAGTTCATTGCATCCACTGGGATGTAAACATTGGAACATTAGCAAACATGCCTTCTACCTTAGTTGAGTGCCACATCACAAGCCAAGACAGCTATCCAAACATATGTCTTTGTGGATGACCTTTCCAGGTGGAACCCATATTTTAATTTTTTATTACATTACACTTTCGTATTCTGCCTAGCTCAGCCTGCTAACTTTATGGCTATGTGCTTAAACAATACATTGCTATTTCTGGATAATCTGAGATTGAGCAATATCTGAGATTGTGAGACTGTTCATTAGAATGGTCCCCAAAAATGTTTTTCCAGCTTCTGTACTGGGCACCTTCTGGTATTTTTTACAATGAACTATTGCTCAGATTTCAACTCTGTATTTCTTCTAGAAGTCAATGCCCAAGAGTTATGAAAAAGTTCGAATTCAAAGATTTTTCATCAAAAAATTGCAAAACAAAGCGATTATATTTCTTTTTATTTTTAAAATTATGCTTTGACTTCTTAAAATCTTGTACTAATATGGGATGCTTTAGTGTGATGTATTCTAACCATATCTGCTAATTCTTGTTTGTAACTGCAACCACATTGATAAACAATAGATTAGTAATGTTACAATTTTGTGCAACATGTAATACTGCAACATGTTACTGTTCTGTATTTGAAAAGTTTTTATTTTAACACTAGCTGAAGTACCCGTCCTCGACGGGTTAGTGAAATGAAAATTTCCAAAAAGCAAGAACTTTCGTCAGCATTGTAGGAGTACACAGAATGGATGTAGTATGTTGCCAAAGTAAAGAAAGCGAAGTTATAATTTTCATGTATTGTTAAAATATTACAGGTTAGAGAGTAACTAAGTAATATCATTTCATTCGCTTTAGTCGTAATTATGGGATGCGCGAACGAATATTGACGCATATTGAAATAATTTTCGCAAAATCTCAAAATTTAATCAACATTTTTGAAAAATTTGAAGCCTAGAATTTAAGTTGAGTGACAACCTATCATGTCACCCAAATTCGTTTCATTCCCTGCAGTCTTTATTTCGTGATGCTGGAACAAATTTTCAGCATTTTAAAACGATTTTCGAAAAATTTCAAAATGTAAGCAAAATATTTTTAAAATTCAACACCTATAAATTAAGATTAGCAACTACCTATCATATAACTCAATTTCGTATCATTCGTATTAGTCGTTATTACGTGATGTTTGAAGAAATATAAACGTATTTTGAGAGAATTTTCACAAAATCTCAAAATCTATTGAAAATGTTTAAAAAATTGGACTCCTATAGTTTATGTTGAGCAACCATCTATCGTGTGACCAAATTTCATATCATTCGCTTTAGTTGTTATTACGTAATACGGGAACAAAGATTCACTCAGTTTTAAACGATTTTCACAAAATCTCGAAATCTAATGGATTTTTTTTAATTAGATGCTTATAGTTTAAGGTGAGTGACCACCTATCATTTCACCAAATATCATTTTTTCACCTTTGCAGTTATTACGTGATGTGCGAACACAAATTTATGCAGTTTGAAATGATTTTCGCAAAATTTCAAAATCTAATCAAGATTTTTTTTTAATTCGACGCCTATGTTTTAAGATGAGTGACCACCTATCATGACACCCAATTTCATATCATTCGCTTAAGTCGTTTTTGCGTGATGCTTGAACACAAATTTACGCAGTTTGAAAGGATTTTCGCAAAATCTCAAAATCCAATCAGAATTTTTTTAAAAATTGGACGCCTATGTTTTAAGTTGAGTGACCACGTATCATGACACCCAATTTCATATCATTTGCTTCAGTCGTTTTTGCGTGATGCTTGAACACAAATTTACGCTGTTTGAAACGATTTTCGCAAAATCTGAAAATCTAATCAAGATTTTTTTAAAATTGGACGCCTATGTTTTAAGTTGAGTGACCACCTATCATGACACCCAATTTCATATCATTCGCTTCAGTCGTTTTTACGTGATGCTTGAACACAAATTTACGCAGTTTGAAAGGATTTTCGCAAAATCTCAAAATCCAATCAAGATTTTTTAAAAAATGGATGCCTATGTTTTAAGTTGAGTGACCACCTATCATGACACCCAATTTCATATCATTCGCTTCAGTCGTTTTTGCGTGATGCTTGAACACAAATTTACGCAGTTTGAAACGATTTTCTCAAAATCTGAAAATCTAATCAAGATTTTTTAAAAATTCGACGCCTATGTTTTAAGTTGAGTGACCACCTATCATGACACCAAATTTCATATCATTCGCTTCAGTCGTTTTAACGTGATGCTTAAACAAAAAAAGCGTCACTTACAGAATGACAGACAGACAAACTTTTTTTTGAGGGTCGCATCGGATTCCCGGGTGCTTGAAACGGATAGAAATCGCAAAATTTTTGAATTCCAAGAAATGTACAGACAAAAGTCAAATTTTATTTATATAGATAGTGACAATTTATATTTATACTTTTTACGAAATAATTTATCTGTCTGTAGATTAATTTAAAATAATAAGCATTAGTTTAGTTATTGAAGGATTATGCACTATTTTAGAACAGAAAGTAGGTCAGCAATTAGTATGATTAGCCTGCTGTCATCGTATGCTTGAACTGATATTAGGAAAAGTATTTACTTTATGCTTGGGACCCTCAAACTTTCCAGAACATATTCTATATAAAATATTTAAAACTTTATGAATGGAATTGAAAGAAATCAGTTTCAGATCTTGGATACAGGTTCTTTCAGGGAATCAACATTTAAATCTTTATTTGCAGTAACATTGTGGTCTAGAGGTGACTACAAAGAGATAATAGAACTTACAATGATTGTTTTTGGGAAGACAGCTACAAGAATAAATTGGTAAGCCCTCAGTGCTTTCTATCATGCAATCTGGATAGCTATATTTATCGTTGGTGTTGGTATCAAGGTTTACTTTTTTCACAGCCAGAAAAATGTTTTCAAGCTTACAAAAAAAAGAAAAGAAAATGAACTTGAACACCAAAGCTTGGATTCAAGCATCTCTAATTAAAGAAGCTGACGCTAATGATCTACAGCTTTGGAAGGATTTTAAGAGATGTGAGTCGATTGATTTTGAAATTAGGAAAGCATTCAGCGATGTCTCAAAAAAGCACTTGTGGCATTTATCAAATGAATTGGTTGGGCTTGCTATATTTCCAGGCTAAGTCATTTCAACAGCGAAAACAAATATAAGGAAGTTCTCATTAAAATCTGAAAAACTGCAAACAGTGCTTGCAAGCTTTGATATTTTTAGAACCAAAAGCATGGATGAAATTTACTTAGCAGATTCTGTCACAAAACACACTGCTGCACTCTTGTTTCCCAACCACTGTGATGAGCGAGATATTCTGCCGGTCCACATATATTAAATTTACTAACAAATAATGAGTTTCAAATGTCTTTCTAAAAAATTATATTTCTATAATAGATGACTTAATAAATAAAATACATGTTTTTATAATATTATTCATTTTTGGATTGCACAGGTCTGCAAAATATTTTTTTTTTTTCTGTTATCTGCTCCAGAGCTATTAAAAAAAAAAAAAAAAAAAAAATGGGAAGCACTGTTTTAAAAGATTGGATATAATGTACCTCAAATTACCACCTGAAGAATGGAATCAAAAGGGAGATTATATCTAAGGGAGAAAAAACATATGAGACAATATCACACTGTAAAAGATACTGCAGGAAGAGGTGTCAAACTTTTATAAGACTGTAAGAAGCCTCATACACTACTGATGAAGAAGAAAAGCAATTTATTATACAAATGACTTGGGTACTTGTACCATACTTGTACCATAAATAAAAGGCATATTTGATCATCTTCCACTAAAAAGGAACTTTTGAATTCAATTTTTAAATAGTTGGCTTGCATATCATTGATAGTACGGCATTTTTGAAAGACTTGTTTTCTAATTTATATATGTCAGAGTGTAATTTGATAATTAAGTTCTACTGACTAGTGCTTAAAAATAAAATAAAATAAAGAAGTAAGCTTTTGATTCAAGTTACATGATTTACTTTTCAAATCTCAAATGTCACGTTCTCTTAAAAGTTAAGGTCTCTTGGGCATCACCTTCCACTTAGAATACAGAAATAAAATTTTACAGAACAATGTACTTTAACAGCCTAACATATTTAAGGGGTGCCCTGGTGTTTTAGTGATACTTTAGTTTTCACCATATGTTACATAGGCCACCCTACTGTTCATGAGTTAGTGACATTTATTCTTTTGGTTAACTCCTGTATACCATCAAATAAAATAATTAATATATATGTATATATATCTATATTTTCTCAATGTGAAGAACAGACTTTTAGCTTGTTATATTCTTATATTAAAAACGAAGCTTGCTTTGAATAACATGTTGGAAAGATGTAAAATAACCTTTCTACATCTTCTTTAAAATCAATTTTGCCCTTAATAAAACATTTTCTAGGCATAGCTTGCTATAAGGATTTATCTTGTCATGTCTTTTTTTAAATTTTGATTAGGAAATTCAAAACTGTAAATTTTAACTTCTAATGTATTTTAAAATACTTTTATATTTAAGCTTCTTGTGCTCTCATTTGTATTAAAAATTTCTTTTTCCTCTTTAGCATGTGTTATGTCAAATGGTAATCTTGTGATTTTTGATGCTGTTTGTTTTTCTTCTAAACCACATTTCATTGCTGATGAAGTTCTTCGTAAACCTTCTATGATACATTTTTCACCAGATTCACAGCATTTACTTATAACAGTAACTAAGTTTTACTATGTTGATTTAATAGATCAGAAAATTATTGCAAAACAACTGTCTGAATTATTATTTTTTACATTAAAAAAAAAACTGTTAAGATAAATGCATATGTTTAGCAGATCCTTTAATATTTGGACTGAAAGGTGCTTACAGGTACAATGCCATCTTCAGCCTCTCTTTCTTTATATTTAACAAATTTGTTTAATTTTCTAATTATTCAAATATTTTATTACTTACTGGTGCTATCAGTGAATTTTGAGCCCATTTTCAATAAAGATACCATAAATAAAAATTTTAAAACATAAAAGTATAATAATAATAATTAAAAAACAAGCGACATGTCTAAAATGGGTTCAAAAAGTCAGAAAAATGTTCGATGGTTGCTAGAGAAATAAAAATTCAGACACCTATAGAAACCATGTTCAGCCTCTCTTTCTGTATATTTAACAAATTTGTTTAATTTTCTAATTATTCAAATATTTTATTACTTACTGGTGCTATCAGTGAATTTTGAGCCCATTTTCAATAAAGATTACCATAAATAAAAATTTTAAAACATAAAAGTATAATAATAATAATTAAAAAAACAAGCGACATGTCTAAAATGGGTTCAAAAAGTCAGAAAAATGTTCGATGGTTGCTAGAGAAATAAAAATTCGGACACCTATAGAAACCATGTATAAAATGCAACTTAAAATGTATTATTCTTTTTTGTGTAAGGAATATTATAAATATTTTTCTAGAAATAAATATATATGTATATGTCTGTAACATGCCACTTATAGAGATTATGGACATAACTGGCTAAGCAGCCCTGTTGCCATCACTGTGGATGGTAGTAGAAGCTGTTCATCAAGAGGCTTGGTTAAATCCCATTTTTCTCAGGCCTACAGTGTCACTACATTAACTGATTATGCTACTGATAATTACATCATTTATTTTACGCAAACTATTACAGCTTATTTTGGAATGATTGCCCTCACAAAAAGCAAGCTCAAAGGCATGCATGAATTTTTATACTCTCCACAAGGTCCTGTCACACGATCCATGAAATCTGCATTTATTCCAGTTGTCTGGTCTCAAAACTTTCAGTTCTTCCTATAACTTTAAGTTGCCCAAGACTTTGAAGCTAGAGGGACTGTCTATTAATTGCCCATTTTTTAAGTTTTAGGTCACTCACACTTTGTTTGTTTGAAATAAATTTAGTTTACTTATACGCCTAAGTAATTTTAAAGAAGTTTGAAAGTAATTTGGAAAAAGTTTTTTGATTTTGTATGTTATATGTATATTATATTATTAATTCCGTTATCTAGTATGTGCTATTGTTTAGAAATAAAAAGCATTTAAAGAATTTTTAAAGTTTAAAAGAACATAAACCAATACAAGATTAACATTTTTATTTTTTCTTTAAAAAATGCAGCTAAGAACTAAGCAATATATATGTTATGGTTAAATAACCAAGATATACTAACATGATCAGGGTAAATCTATGTAGATCAACTACAATGTCAAATGCATGACTTTGCTCAAGGAAGAGAGAAAAGTTTGAAGAGAAATTTACAGTGAAAAATGTTTAATATGAAACCAAGAGGACTGAAATATCTTTTTGTGTTAAGATTTATAATAAATTGCATAGTTACTGTCTATACCACTATTTCATTTTGTGTTAACAGATTTTTCATGTTCGTATTTCACTGTATATAGAAAAAGCTGAGCTTTTAAAAGTATTTTATTGCTAACAGTAATATGTTAGAATATGACATGAAATTACTCTATCATACTTTATTTTCTCTCTAACAGAAATTGAACTTTAGCACTTAATGTATATTTTTCTTTTAAAAATTTTTTACAGCAAAACATGTATACAATGAAATATTTTAGCTATAAAAGATTTTTGTAGTTTAGACGAAAGTTTTATTTTATATAGGTGTATTTTGTAAAACCTTATGTATAAATATTAAAAGTTAAATACTATATATAACATGTAAAAATATCTATAGTGACTCCACTAGAGATGAGACGGGCTCAGGCTCTGTAATTCACTATTGCGTTCGGGCTCGGGAAAAATTTCTTCTTTGTTGAACATACTCCTTGAAACAGATTTTAAAAAGTGATTCATGGGATAAATAGACGTACTTATTTCAAAAAATAGCGGCACAGGGGACTAGAAGGTGTGTGAAGCTCCAAAATTTATTGTATCCTCTTAATGAAGTAGTTAATTTTATTTGTCTTTAGCTGAAATTTCGAGCTCGGGCGGGCTCAGGCTCCAACTTTAATAATATTGCTCGGGCTCGGGCGGGCTCGGATTAAAAGTCTTCGGGCTTGGGCTTCAAAAAATGAGCCCGAACTCATCTCTAGACTCCACTAGACTTTCCAAAAACTAAATTTTTCCTAAGCAATCAAATAAATTTGATTCAACTCAATCAGATGTAGTATTCAGATGCTAGTGTATTAAAAAAAATGAGTCTGTTAGACATAATAAGATTAATATTCTTATAGCTCTATAAAAAAGTGTAAATACTATGCACACTAGAATCTATACAGTTTGTGTATGGTACCCTGTAATTTCATACCCAATTTGAACTTATTCAAATCATCATTTAGACACTAGCACACTTTAAATGATTTGCTTCCATGTCCATAGGCTGTAATGTATAAGAATTATTATTTGCAACCCTGTGAATAAACTATCAGCTCTACACACGAATCTGTGCAGGTGACTGTGACCAATAATATATATACCCAGTTTGCACTTAATAAAATGCACCATTTAGACACTGCTACACTTTCGAGAATTTCCATCAATAGGCCATAATGCAAAATAATACTTTTTTTTGTAGCCTGTAAAAAATATATTAAGTTCTATAAACACTCCAAAATCAATACTGGTCATGCTACAGTGATATATGTATATGTATAATATAAAATTTGAGCTCAATTGCATGCAGCTTTTATTAACCTTTTACTGACCGAATTGAGATCCAGGCATATTTTAAATTAGTTTTCTGCATATTTTGTCTTTTAATGCATTAGTTAAAGGATATTAGTCATTTAAATCGGGGGGGGGGGGGGAATATTGTTTACAATTTTCACTGTATTCCCAATCAGGAGCATGGGTCGTTTCTGACTATACTTTTACAGTGGTTTCAAAAGCAGATTACACTGATGGACAGTTTAAATGATAAGTGAAATATTAAGAATTAAAAAGAGATTTATTTTTAAATTTAAGTAAGATTTGAATTAAGTTTGAAAGAAGGGGGAGGGTGTATCAAGATAGCTTTGTAAAAATTTATGAAAATGGCTATTTTCATGATTTTTTTTTTTTTTTTTTTGTTGTTGTTGTTGTTTCCCACTAATGATAGAAATGCTACCTATATTTCAAAAAATCAAGTCATCTTCTAATGTGTAGATGCCGACCAGTTACTGAAGTGTAATGCAAGGCTTGTAAGTGGAGAATTAGAACATTTATATTATCTGAGGTGTAGGACATCTGCTGTGTACCATACACTTTGTTGCTCCTTTCACTGTTGCCACAACATACAACATAACAGCACAATACAAAACAATTACGATTAATACATAACATCCCTCTTCCCCCCCCCCCCCTTAAGTTTCATACTCCTTTAGCCAAACTGAAGGAGCCTGTTTCTAGCAAGACGTGGAGAAGGTTCCAACTGCACTGGCACATTCATACTAGAACTTGTAGTAACTTGGGCAGCAGCAGGTTGCACTGAGCATGTTTCATTGCAAATAGAGGGTATAGGACTTGAAATAGTATCATCACATCACTAACAGATGGTACAGGACTCTGGGTAGCTGGAATTCTTGCTTCTGCTGATATAGGATATGAATCACTAATGTCATCTCTGATTTCCGCAGATGGTCCCGCGAGTGGATTAGGAGTAATACGATGTCTAAGTCGATGGATGTGCCTTTATAAATCAATCCATTACTTGTTTGTTCAAGGTAATTGAACAAACTAATTACCTATATAACACTTGCGATAACCCACTTTTCATGAGGTGGAAATCCTAGAGCATAAACTGTATCTAATGAGGCAAACATTCTTAAGTTTTACTGCTACAGTCACATCACCTTTCTTATTAATGGATTCAGCTAAATCAGGATGCAGTTTATCGAGACAGGTTTTTAGTCGTCGATTCATGAGTAACTCGCAAGGTGAAAAATCTGTCCTAGAATTCAGAACAGTGTGTTGTACTAATAAGAATGAGGAAAGTCTATATTCCCAATTGCCTGTGATTATTCTTTTCAAAGCAAGTTTGGTCATCTGTATCATGTGTTCTGCTTGTCCATTAGACGATGGATGTCGAGGAACTATAGTGTGATGAATCGCATACTATTTCTTACCAAGAAATCTTAAAATTCCAAAGATGTGAAACCAGTTCCATTATCTGAAACAATGGTATCAAGTATGCCGTGTGTGCTAAACAATTTCCTTAATGCATTAATTGATGATGATGTATCTGTAGAAGGCACCTTAACTACCTCTAACTATTTAGAGAAAGCATCAACTACAATTAGAAAAAAGTGCATTTTGGAATGGACCTGCATGATCTATGTGAAGTCTGACAAAAGGAGTCTTGGTGTTTTCCCTAGGTATTACTGTTTTTGCAGGTGCATTTCTAGTCTGCTGACATATTTCACAGGAATTCACAAGTCTTTCTATATACCTGTCGAGTCTAGGCCACAATGCATAACTGCGGGTGAGAGCTTTAGTTCCACATTTTGGCCGCGAAGCAGCCATCGACAGCCAAAACTGGTCGCTGAAGGCGGCTAGTAAAAAATTATTTACAGAAATACTTATCAGTTACTTCATATCTTCAGATGTATTTAAATTTTTCTTTGTTGTTATAGTTTCTATGTACCATATTCTGTTAGCACACCATTAAAGTTAATTAATTGTCTAGTAACTGTTTTAAAATTAAGTATTGTTATGACTAAATTACTTTGTTAGATTTGTATTTGTAGACATAGATGCCAACTACTATGAATTCTCCAAAGTTTCTGCATAATTTTTTTCCAAAATTTGATTTACTATGGACTACGAAAAAAGTATTTATTTTCACGGAAATTTTAATATAAATTGATTTTTTCTGTAGCATTTTAAACTACACTCTTCTAAAAATCTTCACGGGACCGCTCCAAAAACATAAATTAGTCATTAAAAAACAGCTGTTTTAAAACGTTGTATTAATTCTAGTAGCAAAAGGTTTAAAATACCTGATCCCCCCTCCCTCCCACAGAAATGGAAACCTATATATATACTCTTCAGGTTTTCAATAGATTGTTACTATCTCCCTTTCCTGAAAATTTTTCTGTGAATGAACTTTCACTGCTGTAGTGTTGTGTAGTTAGTTAATTATTTTTTTTATATACATAATTATTTATTTATATGTGTGTATAAAATTTTCTGAATTATCCATCCCATCAATTTTTGCAATTTGTTTTCCCAAAATGTTTTGAATAAAGTATAATTAAGGTAAGTTTAATTTATTTTTGATAAAGATCAATAATTTTAATAGGGTATAATTAAAGACCCCCTAAGCTATTAAAAAAATTGCCTATGCATCTGACTACAGAAACATCAAAAAGCATTGTAAATATTCAAAATTACTACTGATAAGTCTCATTGAAGGTTGGCATCTCTGTGTAGGTAATTTATTGATAAATGTTATATCTAACCCCAATACAATGGGGTGATCTATATGTTGATTCACTTGATTGTTGAAAATTCAATTTAATCATAAAAAACTACCTGATTCTTTTCTATTTGCATTAAACAATTGTTATTTTTATTTTCTCTTTTTTTTCTTTCTTTTTAAGGATGTTTCATCTTATGTAACTCATTATCGCCTTCAGTTATTGGTACCTAAAGCTTATCAGATGATGCAAAAAGACAAAATATCTGTTGAGGAACCATTTTGGTCTTTTGGTGGAAAATCAAGACAACACCAAGGTCATATAGTGGATTCTATGTTCAATGATGCTATGGAGAATGAAACTTTATTTTTTTATACTTTGGGAGAAGATCGTTTCTTGGTATGTTTTCCATAATGATTTTTATATTTATCAGAGGCGGCTCTAGGATATGAGGCACCCCTCTGCAAACGTTAAAAAGGCATCCCCTCCGATGTTCTAGATAAAAAAATTCTCAGTTTTGGACTTTAAATATGGCACCCCAATGTGATGCTTACCGTGTGGGGCCGCCCCTGATACTTAATATCCTTGAGAAGACATAGCATGAATTTTGACTTTAAGATAAACGCACAGTGCAAAGAAAATAAAAAGTATTTTGTACAATTATTCAAAAGCACACAAATTCAAAGCAATAAAATATTTCATGTTCCCATTTTTGAAGAGTGTTTTTCTCATGTTGACTAGTCTGAGAAACAACAAGTTCAACAGCCTACAATACAAGGTGTCCCCAAAAAGATTGAAACTCGTTTTGATTTTTATTTGTTAAAGCTATCAATAGAAATTCTAAAAAGCTTGAAAAGAAGGCAGAAAATAAAACTACACTAGTAAAATAGTCCACCCATTAATTTAAAAAAAAAATTACGATTTTTAAGTTTATATACGAGGGGTGTAGTTCCTAAACTGGCTCAATCCATGTTTTTCTAGAGTAACTTTTTTCCTTTTTTTCCAAGTTCATGATCCATTTCATCACCTTGCAAAGCCTGATAGGTCAAATCCTACTCAACCTGGTAGAAAAATTCTTCCAAAGTCACGGTTTCAAATCAAAACTGTTTCAATTGAAGCTTCTTACTTGAAGCCACTAAAAGTGGGTGTGCTATCGGCAGTTGAAGCCAATGCTAGTCAAAGCAGTAAGCAAGGGGGACCCACTAACACGTTCTTTTATTAAAAAAATTTTAAGCCATCATTTATAATTTGAATTCAAATCTGATTTTTTTATTTCTTTTTTTTTTTGGCAACATTTGTATATATTTTGGGAAAATGTTGATGCTCAAGGGTGTTCTACCTGAAGAGTGATCATTGTCACAGAACATCTTTAAAAACAAACTAGTGATGTTGAACACTCAAAAAAATTAATAATGGTTCTTCACCCTATGCACTTTGGACTGACATTAACAGTTAAGCTGTATGTCTCGTGCAGCTTACAGAAAAAATTCATAAGCTCAAAAATTGCCTTCAAAAAGGGGCTAAGGATTTACCTATTTGGAGATATTGCAAAATTCTGTGTTTTTAGCACTTGCTTCTGACAGTTTTGTAACTTTTATAGGATCATTCTCAATGTCAGTTCACAGTGCAACTATTCTAAAGTTTTCGGAGTTTCTAGCTAAATTAAATTTTTTAAAAAGCTGTTGTTATGATTTCAATTTTAAGTAAAGTTTAATTAATTAATAGCCTACTTAATTAAAAATCCTAACCTTAATTAGTGAATTTTAAATCAAGTAAAATTAAAATTTCTAAACAATTTGTTTATTAAGATGGTTTTGTTTTGTCACCATATACCAGTATTCATAAAGGAAGTAAAATAATAATGAAGTGTTTAAAATTTATTAAGGTATATGTTGAATTACTATTGATGACTCATGGCTGACTCATTTTTATTTATTTGTTTACTTGTTCTATATTTTGGCGCCAAACATCTAAAAGATCGTTATTCTGGCGATCGTGTTGCCATCTTTGTGTAAGGTAGCTATACATATGTGTTCAAGTAATTAAAATAATTTGTACAACAATTTTCTTTTAAATTTTAAATTTATGAAAATATGTTTTGTGAGAGCTGACATCATTCAGAGGGCTGGTAATAAATTTTTAGAGCTGACAATAAGAATTTCATAAAAATGTTTGTTTTGAAATTGGTAATTTTCCTTAAAAAAAAAAAATTAAGTGGTTGTAATTACAGTTAAGTTTTTTTTTTTTTTTTCTTTCACTATAATTATCTTTTCTGGAATTCTCTAACCTTCTTTCTAATTTTTAATAACATCCAATAACTACGTGCATCGATACCAATACTTCGATTCAATATATCAAAGAAGAAAACAACAACGGCACAAGGATATGGAGATCGGCATCCAAGCATTTTCAAATTTTTAAATCGAAAATCGAATTTCTACAATAGTTACAACGATAAGAACAACTTTCACCTTTTTTATCTTCGTCAAAAATTAAGTTTCAACGCTCATCGATAATAAATCTACAAGTTTTCAGTAATAATAATTGTATCTTCGACCGAACTACTTTACGAGCGGAAAGCGCCAGCAAAAGAAGTAAAAAGGTGACTTAAGCCGGAGGAAGCGTGGGTTGTGAGATTCTTGGCTGTTGGCGTCATCAACGGAAGTTGTGCCCAGCTAGATTCCTTGCAAAAGAAAAAGAAATGGCACGCTCAAGAAATGAGTGTCGGTTGCTGCAATTCGTGAGGATGACGACCTGATGAAAAAGATCTCGATGGGGGCCCCCTCTCTTCAATCAACGATAAGTTTCTATCTTTCTCTCTTTCTTTTTTTTTTTTGTGCACAAGTATTAGGTAAATTTTTTAAGAAAAAGTCAGCTCGGGGTAAGGGAAAATGATGAATTTTAAAGTTATAGTGTTTCATGTTCTTTCACGATATTATCTAGATTTAAGTTTTCAAATGTAAAAGAATTAAAGGTTAACCTAATAAATGTGATTTGTTATTTGTAAAAATGGCTCCTCTTCATTTATCTCACTTCGTGTGAATTTTATTTCAGCAGTTCTCTTTCAGGTTTAAATCCTTTTTTTTTTATTTAGCCTAAATGCCTTCGCACGTAAGCCGAGAACCTGGTTGGTATATTGCGGTCACAACATTTTCTAAAACTAAGCATATATTTTCTAGGTGTGAAATATGAAAATGATAGTTGGTTAAAATTTAAATAGTAAATCTTTGAGTTAGGATAAAGTTAAGGGTATGAGAGAAAGAAATACAACAATGGTGCCGTTCAAATTTGGATCAGCGAATTAAGTGTGATGAATGAGACGAGCCATTTTTTTTTTGTGTGTTTTGTTAACGCATTGGTCAGCCATGGGTCAAATTTTTTCTGAATGATTTTAATAGATTGTATAATTATTATTAGTTATTTAGTATTTTGGGTTACAATTATTTAAATTAAAATGCCTAGATCATCCACCGAGGAACTTCCCTCTTTAGATAATACGCGTCACGTAACAGTAACCACTGTGAATTTTGGGGAATTTATCCCCCTAGTAACCCCCTTTTCGGGGAATAACCCCGACTTTACGATTAATGATTTCTTCGACAAAATCGAAGAAATTGCCAAACACGCATTATGGAAGGACGAACAAACACTATTTGTCGCCAAAACTAAATGCGTAGGAGAGGCGGACGCTTTTGTTAGGTCGCAGCCTCAGTTAAAATCTGCCGATTACAGAACATTTAAAGAAGCGTTGAAAGACAGGTTCGGCACTAACGACAAAGATTGTTCTCTTTTAAAATTCACAACGGCAGTACAGGGTTTTAATGAGACCACGCGGGGTTTTTTGTCCCGTTTAAACGGCTTAGCACATCGCTGCTTTCCCGATGATGAGCCCATTCGGCAAAGGATGTTGGTTTCCCAATGTCTTCAAGGCCTCCGACCTTCCGTTCGCTGATTCATCATGACACAAGAGCATGACACTTTTGAAAAAATTTGGGCTCTGGCCTTACAAGAAGAACAATGCGCCGCGCTAGAGAAAGCCTCCGCGAATGTCAACATTGTTGACACCGAGCCGAAGCCGTCCGCCATTGAAACGGAGTTGAGAGAGATCAAATCTTTGGTTCAGAATAGTATCTTTGAAACAGATAAAAGAGTTAGCGATCTTCAAGAGGAGGTAAAGAGATTGATCAAATTAGTCATTAACAACGGTAACAATCGTATAATTTGTTTTAAATGCAGAAAACCAGGGCATTATAGTCGCGATTGTAGATCAAGGTATTTTAATCAACACAGACCCAATGGAAATGACAGGCAGGGAAACTAAATCAGGGGCAAGACAGGGACACTCATCTGATCTTGAATCCCCCTTTTGAGTGCACTGGGATTGCGACTTCGGAATCCAGTTATACTTTGCCCATTGTACAAATTAATGTTAATGATTTTGTTATACATACTCTTATTGATACGGGTGCCTCAATTTCCATAATTAAGGGAAGTGTTTTGGAATCTTTGAAAGACACACGCTGCATTAAATTAGTAGAACCTTGTTTTTTAAAAGTATTGGGCATTACACAAAATTTAGTAACCTTAAACCAAAAAGTTAAGTTAGAAGTTCAATTAGGGACCTTTAAGTGTGAAATAGAATTTTTTGTATGTAATACAGATTTATTTACTTACGATGCGATCTTAGGTTCGAACTTTCTTATCCAAAATCAAATTCATATCAATTTTGCTAAGACTACCATTTCAAATGAAAATTTTTTACTTAATTGGTCAAATAAACAAATTTCTAGGCATAATGTTAATTCTGTTCAAAATCTAAATTTTCAAGTAGGTTTTAATAAACGTAAATGTATCATTCCTCCTAAATCTGAATTAATTGTGACAGTTACTACTAAAGATAATTTTAAGATTTCTGATTTTGTCTTAATTCAACCACATAAGCATGCTATGACACATGTGTGGATTGTCTCGAGCTCAGTAAATGAAGGTAATGACAATGGCGAATATTTTGTCAAGATAGCTAATTTTTCTAACGACCCTGTTCACATTAACAAAGACACCAAAATTGTAAACATTGAGCCTATTGAGGTAATTAAGAGCGATGAAGTAAGCGTTGGGGAGGAATTTTATAAGGACGATAATGAATTGATGGGAGAAGTAAACATGGCGGAGGAATTTTATGAAGATGAGAATGAAATTTTTGGAGGTAAATTTGATCTGGCTCATTTAGGAGATGAGGAAAAAGTTAAATTAAAAAATTTATTAATCAAACATAAAGGTGTTTTTGCTGAAAGTGTAAAGCAACTTACGGGTTGCAACACCATAGCTCACCGAATTTACCTAACTGATGATTTGCCAGTCAGGCAGAAGCCTTACAGAACCCCACATCCTTTACGAGAAGAATTGAAAAGTCAAATAAATCAGCTTTTGGATGCCGGGATAATTTCTGTAAGTGATTCATCGTATGCTTCCCCAATATTATTAGTTAAGAAAAAGAATAACACGTATAGGTTAGTATGTGACTATAGGAAATTAAATTTAAAAACACAACCGCTTCCTTTTCCTTTACCGTTAATTTCGGATTTATTAGATTCATTAGAAGGAGCCAAGTATTTTTCTTCTTTGGACTTGTGTTCAGGCTATTGGCAAATGAATTTAGATCCCAAGGATCGTCATAAGACTGCTTTCACCACCGAATTTGGCCTTTTTCACTGGAATCGTCTCCCTCAGGGTTTGAAAAATGCAGCGTCGTCATTTCAAAGATTATTAGAAATAGTATTAGCTGGGCTGAAAGAGTGGAATATTAATACTTACCTCGATGACCTTATAATTGCGTCAAACACGTTCGATGAACACCTCGAAAAACTAGACATGGTATTCAAGAGATTAGGCGAGCACAATTTAAAAGTTAACCCGGGAAAATGTCAATTAGTTAAAGAAAAAATTACTTACCTTGGGTTTCAGGTCACTGACGGTAAAATTTTGCCCGACAGCAGAAATGTGGAGGCAATTCAAAATTTTCCAGTTCCGACTAACAAAAAGCAGGTTCGGTCATTTTTAGGACTTTGTAATTTCTATCGCAAATTTATAAAGAATTTCGCCCACATAGCAATACATTTGACTAAATTAACAAAAAAATCAGTAACTATTGTTTGGGATGAAAATGCCAATAATGCTTTCGAGCAATTAAAGTCAGCATTAATCTCTTACCCTTGTCTCATTTTACCAAACACTAAGAAAGAATTCGTTTTGCATACAGATGCTTCTGGGTATGCTATTGGAGCTGTGTTGAGTCAGGAAGGCCAGGATGGACAATTACATCCGGTGGCTTATGCAAGTAGGCGGTTGAACGATGCCGAAACTAGGTATAGTGTTTTTGAAAGGGAAACCTTAGCGGTCGTTTGGGGAATAAACAATTTTCGACACTATTTGTATGGGCAATCTTTTAAACTTTTTTGTGATCAGAAGTCGCTTTCCTATGCACTCAAACTTAAGGATAGCGGTAGAATTACAAGATGGATACTAGCGCTTCAAAATTATGACTACACAGTAACTCACACTCCTGGAAAAATGAATGTGCCTGCGGATACTTTGTCACGAACAGTTCAGGTAGAACCCGTCAATGTCATTGAATTCACAACAAACAACTTCCCCCCTGCTAGGATTAGGAATTTGCAAGAGCAAGACACTAAGTGTCAAGAGATTTTGATTAAGTTAGAGGACACAAATGAAATTGAACAAAATGGGATGAAATTTTTTAAGAGGGATGGAATTTTGTTTTGTGTAAATGATAAAGCAAAGGGTCACAAATTTACCATCACAGACAGACTAGTAATTCCAAAGACACTCATTAGTGAGGTTTTGTCCTTAGGACTCGACTCGATAACATCAGCACACCCAGGCATTAAGAGGACTTTAACCCGAATTAAGAGAAACTATTTTTGGTGGAACATGACACACCATATCATTAATTATGTCAAATCTTGCCACTCGTGTCTTGAGAGAAGAGGGTATAACGCTAAACATAAAGCGCCACTACAAAGAATTCAAATAACTAGTCGGCCTTTTGAGCGAATTGGGATGGACGCAGTAGGACCACTTCCTATTACTGAGTCAGGCAATCAACATATTATAGTAATTGGTGATTATTTTACCCGGTGGGTGGAAGCATACCCTGTGAAGGATTTACAAACTGAAACGATTGCTTTGGTGTTAGAAAAGTTCATATGTACTCATGGGATTCCTGAGCATTTGATAACTGACAGAGGTAGTTCTTTGATTTCTGACAGCATACAAAAAGTTTATAAAAAACTGGATATTAAGAAACATACTAGTACAAGTTACCACCCAGCGACTGATGGGGTAGTTGAACGGGTTAATGCTACAATAATTAACGCACTCCAGCACTTAGCAGACAATACTTACCATGAATGGGACAAATATTTACATTTTGCACTTTTAGCTTACAGGACAGCAGTGCACTCAACCTTAAAAGATACACCAGCTCATTTATATATGGAAGGGATTTAGTATTGCCAATAGATCTTATAAGTAGCCTCCCATTGAGGTCATATTCTGATCAGAGGGAACTCAGCGAAGATTTGGAGATTCGTCTACAACAGTGTTTTAAAATCATAAAAGCCAATTTAGTTGAAGCTGCAGAAAAACAAGAAAAGTATAGAAAAAAGGTGTATAAGGAGAAGGGTCTAGGGGTATAGGAGATCTGGTGATGTTATACACGCCGTCAATTAAAGTTGGGCAAGGGAAAAAGTTTTCTAAATTTAATAAAGGGGTTTATAGAGTTAAAAATCAACTTAGTAAAGTCAATTTTGAAATCATTAACATATAAAACCATAAAGATAAACAAGAAGTCCATGTTGACAGATTAACCAAAATTCCAGATCGCCTCATTTTCCCATCCTTGGATGTAGAGTTCATAGAGGAAGAGCCTAGTGCTCCTAATGAAGATAACGAAATTTTAAATTCGCCAGATCTCAATAACAGTCCTTTCCCCAAAAACTATACAAAAACTGTCAGAGTAGTCGTGAACAGCAATCGAGTGCCCAGGAAGCTGCCCAGTAATGTACAGCAGTCTACGACAGGAAGCTCTGCTCCAGTTGTCCAGACCCCACCACAGGTTGTGGTGCCTCCAAGCACAGGACAGGCCACCAAATATCAATATAATTTAAGACCAAGGCAGAATGGTTTTGTAAAAAAATGAACTGTTATCATGAAGAATCAGATTATTATAGTGTGAAAAATTTTGTGTCATTTTGTTTTATATTTTATATGATTTAAGTGTTGATTGTTTTAATTGATTCTCTACTAATGTTATATAAGTATTTAATATAACTTTAACACTAATTTGTTGGGCCCAACATAAATATATCTGCTGCTGAACATAATTTTTTTAAGTTTAAGATATTTATTGGTGGAGTAGCTAACCATCTAATGTGAATATTTTGGGTTTGATTAATGTGATCTTCACCTAGATATAGCAAAGTGTTAATTTTTTTTTTTAAGTTTTCTTATAAATCATTTTATATATGTTTTGTCAAAGTGGCAATTAATAGGGTTCTGTTGTAGGCTAAACACACTAGTTAGAAGTTGATCAGAGTCCAAAGTCTACAAATTTTTCTTTTATTATTGAATATGTTTGTGTTATATGTAAAAGTTTGCAATGGTTCGGAATGTTGGAGGGTAGTGAAGGTTTCCCTTGTGATATGCATTTCAACTTCAAGTGCTAATATTTTGTGTAGTGTTAGTTGGGTATTTTGCAATTTCTTTTTTTTTAATTTTGTTTTCTTTTATTGTGATATTTTTTTTTTGTAATTGTATACTATTTTTATGCGAAGCAGATTATTCAAGCTACTATGTTAGTTTTTTTTTGTTTTGTTTTGTGTTGTAAATCAACATTTTGGTTTACAATTTGGAGTTAGGCGGGTTACTTAGGATGTGTAAATTCCAGTTTACTGTTACGTTTCTTTGAGAAAAAAAAAAAATGTTGCACATTTTTTTTTTTCGTGTGAGAGGGAGGTATTTGTTATGATTTCAATTTTAAGTAAAGTTTAATTAATTAATAGCCTACTTAATTAAAAATCCTAACCTTAATTAGTGAATTTTAAATCAAGTAAAATTAAAATTTCTAAACAATTTGTTTATTAAGATGGTTTTGTTTTGTCACCATATACCAGTATTCATAAAGGAAGTAAAATAATAATGAAGTTTTTAAAATTTATTAAGGTATATGTTGAATTACTATTGATGACTCATGACTGACTCATATTTATTTATTTGTTTACTTGTTCTATATTTTGGCGCCAAACATCTAAAAGATCGTTATTCTGGCGATCGTGTTGCCATCTTTGTGTAAGGTAGCTATACATATGTGTTCAAGTAATTAAAATAATTTGTACAACAATTTTCTTTTAAATTTTAAATTTATGAAAATATGTTTTGTGAGAGCTGACATCATTCAGAGGGCTGGTAATAAATTTTTAGAGCTGACAATAAGAATTTCATAAAAATGTTTGTTTTGAAATTGGTAATTTTCCTTTTAAAAAAAAAAAAAAAAAAAAAAAAATTAAGTGGTTGTAATTACAGTTAAGTTTTTTTTTTTTTCTTTCACTATAATTATCTTTTCTGGAATTCTCTAACCTTCTTTCTAATTTTTAATAACATCCAATAACTACGTGCATCGATACCAATACTTCGATTCAATATATCAAAGAAGAAAACAACAACGGCACAAGGATATGGAGATCGGCATCCAAGCATTTTCAAATTTTTAAATAAAAAATCGAATTTCTACAATAGTTACAACGATAAGAACAACTTTCACCTTTTTTATCTTCGTCAAAAATTAAGTTTCAACGCTCATCGATAATAAATCTACAAGTTTTCAGTAATAATAATTGTATCTTCGACCGAACTACTTTACGAGCGGAAAGCGCCAGCAAAAGAAGTAAAAAGGTGACTTAAGCCGGAGGAAGCGTGGGTTGTGAGATTCTTGGCTGTTGGCGTCATCGACGGAAGTTGTGCCCCGCTAGATTCCTTGCAAAAGAAAAAGAAATGGCGCGCTCAAGAAATGAGTGTCGGTTGTTGCAATTCGTGAGGATGACGACCTGATGAAAAAGATCTTGATGGGGGGCCCCCTCTCATCAATCAACGATAAGTTTCTATCTTTCTCTCTTTCTTTTTTTTGTGCACAAGTATTAGGTAAATTTTTTAAGAAAAAGTCAGCTCGGGGTAAGGGAAAATGATGAATTTTAAAGTTATAGTGTTTCATGTTCTTTCACGATATTATCTAGATTTAAGTTTTCAAATGTAAAAGAATTAAAGGTTAACCTAATAAATGTGATTTGTTATTTGTAAAAATGGCTCCTCTTCATTTATCTCACTTCGTGTGAATTTTATTTCAGCAGTTCTCTTTCAGGTTTAAATCCTTTTTTTTTTTTATTTAGCCTAAATGCCTTCGCACGTAAGCCGAGAACCTGGTTGGTATATTGCGGTCACAACATTTTCTAAAACTAAGCATATATTTTCTAGGTGTGAAATATGAAAATGATAGTTGGTTAAAATTTAAATAGTAAATCTTTGAGTTAGGATAAAGTTAAGGGTATGAGAGAAAGAAATACAACACTGTTCAAAAGTTGCATGATTTATAAGTGAAACAGCCTTAAACGTATAATACGCAAGATTAGGCAGGAATCGTAAATTCTTGCATAACTGATTTATTTGAAAGCATTCTTTATATTCTTTAATTGATTTTTAATTACTGTTGTTTCAATTCAGGTGCAATATAACATTTCAACTTCAAAAGGACTAGACATTGATGTATCAAAGCGAATAATTTTAGAAAGAAGGCCAGTACCTATGTGTATGACATGGTATCCTTTGTTTGATGTTTCAAGTCTAATAGCAGTTGTAAATGATGATGTAAGCGAATAAGATAAATTTGTAAAATATATATATATATATTCATTGTTATTGCTTTAAACCTTTTTGCCTTTAAACCTTATTGCTTTAAACCAAGTATTCCATTTTAGAGATGCTTGTATTTTTTAAAGGACTAGGGGCCAAGGACTCTAGGCTCGTTATGCTCGTTTTTCTTATAAGGCATCCGGCACCTAATAAGGCTTATTCATAAAAAAGGCATAATTTTAACAGACAAAGCCCAAAGATTAGATCCCGTAGAATGTTACCAAGCTACATATTACTTGGTTCTTGCATGCTCCTTGGAACATAAAAATTTAAACTTGACACCATTTTTAATTCTGTAAAACCTATGGAACACCTTGCATATTTGCCATCCATGGCAGTTTTTCATATTTTGGCAACTTACGTATATGAATAGTTAATAATTAGTTCTAAGAAAACAGTACTTCATATGCTTTCTTTGATAAAAGTACAGAACAGTTACAATAGCTTGCCACCAATGGCGACTTTTCATTATTTAGCGATTTACACATGCTCGTAACCTATAATTACTGCTAATGTAAGGTTACCAGGTAAACTGTTATCCATATATTCATATACATTATCCTTTGCAGATTGGCCTATTTAGCACCACGAAATATATCATCTCGCCACACTGGCAAATATTCAAGCTATACTAAATCAATCGCAATTAGTTATTCTGTTTTGGAAAAACAGATAATTGGTAATTCTTAAATCCTGTTATCAAAGAGAACTTACTATTTGAAAAGTGTCAACTTTGTTTAACAGACTTTGATTTATTTATATCACGTACTTTTTAGTTTGGCATAAAATTGGTGTAATTCTACTTCATGTTTGTCAATTTCACACAATTCTACATACTTGGAATTTCTTTGTTGCAAAAGCATGAATGATTTTATGCTGGCAAAAATTGCCAAACCTGGCAACCTTATGCTCATTTTTTAAGTTTTTAATATCTTCAAAAATAATTCGAATTTCAAAATTTAAGTCAGCTTATCAGCTTCCCCGGAAATTTCCCAAGCTGTGGACACCTTTGTCCAACTCAAATCCCCACTGTTTTTCTGGAGATAGAACAAGCTTTTGGCATCAGCGGTGGCAGTGGCCGTTACTTTTTTTTTAAATATAAAGAAAAAAATCAGCCCATGTTGTTGAGATTTATGAAATCTTTAAATTGAAAATAATATATATGTATATATTACATGCACATAATGTTTTTTTTTTTATTCTAAAAATTAATTTGGAATTGTTTATACTTCAAAATTTATTCCTCTTTATTTAAATAAAAATTCTTTCTCCCAGTAATTTTCTTCCCATGATGCATAATAAGAACATAGTGGAAAGTTTGAGAAGGATATTTCTCATCAAATCTAACTTCGCCAAATAAGGCTCATCTTCAGTGCAAGCATTATGAGATATCATACCCAATCATTTCGTGTTGATATCATCATCTCTGTTCAACTCAGTGGCATAACAAGTAAAACTGCCTCCTGGGGCATGATACCACTTTGACACCACTCCCTCCTATTTTTTGTCAGACTAAATTTGGAGTTAGCATTCTTATCTGAAAAACAGTGCAAGGTACAGAAAAAAGTCAATTACAAATATTTGATTTAAAGTAGTAGGAAAAATTTACTTTAAAAGGTTAAAAACTATACAAATAAAATCCTTCGTTAGCAGCTTTTGGTGGCATGCCACCACCTTCTTCAGCCATTGCCGTTTCTTGCTTGCACTGATCTCTTCCTCAATGTCTCGCCCCATCCCGGATCAATCTGCACATGTGTCATGTCATTAACTGTGCCATCTGTAGTTAAGATCTGAAGTGCCTCCATTTTAAGTGTGTAATTGATATTTTTATAGTCGGCAGGTTTTTTTTATAAAAGAGTTGCCGACTATAAAAATATCAATAATATAAGTCCAAGAAAATCCTGAAAGTTTTTGCATTTGTGTAGTTTTTATAGATTCCTAAAAATGTGCGTTTCTTTAAGTGTATTTTTTTTTTTTATCTATTCATTTTAAGAACTGATATTGATTCATTACTCAATGCATAATGCACAGATGTAATAAGTTTACATGGGTTACAAGGTTAAAAATATGTACAGATATATTACAAAGTTAAAAATATGTAGAGATAGCTTTTTGTATCAAAATTTTACCATCTTTAGGAGAGAAATTTACAAATAATTTTTTTTTTTTTGCAATTTTTCCACTGTTGTGTCAAGGACATGTTAGGGTTAAAATCCTTGTACCTTTTCAATGCAATTTACAAGGGTGGTTGAAAAAGTAAGGTAAAAATTCTTTAAAAGTTTATTAATAAAATCCAAGAGTTACACAGACAGCAAAGCATTTGGTAGATTATTTTTCAACTTCACATCCATAGGCATCAAAGCATGTTTTCCATCTGTGTACCAGTCTATTGAAACTGGCATTGAAGAAATCAGGATCCTGGTCACTGAGCCACTTAACCCTCTCGTCACACTGAACCTCATATGAGACTCCTACTTCAAATAGCAATATTTAGAGAGAAAACAATTGAATTTAGTATTTTTTTCTTTCAGTGATATCAATATCATTCATTCATATAGAAAGTATATGAGGCACTTAACTAGATGCATAAATCGTGCCTAGATTGCAGTACTAGTCCATTTAGATCATTTTTACAGTTTTCGCTTCATTGTTTCAGTAGAAAAATTAAGAAAATATTTATGCTGCTTTTTTACCGTGTTTTTTTTTTTTTTTTTTTGTAAAGGTAAGTATAGTTATTTTGTTATTCCTCAACCTTTACCTAACCAAGGTCGTTTGCATTTATGCGACACCATCGTGTGGCATTTGATTGCTATGATTGTCTGTTGGACCTAGAGAAGGAATTTCATACATGCTGGGAGTATTTGCACCCTTAAGAGCTCTTGTTATCTTTTTAAACTACCTGTATATATCAAGTTTCCTAGCCTTCTTACATTTGTGGACCGGGGAAAATGGGACAAATATTTTGCAGACCAGTGTCATCTAAAATTAATGAATATTACTATGAGCTTTTATTTTATTTATTAAATAAAGTGTTGTACAAATAAAATTTTTAGTTAGAATGATATTTACTACGGATTATTTTTAAATAAATTTACTATAAGTAAGCCGGAAGTAAACCCAGCCAGCCACGATACATCGAATTAACGTCGCCGTCGACGTAGTTTCGACGTAATCATCGACGTTAAAAATCCTTGGATATGTCCACCTGTTTGCCCGTCGAGCGCTGAACTTCTCGACGGCGTATTACCCGCGAGGGGTGACCGTGAGAGATAACAATCTCGCTTAACTACGGCGTAAGAATGAAAAAGGATGACCGCCAGGAAGAGAAAATCCCCGATATTGGTCGAACACTCGTCGCTATAACGGCAAAGGGAGACAGATTCTCGGAATTCGCTTATAAAATTCAGCTCATAGTGGTTGATTTTACGTTATACCTTGTCGAATCGCTCCAACAGGACAGAGAAAACCGGCTTATATTCGTCTAATAGAAGTCGTTCCTTAAAGACTTCACAGAATTTGTCGAATTCTGTCCATTTATAAACGTAGTAATTATGCCGCAATTCCAGACCTTTAGAGAATGGGCACATTCCATTTACATACGTCGTGAAGGAATGGAAATTCAAACTGTTCTGATCTTGTGAACTTTTGCCGTTTAAAAAGGAAACATTTTATATTTCTATATAATACATTTTAATATTAGTTTGTTAGCTAATAAAAAGTTATTTTTAATTAAATGTGCAAAAATTACAAGTTTTAAATTCACTTCTAGTCGTTTAGATGAAGTTGTAAAATATACATTCATAAAAATTTGAACACAGAGAAAATACATTAAAGAAAAATATAATCTTGATTTTTTTAATTTAATTGATCAGTAACTTGCATAAATAGCTTATGTCTCTATTTTACATTTTAAAGGATTTACTTTTTCCCCCCGGTACATTTTATGAATTGTTTTTACTGTAGGTATATTTAATAAAAGGCGGGGGTGGGTACACTGTTTAATTCAATGTTATAAACAATCTAAATATCTTCATATATTGGTGAAAGATGGTGAAAAAGTAACTTAACTAAATTTACTAATATTTTATTTAATTTTTAAGTAAGGAATACAGTTTAAAATGCAATTTTACTAACAGTAAATATAATTTACTTATTTTATATAAAAAAGATTACTTTTCAACCAATATATGAAAATATTTAGATAGTTTATAAGAATAGATTAAATAATTTTTTGCACCCTTTTATTAAAAATACCTAATACAGCCAAAACGATTAATAAAATGTACCGGGGGAAAAAATGGAAACCCTTTAAAATGTAAATTAGTGACATAAGTTGTTCGTGCGAGTTACTTATCTGTTAAATTAAAAATCAAGATTATATTTTAACTTTAATATATTTTTGTATATGTTCAAACTTTTATGAATATAAATTTTATAACTTTATCTAAACGATTAGAAGTTAATTTAAAACTTGTTATTTCTAATCATTTAATTCAAAATTGCTTTTCATTAGCTAACAACTAGTAGTATAATGTATTATATTTAGAAATATAGAGTGTTTCCTTTTAAACGGCATGTGCACCCGACAAGAAGTTTGAATTTCCATGCTTTCACGACGTATGTAAATGGTGTATGACTGACATATTCTCTAAATGTCTGGAATTCCGGCATAATTACTACGTTTATAAACTGTCAGGATTCGACGAAATCGTCAAGGAACCACTTCTATTAGACGAATAAGCCTGCTTTTTTATCTCCATAGTTTATTATAGTTTTCCTGTAATAAAATATGAAGAAGTTTTCTATCTACAAATCCCCCCCCCCTCTGACCCTCCCACGAGAAAAATTTTATCTACTTCATTACACAAACAGTTTTTTATTTATCTCTCTTAATTCTTTGATTTGTTCAATTTCACTACTCCAAATAGGTTTAAATTACATACTAAATGCACACATATTAGTATACAATTTAAAAAGAAAAAAAAACTTTGCATAAAGTGCTTTAATCTGTTTCATTGTAAGTTATGCCATAATGCAATAATAAGTTGACTTTTGTTATAGTAAGTTTATATTAAGTAAATTTGTGCTTATAATGAGAAAAAATATTTCATATGCTTAAGGTAAACAGTTGATTTTATGCCAATTGTACCTTTATATTTCACTCTATAATACAAATAAGAAGACTTATAATTAGCAATTAAAAAGAAAATGAATAAAAGACACAAAGCACATAATTATTAGTTAAATAATTACTTAACTCACCTCTAAAATTTTGATGGCTGGAATTAAAATTTGTAGTTACCCCGATAAACTTTAATAACATCACCGGCCAACACAATTTAAAGAGAGCCAGACAAACTTATTAATATGCCAAGCTAACGATAAATCGTGTTAGCATTGAACTTGAAAAATATTCCAAGAGATACTTGAAAAATATCCACTTTTATAGTTAAAACTGGAAATTTTACTGTTCTGTGTAGCGCAGTTGAGCTCAGCCATTGACTACACGCTGGAGCGAGTTCTGCCCTTGCATAAAAAACTGCGAAGTACGAGCCACGCGAACCATGAACGAATACACACACAAAAAAGAAAAAAAAAGCATCTGTTTTCTGAGAAAACGGTTGGGGTGGACATGTCAAAGGTCGTGAGAAAGGACCCTGTAAATTCTGTCTCCCCTGCACTGTTTATTCGACGTTCAACTGACTATTAACTTAGCTGAAAAAATTTCTCGATGCTCCATCGCGTGTTTCTTCTTGGCTGGCTGGGGGGGGGGGGTCTCTTAGACCGCCAAAACCATAAGCGGAAAATCGGCGATGTATTGACAGATCATAGACCTCCTGAGGGCATAGATTAACAGTCAAAGATAGCCGCCTCCCTGACCAAAATCGAACGGCTCTTTAAGACGTCGACAACACAATGTATGTTTGATCTCTTTTAAACGCTATTTTTTGCTGTAATTTTTCCTCGACCTATTTTCGACATCGGGAATACGTAATTTAAACGTGTGTGCGCTTGCTGGGAAGTCTCACAGACTGGTGGTACCCGTCCATGGACCAGTGTTTGAGAAACAGTGATGTATATTATTAATTATAAATTACATCAAATTAATTAAATGTAAAGTAACGTTTAAGTTTTATTCGTATCATTTGTGTATGAGATTGATCTTAATTTTGTAATTTTTTATCAAATAAAATTTATTTTGAACTCTTCAAAATGAACTTGTATATAAATTTCCTTTAAATGCATTGAATATTTCCAGGGGAAAATGCGAATATACTGTACAAAAAAAGAAAAAGTTGTTAGAATTGTTTCTTTGCCTATGTATGAAGAACCATTTAAAAGGTAGGTCTGCATATTTTGAAGCTGAGGAAAATATGTTGTTTTCTGCAAAATATTTTATTTACATCATATTGCAAGTTATATTTATTAATTTTCTGAAGTGAAAAGTGATTATAAATATTTTAATATTTTTTTCTAAAACATAACACAATTTTTAATCAATTTCAAAGGATATTTTGCTTTCATTGGCAATATAATAAAGCAAATTAGACTGTAAGATTATAAACAAAAATAAAAAGTTTTGCAACATTATTTACTAAATTCACTGATATATGCAAAGAATCACTCATGAGAAATTTTTATTGGCTTTGCTGAGAGTCTGACAGTTTATAAGATCAGCCATTATTTTATTATGATACAAAATGTCACTAGATAATTATTTTTTTAGATTTTGCCAGGCCCGGACTGGCCACGTCAGCTGGTTGGGATTGCTGAGGGGCCCTCCAAAATACTACTTTAAAATTATAGTAATTTGATATATTTATCATAGTTATTGGATTATTTATTTCCCAGTGATCTTACATCTTTACGCACTGGCACAGTGGAGGACCCAGGAACATGGGAGCCCCTGAAGAGTCAGGGTCCCCAAAAGCTCTAAAATAGTTAAGAGGTTTTTAGGTACGTAAGACTAAATTTCAAATATTCCATATTCCAATAATCTATTCCCTCTAAATTGATCAGTAATGGGCCCCTTTTCAATATCTAGCTATAAAATTGCTAGTTCTACATTTTTTGTGTACCCAGTTTTTACATTCATCATAATCATAAGTTCAGATCATAAGTTCATCATAATCATAAGTTCATCATAATCATAAGTCAGAAGAATCATAAATTCAGATTGTTTCATACTTTTAAAGAAAGTAGAAAACTTGTCTTGAACACTTGTGATTGACAAGAGCCAGTTTGAGAGATTAATAAACATTAAATGAAGTATTTGCAGTCATGCTAGATAAAAATGTATAAAAAAATCTCTACATGAATAAGCAAATATCAAGTTAATTAATACTTGTAAAAGTAGTTTTCACTTGTATTTTTTATCTAATTTCCTGCAATTGTGAGTGGGATAAATTTTCTGTGTAGATCTGAAATATAATTACTTTTGACAAATAACATAAATTTTCTGTAAATAATCCTGATTTTAATGTGTTAAATGGCATACTTACACCTATCATCGAATTGTTTGCTGTCTATACATTTTAAACTAATTCAGTATTATTTTTATTACAGGATAATTTTTCAGAAAAAATCAAAGCATTTATTAACTGAGGAATTTCCATACTGTAAAAATGTAAGCGAATACTTCAAGTACTTGATTTTCAACTGCTCTCATATGATTGGCTTATCGAAATTTCCCATTGATGGAAATCCCAATACAAGTTTGGGTATGACTAGTACGCCTAATGGTGTAAGCTGTTTCTTTTTTATATTTTGCAGATCACATTTTGGATGTTTTACTTTTAGATATTTATAAAATGTATGAAGTTAGTCTTGTAATTTAAATATTTTAGTTATAGTATATTTAAACAGTTTTCCATTGTTAAAGTAATTGTGGAATCTATTTCTTGAAATTTTGCTGGAGGGGGGTGGGGTGGGGGAACTTGAAAATTGTATATTTTAAAATGTTCTTAGTAAAAGTATGTGCACTTGTCATAAAAGTTTTGTGGTGTTTTATTTATAACGGACTTTAGAAATAAGAATTTTGGAAGGAATGATAAATATTATGTCCACTTTTTCAATAGCAAGTATTCTATCATAACTCATGCTAATTTTTTTCATGCTTATAAAGTGTACCCTATATCTTATTGTTAACATATTTATTTGGTATTTTACTTTAGCTGAATTTGTTTTTTCATTTGAGTATTTTTCAACAAAATAATATGTTAAACATTTTTTTTTTACCCTCCGCTAAAGAGGGTAATAGTTTTGGGCAGACAAAAAAAGTCGTGGATGATAATTGATAGTAAATAAAATCTTACAGATCTCACGGAAATTTGAAACACACCAAGATCCGACACATGATTGGAATAATGGATACTTGAAAAATTTCAAAGTAACGTCAGATGAAACAAAAGGGGAAACTGTAAGATTTTGTCAGAGCGTCTGCGACTGGCTGTCAAGTTCCCGAGGTTCCGATTTCATTTTTCAGAACTTGGATTTGTTTCCAGAGTCGCGTTCAAACTTTTGTCCCTCCTCGGAGCAAGTGGTGGTGTTCTGTCGTGGCATTTCTAAAATTTTCATTTTTGCGGGATCAGTGTGAAATAGCTCGTAGGCTTGGTATTTCACGCTCTACTGTTCAGTATTACATCGTTAAATATCAGAAGAATATACCCGGGACTGTTGTTCAAGGCCGCGCTGGCCGTCCTCGCCAGTTGTCTAATCCGGAAGAAAGTCATCGTGAAACTAACCGTCTATTTATGCAAAGAAAAAGGGAAGATCCAGATTTTCGTGCTCAAGAAGCGGAATCCAAATCCAGAAGACAAGACAGAAAACGTTTACGACTCTGTCTAGATATACCATCGAAAAGACCAAGAACAGATACTGATCTAAATGTAAGGTGTGAAGAACTAGAATTTCGTAAATTAGCTGAGAAATTTTTCGAAGCTGTTGCTGATGGTCCAATCCACCAATGCTATTGTTGTGATCGACTGTGGTTCAAAAAGTCAATAAGAACCCATTCCAAAACAACTTTACTGTCCAAAGGAGCGACAACGGACTTTATAAAACTAGTCTTTTACAAAGATATCGATGATATTGGCAAATTTTGCAAAACATGTTACGATTGTTTGATTAAATTGACAATACCAGAATTAGCTATAAGCAATGGCTTCGAATTCCCCGAAATACCGGATTGTTTAAAATACTTGACACCACTGGAAGAACGGTTGGTTTCTCCCCGTTTGATTTACATGCAAATACATCCTGTACATGGCTGCCAATACAAATTAAAAGGTTCTGTCAAAAAACCTCTTTAGCGGAGGGGAAACTAATTTCAGCTGAAGGCTGAATATTTTTTTTTTTTTTTTTTTAATCCTTCATGTTTCCAAAATCAGAATCCCATTTTCTCATTGCTTGTATGTTTTAGATCAACTCTATAGTGCCTAACAGAGATCAGACATTTTTATTTACATCTGGAATGAATGATAATTGGATATATATGTCTGAAATCAATGTTATGTATGTATATTTTAAACTTTAACGAACTTTTTAAAATTTTTGTTAATTTTGTAATTGTTTATTATTAATGTGTCTTTTAATTACTTATTATCAGACCACGGATTATATGCAATCGCATATTTGCATATGCGATTGCATATTTCCGGTGTTCTTGATAATTTTGCATAAAATGACACATTTTCTCTCTTAGGTGCATATTTCAATCTCTTTAGCTTTTTTTTTTTTTTTTTTTTTTTTTTTACCTTCCTTTCAGTATTTTTTCTTTAACTCTAAGTCCCACGCTTTGAAAAATTTATACAACCTCAGGTTCCTAGCAAAATAGCATATACCCTTTCAATTTTTATCGTATGTGTTAGCAACAATTTAAATTAAGTCAGCCTATACATTAAAATTTCAAAAATGGCTAGAATGAAAGCAAGCACACTAACCCTGATGAAGACGTGGATTTCGGATTATGGAAAAGACCTAACTCCATAAAAGATGTAGTTAATGCTTTGGACAGCGTCGATTCTTCTTCTTTTTTCATTGCGGAAGAAATGCTTAGCGATATGTCCATTCGAAAAGGTCTATTGATAATCGAAACACATTTTTCCTTCTTAACATCAGATATCAAAAAATTAGAATATCAAAATCTGCTTCTGAGTGATGAAATGAGTCAAGTTGTAAAAGTACAGGAATGCGTTGGTAAGATTCCAGATTCATTAGGAGAAGAAATCAGTGAGAAACTGAATTTTATTTTAAATAAAAAGTCAGGATTTTCGGCAGTGAATAAAATAAATAATTTTATTAATGGTGAGGGGAGTGAATTACCGGAAAAAGTAGAACCATCCAAAACGAAATAAAGTACTGTCGAGTGACATTCGTTGATGTTGAAAGAACATTTTCAGCATATAAAATGATTTTAGATGATAAAATATAAAGCCTTACTATTGAAAATTAAAAAAAAAAAAAAAAAACACTTAGCTGTGTATTGCACCAAAAATTACTGAAACTAGTGTTAATTCATATTTCATATCACTAAGATTGTGAATAAAAATTTCTCATTCTGTCTTTCATGATGTTTTGAAGTTTCAAAGAGAAAAAATGTGTCATAATTGCAAGGTAAGTGATAGAAAATACTTTTACAAGTAAATACGTTTTTATTTTCTGTTAATATGTGAATATTTTTTTAGCTATTTGGTGCATAGTTTTAGATTTTTGGTGCATAGTTTTAGATTTTTTGATGCATATTTTGTCACTTTTTAAGTGCATATAATCCACAGTCTACTTATTATGATTGTTTGTGCCCGAATGCTATTTACTTGCATTTTTTATTTCCATAAAATTAACAAGTGAAGAGTGTTATGAATGTACAATTTACAACCAATAAAATTTTTATCATAAATTTCCTCAGGCGCACGCTGTCACAAAATTTAATCTTTATGCAGTGAGACCTCTGTATGATGAATCTATATTTTGTAAACTTTTCCTTCAAATAAGGAACATTTTGTGAACGCCTTCGTAAAATACCCTCCTAAATGCATCCTCTATTTAACAATCTTTTTCTTGCAATCTAATTTTTCCCACCGTGTTTCTGAAAATATTTCTGAACATTTCATGCTTATTCTTTCCTTTAAGATTAAAAGGGAGGTTTGAATGCTCCCACTGACTCTTATGTTAGAATTTATTCTGCATATTTTCGTCCAACTAACAATTTTAATTTTGTCAGAAAAATCAATCAGAAATATATAAATTTTAATATTAGTATATACTTTTGATACATTTAAGATTGCGGCTTTTCAGAAATTTAATTTAAAGATGCAGGTGGTAATGTATGCCTAAAATTATTTGTTTTAATGAAAGTGATAATGTCATTAGCACTTATAAATTTTAATGTAAAATTATTTTCTTAGAACTGAAATATGAAAGGTTTGTTTTATTCTTGAATAATGTGATTAATTACTTTTTTAATAATGCTTAGCATTTGTGAATTTAAAATCTGTTTTATGTAAATTAGTCTTTTAAAAGGTGAATCTCTGTAATGAATTTTCCATGTAATGAACTTTTCTTTTGAAGGGGGGGGGGGGGGGGAGTTTATCAACTTTCGTTCACATTCACTAAATGAAGTGAAATTTGTTATGCCAAGGAATAACTCTACTAATGTATATATAGACTTTTCTTTTCTTCCACCCCTCTCCCCTGAAGTCGATTTTGAGATTTGAAACTACTGTAAATTTTTGTTTATGCATCAGATGATAATGGCTACAATGTACAAAATGAAATTTGATATCAAGTCTTTGTGGTCACTCAAATTCAAGCATGAGCCTTGAAATTTTTGCTCATACGCTACATTGCTCTAATGACTGCAGTTCATAAAATTAAGTTTAATAACATGATATGTTGTCACTCAAATTAAGTAATAACATTGTATGTTCATAAAATTTTGAATGAATTTTGCAAAGTTACTGCCAATTTTTATTGTATCATATAATTGCCAAGATTAATTTTTTGACAATATATTACTTGATTTGGCAGTAAACAGGTTTTTTTTTTTTTTTTTTTTTTTTTTTGTGTGTGTGTGTGTGTGTGTTATTCCATGAAAATTGAATGTTTTGTGAAGTATAATCTCTTAATGCAATTTATTTAAACAAAATGTAAATTTTGACTAATTATAGCATAAAGCATTGTCCTTATCTTAAATTTAAAAAAAAAAAAATCTTTCCACAACATTGTAATCTTGTCTCATCGCCAAGCACTGATCAGCATTTAGGTTAACGCAGTTAGCCCATGAAGTGGTGACATTTACATTCACAGTGTTTCTTTCTTTCCTGCTCATTTGCACACCTGCCTACTTCAAAGCTGTACTTCAGATTTTTAGCATTGAATCTTGGAAACTTTTTTAGAATGCCTCATAAAAGTTATTTTGCTTTTTGTATGTGTTTTAAAAATTAGCTATTCTGTGTAAAGAACAGGCACTCAAATAGTATATTTATATTTGTATTACAAGAGGTAGCATTGGGAGGAAGCATGCATCATCCAAACTTTGCCCCATTTTTTTTTCCCTCACCACTTGTTTTGAAACTTAAAAAAACCTCCCTTTCATACGTTTGAATTCAATATGTGTCTCCCCAATATGTTTTTTGGCCATTTTTTGGGATCAATATAGAAGGGAAAATGTATAGACTGCCCAAATGTCCTCAATGCTGAAAAAGTGTAATCGTTTGCTATCACTTAACTACTAGCAATATGGCAATTGAATGAATCAGCAATCTTGTGCTTCACAGCCATAGAACTTTTTTAATGCTGTGATGTGATTAGCCATTTGTTTATCTGCCATATTGCTAGTTAAATTGAGTGTTGGCAGTGGCTGTATATCCAGTTATTTTTCTGTATCAATATGCTATGCTTATGATATTAGAATTTTATGTGTTATTGAAATTATGATTTGTGTGTTTTAGTGCTGTATTGGAAGCAGAAAGGGAAAGTGGTGAAGGAATTGAAGCATTTAAATTCTTATTTCCTTCAAATTGTGATCCAGATGAAATGATAAAAAAATTAGTGTGCAGTGTATATTCTTTGGAATTAGAATTGTAAATACTTTTTCATTTCAATTTTCCAGTGTTTACTGTTTACTTTATCGAAAGTTTTTTTCTACACATCTAATAAGTCTATAATTTATTAACCTTGTTACATACTTGCCAGCTTTTACACTTTTGGCATGAAACATGCTATTTAATGATGTTTATGCTTTTATGCCGAACCCTTGATTTTTTTTTATGCTTTTTAGTGAGTTTTGAAGTTTACTTATTTTCTCTATTAAGTAAAAAAAAAAAAAAAAAAAATCTATTTTTACAAAATGTAAAATTAATTTTTATAAAGAATAAGCAGCAACGATAACTTCTAAGTTAATTTGTAAACTTCAGACTGACGATCACAGTCGATGATTAAGTCAGTAAGTGGTAGTGTACAGTGCTTTGGGACCAAAACAGCCACTGTTTATTGAACAATTTTCATTGATCTATTAGAGGAGGAAAATGACATAGAGTCGCTTGCAGGTGAAGCTTGCGTTCTTCCCCCACAGACGATCGGTTAATACGCAGTTGGAGAATTCTTGAGCTGGATTAGAAGAGAAGTATTTCAACCACTCAACCTTGCATTCGCGTGCTCATCTGGTTAGGTCACAGTGCCATCTCCTTTTTCTTGCTAATCAATGAATGTTCGATCTGCGATCAAATCTATTAGTGTATTTTTTTTTTTTTTTAACTGTTATGGTGGAGAATAAAGAAAAACAACATTATTCCCAATCCTTTAAAGAGAGTTATGCCAAAGAATTTCTTAGCATTAAAAAATTGCTGAAAGGTGCGAAGTTTGCTTTTTGTGAATTTTGTTGCTGTGATTTTACAATTTCACATGGTGGTAAGTTCGATATTGTGTGGCATATTAAAAGAACTAAGCATGCTGACTTTGTGAAATCCAGCAATTTTAGAGCTAAATTGGATAACTTTTGCAACAATGCTTACAATCGGAAGTTATGAAGGCAGAATTATTATTTACTGCCTTTTTAGTTTTATTTATTTTGTTCTAAAGATTGTATAGTGTACTTTATAAAAATAAGTTTTACCTTGCACTTATTACTGGTGCCATAAATTTGTTTTTTTCAGTAATCGTTAGTATTACTTTTCATTCTTGATATTATATTTATTACCACTCATTTTATTGATTTTTAAAACAAATTAAGTGTCAAATATTTTTAAAATTCCTTTTTAATTAGTATCAATATGTATTTCTAGAAAAATGTTGAAATTTGGAAACTCTGATAATCCTGTACTTAGTGGAGAAGTTCCTATAAATTTTTTACAATATGTCTTAGCAGCTATTGGATGTTATATTACACCAAATGATGTAAGTCATTTAATTTTACTAAAATATTTTTGTGTGTATATGTTTCGATTTGTGTAAAAATAAATTAATTTGTATTGCTAATATTGACTATTAAGTCAGTAAGCGGAGGGAGAATTTTTTAAGGAGAAATTGCTCTTGGGCATTAATAGTCAGATCCTGTAAGCCCTGTTTATTTTAACTTGATAATAACAAATTCAAACAGTGAAAAAGAACTGAGAAATAAGTATATTGATATTTTTTTTTAGAAGTTTTATAAATACAAACAATATTTTCAATATCGTAAGAATATTTTTGCGGTTGTGGTTGCGAAGTGATAAGTAAAGATCAATTTTCATGCAGCATAATCTGTTAGTTGAAATTATTAACTTTTAACATTTTATGATGTTGGTGAAATCCATCATAATCTGTTAATTAAAATAAGTAACTTTTATAGTAATTTTTTGATGAAATTATAATCTTCTGCAGTCTTGTTTCCTTTTCTATAAATTCAAGTTAAAAAAAAAAAAAAACACAGGTGGATCAAGCCTATTGTAGAACCCTGGCAGTAAAATTTTTAGGGCCTATAAGCCAAAGTTCCCTCCATAATTTAGTGTATAAAGGCCACAATGAACTTTTTCTGTGTGGGAGGAGCACTGAATGCTTTCACTCAATTGCCTTAACTATAAAATAAATTAAACTCACAAAATGAAGATAAAAGAATTTATGAAATTATAAGTTTGCTAACTTACACATAATTGAAAAGAAACTTTGCACAACTGCTTAAAGTACTTCATACAAACTTTCCTCTTGCTTTTTCTTTTGCAAATTCATCAGTAATTTTTGTGATGCCTTTCTCTGCCAAACTTTCTTGCTTTATGTACAATAAAGCCAAAATGTTAATTGCTTTTTCCTGCCATAATTCTTAAATAGTTCTTCAGGCATTTTAAAACTGAAAAAGATCTTTCACCTGAAGAGATTGATACGGACAGAGTTTAAAATATTTTTAAAGTTATTCCTACATTAGAAAAAGTTGATAACATTCCTTATGCAGCCATGTCAATTTCAGATACAACCATATGGGATTGAAGTTTATGGATAGGCAAATTTCAATCAATGAAGTGAACAGGATTTGGCTTTACCAATAAGATAAGTCCCTGACTACGACAGTATTTTCATTCACTATTTTGATGGCAGTAATCGAGGATAAGATGGTACACAGCGTAAATGAGTAATAAATCACCTTCAACAGCTTTAGACACTTTTCCCTTGGTCTTATTAAAAGCCCCTCTTTTTGGCTGGACAAAGACAGAAAAAACGGCGTCTAGGCCAAGACACTGGACAGCAAGGGGGAGAGTGAAAACAGTCTCTTCAAAGGATATGAAGACTGACCCCTTCTGATCAAGTTTCTACTGTAGTGTATTGCTTAACTTTTAAGCTTTTAATTTTTTTTCAAGCAGTTTCAAAGTCGGGGTCCCTGAAGACCGCCAAGTCCACCAGGCATTAGATCTGCCACTGAAAAAACATGAAGATAAACTCATACAGTGATGCTTCTAATATCTGATATAGTAGGAGAAGGGTCACAAAAAATAAATAACTCATGTTATTTTGCTGCTGATAAGGAAACATTAAAATAACCACTGTGGACAATAGATATTTGTGTGAATTATCCACTATAAAGAAAGTGCTGTACATTTATTTTATGTAATGAAAAAGTGCTGAACAGTGTTTTACAAAATTGTTGCAACTCTGTGTACAGTGAAACTTCTATGAGCGACCACCTCCATTAAGTGACCTCCTCTTTGACCAACCCATTTTTTAAGGCACCAAATTTTTACCCTGTCTATTTAATGTTAAAAGATCCTCTACAAGAGACCGCATAACCCTCTATTAGTGAAAGAATTCAACTGCCTGTCTGAAAATTTTGCAGCAATTTTTCTTGAAGTGAAGTAAACAGAAATCACATTCCATTCCAAAACAGTCACTCTTCGGTAAATCGACTGGAGGTGCAAGTAGATGCATTCATCCCATGCGAATCTTGTAAGTTAAGGAAGAGACTTGTGTAAGAAACAAGTAATTTTCCCATTGGAGCAGCATATTGATGGGATTGAGTTACATGAAAAGGAAATTCAGAGAATAAGATTGCAGTTATTTTTGGTAGTGAAGAAACCCAGAAAGTAAATAAATTTTACTATGGCTGACTCAGAATGCATGCAGAATCTGTATTAATAAAAATAAATGTCTGTAAATCTGTATGTGTGTGATCTCCGACTAATCTACTGTACACATAGCTTTGAAAATTGGAACATATAAGCAAATGACTTTGGTAATGTGCACCTGAGGCTCCAAATTTTGAAATTTTAATTACTTTTTTAATTATTAATTAAAAACCGTTTATAGATTACCATGCTTGATGAGTTTCGCCCGTATAAAATGGTTTATGCATTTAAACTAGCAGAAATGCTATTACTTCAATGAAGAATCGTGTGTATTAGAAAACATGAAATACCATGGAAATTATGTCAGTTTTATGCCGAATCTATCTATTTATTGTAACAAAAATGAATGTTTGTAAATCTGTATGTGTGCAATCTACAGCATGCTGACCTCTGAAATTTTGAACTTATAAGCGCATAACTTCGGTAATGTGCACCTGAGAGGCTCAGAATTTTGAAATTTTAATTACTTTTTTAATTATTAATTAAAATCCGTTTTTAGCTTGCCCTGCTTGGCAAGTTTTGCCTGCATAAAATGGTTTATGCTTTTGAAATATAGCAGAAATGCTATTTGCAAAATCGCGCACATTTGAAACACATGAAATAGCATGAAAATTACATTAGTTTTACACCAAATAAAAACATAAGCAAGAATTAAGTCCAAATCTGTTTATTAAAGTTCATAAATTTTCAAATCCTACTAATATTATAAATGTGTATGTTTGTGTGTTTGGATGTTTGTAACTCAATCACGCAAAAATGACCGAACTCATTTTGATAAAATTTGGAATGAAGATAGCTTATACCCTATATTAACATACAGGCAATCTTTCATGCATATAGCATAAATAGTTCTTTTATAGAGACACTCAAAATAATTCCTATACATTAATTACACTATCGGAATTTTGTAACTATTAAACTGATTCTGGAACTTTTTTCACTGATTGAAAGTTGCACTATTCTTGAGTATTATAGGCTACCTTTTAACCCGTTCGGGACGAGCGCCCGCGGAAAGAAGCGCTCCCCACAGGACGACACCTCTCAAGCTTCGATTGTTCCTACGGGCCGAGGAGTTTTCGCCCGCTAAGCCTAACGCCCATAAAATTTCTCGAAACGTATGTGTTACAAAACAATGCATAAAAACTCTCATTTGCATGGAAATGGAACCATTTTTAAATATATTATAGAATATAATATGTTTTTCTCTCATAATAAAAAATAATAATTAAAAGAATTAATGTTTAATTATGAAAAATAAAAATATAATACACTATACTACATTTAAAATTATCTTGATTAATACTAAATTAATACTAAAAATATATAAATTCAGAAAAAATATTTACAAATACTATAAAACAATTGAATAACTAAAATTTTAAAGCCGTATGGTAAATTTCAAAGCACGGATCAACGCATAATCCGACATTACAAAGTTTGCATGCATATGCGGTGTCACGTCTTTTATTCCTCTTGAGAAAACAAAATACCTCCTTCTAAGTTTTTTCCCACTTTTCTCAGTGCACAGTTTTGGGAAATGACGTCCATTAAAAGGACTATTGAAGAATAAACATATTAGAAATATCGGCTGGTCGTGGCTCAGTGAAATAAAAAGTACGCCCTCTCTTAACAAGCGATAAACGGTGGAGTGCCTTAAAAATTATGCCAACACCAAACTTCACATTGCCGAGAATTACCCGAGATAAACAACCCCAACCACAGAGCAACCATAAAGTTTAAATTCCATCAAAACAGAAACTAGAGCCTAAGCTAAACAAAAACCTAAAGAGAAAAGTGAACCACTTCAAAATGAGTAAGAAGTATTCCGCAGGTGCTTCTGTTTACATTATTTCCCTCGAAAGTTCTAATGACTCACAGACAGTTGACTAACCCCAATCTGACATACGAGAGAGAAATACTTATTTATGAGTATAATATTTTACAAGAAACATGGATTACTAACGCCCTCTAGTGCTATGCATTTTGTTCCAATTTTGAAATGCACATATGCGGCGCTCGGCCGTGGGTATTGTTGGGGGGTAGCAGAGCCTGGTACTTTCAAATTTTGCTTCCATTTAATTTTTACTATAAATTTTTATGTCAATTTTGAATCAGAGGTATTGCGTGGATCAAAAATGAAGACAAGTTCTTGAATGACAAACAGTTTATTTATGAAGAACAAAAAGTTCATCCAGTCATAAGACAGAAATACAAGAAAAACATTTGTTTCAAAATTTACCAGCATGAGCAGGGCAGCCAGAAAGAGGAAAAAAAAAATTCTATTTTACTTGCACAGCTCACCATTTACTGGTCACTAAAAATGGCTTCTACCAGTCTCAAAAACAGGTCATCACAAGAGCTTCCACAAAAAAACATAACAAGGCCCAGCCTTTCATTTGCCTTTTTCAGGCCTACCACTACACATCAGCACTGGGTTCAGAACTGTACTGTACTGTACTGCATTGCACTGCCAGACAACCAAAACTAACACTCCTTTTATACTACCCTGCCCATGCTTCACAAGCTCAAATTTGCATACTTTCCAAACCTGGAAAGAAAATTAAAGTCATTTCTGGTTTTATTTAGATGAGGTGACACATCAAAGATGATGTCACAGCTTTCAGCCAATGGAATAATTTTATTAACATTTAGTTATTATTAAGTGGCAACTAATGGTTTGTTTACATCTACAGTATGTCAGATGGTGAATCAAGTTATTTTAGTATGATAATTTAAGACTATTTTAACCTTATATAATGATTAAGAGTAACTTAGAAGTAGTTTATCTTTTACTTTAAATACTATTGCCTTTAATTTAAATGCTGTTTTAAATAAGTTAAACATCTTACAAGACTATTTTAAAAGGTAAATGTTATTTTAGAACTTTTGTATATATAAGGAAACAGGCATGTACATAATAAAAATAAGTCTTATATTCCACAACATACCACAAAAGCATTGTTAGGACTTTCGTGAGGATGGTTGGAAAACTTATTGGGGGAAGGGAAACTTAAGATATTTTACTTTAGGGTTAAGGGAACTTTAAGTTTTAAAAAAATACTTAGACTTAATGAAAATAAAGTTTTAATATACTATAATTTAGCTAAACAGATAAAATATATTTAGTTTATTTTTACATATTCCAACAGGTATCACTTTCACCGTAACGCAAAGGTGTGGCGCTCGGCCCTGAGAGCAGTTTTTCATCGACGCATATGTGCAGCGCTCGTCCTGAACGGGTTAAGCATATATCATAAATAGTTCTTTTACAGGAACACTTATAAGAATTACATTACACTCCTTGTGTATCTCTGTAGCTACTGAACCGATTCCAAAACTTTTTTCACTGATAGAAAGCTACACTATTCCTGAGTATTATGGGCTAAAATTTATACATATATCGCAAATAGTTCTTTTACTTTGACACTCAGAATAACTCTAATACATTACACTCTATGGCACTGAACTGATTCTAAAACTTTTTCAATGATAGAAAGCTGCACCATTCCTGAGTTTTATAGCCTTAAGTTCATGCATATAGCATAACTATTTCTTTTACCTGAACATTCAAAATAATTCGCAAATACTGTCGTACTGTCTCTGCCAAATGCATTAAAAAAGAAAAAAAAATCTAGATTTATTAACTCTGCATATGCCATGTATTACTACATTTAAGATAAGTGAAAAATAAATACTATTTAAATACAGTCACTTTTGTGTGTCTATCGTGCAAACGTATTTGTTATTCATACATGCTTCATTTCTCTCCAAACCTAATTCTTAAGTCGATGCGGACAAAGTCGTGGGTAGCAGCCAGTATAAAGATAAATCTTATTTTGTCAGATTAAAAAACAAATTAGAAGGAGTAGAACTCTTGTAGACAGAAAAAATAATCCGAAATTTCTAAATACACTATCAAAATTTAAGTTTTAAAAATACGTATAACTACTTACGTATTATATGTACAGTATGCAATTTCATAAATAACAAAACAAAAAACTTTTATATGTTTTTTTTTTTCCTTGGCTATCCAATGTTTATACTTCTTTGTGTGACCACCTCTCCGAACAACTTTTTTTTCTCATTATGGAGGGGGGTCACTCCCGAGAAGTTTCACTGTACTCATATATTTTTAGAATGGTTATGTACACTTAATTTTGGCTTTTATATTGATGCAACTAATGTGATTCTGTTTTCTTAATTCATTAGAGGAATCAATATTTTTAAAAAAATTGTTAAGTCCATGTTAATTGTTAATTCCCCAACAGTCAACTATATGTACTATTCAATTGCAAAATTTTGTTTATTATTTAATTTTTGTGTCAAAATTGTACTCCTATTATTTTAACCTCAAACAATCAAGAGTATAATATATTTATTTGAACTTTTAATCATTTTCTGTTTTTAATATAAGTTTAAGAAGCCCATAGAAACAGAAAGGAGAAGACTTAGCTGTGAAAGTTATTATTAATCATTTAATTTATTTTCTTATATCATACAGTAGTACATATATACTCTTTTTTTCTTCCAAACACTATTTTATAAAAATCCTTATGAAGAAAGAAAATTTTTTATTTATTTATTGTCATTTTAATTTTAATGTATGCACAATATTTTTAACAAAATGTGCCGCATTATGCTTGTTAGAGCATAATAATTTGTCAATCAAAGCATGGTATTGAATATGTTCTTTAGTATACTTTATGCTACATGATTCATAATTTCTCAAACTTTCAATTATGTTATACAAACATGAGTTTAAAAGTTGTACATACATAAGATAAAGTTTGTAAAAATGTGAATTGTGTTTGTGAACTAGTATTAAATTATGCATTTGTTTAATTAAGTCCATTTAATTAGTTGCAGCTAATGTATAGAGATATAGAATTTGAGAACAAATATGCTTATGATCAAAAGAAAGCAACACTCTCTTGTTTGGATATAATGAAATGTAAGTAATCATATAGCAAATTTCTTTTTATTTCTTTAATTTTTGACAAAAAATGCACATTATGGATATTAGTGTGTTTATTAATAAACCACAATTTATTTTCATTCATTTTAGTGTATGTCAATTATAGACCTGCTGAACCAGTAACAAAGAATAAATTAAAAGATTCATTCAAAAACATTCTAGCATTAGAAGAAGATCCTAATCAAATGACTCGAGCTAGGTTCATTGATATGTTAACAACACAAGGTATGCAATACAAATATGAAATAGATGTGAATTTACAGATGATAACATTTTGCAGAATGCTGAGCATTAAAAGTTCAATATACTATTTGTTTAAAGAAAATTATTAATCGAAACGCAATTATATATATATATAAAATCCCTAGAAAATCAATAATCAGGTGTCTGTTCAGGTCAAAATCCAGTCCTAAAATATACCTTGAAAAATTTCAATTTTACTAAAATGGCCTTTTCACAATATAACTATTGCAATGGGATATAATTATTACCCCAGATGTATGGTGAACAGGAATGTTACCTAATTATCAGGTGTCTGTTCACGTCAAAATCCAGTCCTAAAATATCCCTTCAAAAAATTCAGTTTTACTAAAATAGCCCTTTCACAATATAACTATTGCAATGGGGTACCTAATAATCAGGTGTCTGTTCACGTCAAAATCCAGTCCTAAATATCCCTTCAAAAAATTCAGTTTTACTAAAATGGCCCTTTCACAATATAACTATTCCAATGGGATATAATTATTACCCCAGATGTATGGTGAACAGAGTGTTATCCAGCCTTATCACCTTTAAAAAAGAAGGGAACTAGAGTTTACCCATTTTTTATGTTCAATTATGTTTTGTGAAATTGCTTTTTGTTCAACAGTAAAAGAGAAAATTCCAAAAATAAATAAGAAATTCATAAATTATTTAAAAATTCACACAAGAACAGGACTCTAGGGAAAAATCTGAACTGAACTCTGATAATAATAATTTAGTCAGTGATAGATATAACACCTCTAGTTGCATATTTCATACCTGACGTTGAGCTTCTAGTTTTGTTTTGACCCATTGCTTCTCCCTATTCATATAAATTTCCATCTTATAATAAATAACTATACTGAAATTTCCACATGAAAGTTATTATTTTTATTATTTTCCATTAAAAAAATGGCGCGCCAATCATCTCATCTGCTTTCATATGATTACCATTAATGGAAATGGACCTTTTTTATGACTGTTTGTTTTTATTTTTGCAAACCCAGTTGTACCTAAAGTGTACCCCTCTGGGATGTTCACTTATAGCTGATGCTAGGAGTGCTGCAGTCCCACAGTCCCTATTATGTACGAGTTGCCACTGAACATAGCTAGAAAATATATTTGATAAGTATGTTGACATATCAGTCAAAGATGCTTATTTGAATTGTCTTACTTATTTTTCAAATTTATGCATTATGACTGCATAGATTTTTCTGTGTAGGAGATGCTTTGTCTTGTGATGAATTGCTGAAAATTTTGAAATGTTTAAAAGGTTTGGAAAGGGCTCATGAAGATGAATCTGATGATTATCCATGTGAAGAGAAGTCTAATTTTGAAGATTATAGTAATACTAGTCATGCAGAATCTGTAGTAGATGAATTAAAAGAAATTATACCTGAGGTGAGAGCATTTTAAAAGTAGTAGTTGATATTTCATATCTATTTTGATATAGAACCATATAAGATTGGAAATTTCTTGCCAAAAAATATATCTGATGTTTGCTAATGACTTGGTTTTGACAATGTAAAGTTTATTTGAAGGTTCTATTTTGTGTATTTTGGTTGCTTTTTAATTATTTTGTGTTTATTTCTACAGTGACTTTTATAAATAATCTTTCTTTTAAAATGAACACAATTTCTAACAGAAATAGCAAGAAAAAAAATCATGTGTGCATGTGTAGTTATTGAATGTGACTATTTTATGTTACAACTATGACAAAGAAACCAACTCTTTAATTTCTCACTATTATGCTAGGGAATTCCAAAAGTTATTTCTAATTAAATTTTTTTTAAATCTATATCTTGATTTTGAATTATTTTGGATTAATTTTTTTTTATTTCATTATTCATTTGAAGTTTAATTACCTAGTAATTATTAACATCCATTTATGAATATATTTAGTTTTCTTTCAAAACTTTACTTAATTTGAGTCCTTCAGATTAAATTTAAAAAGAAAATACTTTAATTATCTTTCCTCTAATAGTACATCACTGAAGATGTTTTTCTTCAAGATATTTTTTGTTTGGATAAAACTGAAGAGAATTTTTCTGAATATATTTTAAATAAAGATGATGATAAAAGAATTCAAGAGTATCCTAAACTTGAAGACTTTGTCTCTGCTCTGGAAAGTAACAAAAACTGAAATACAAATTGGTTGGTACGTTTTTACTCAAAATAAATCTTAGTGTAGCTGTTACAGCATGAAAAGTCCTCACATATAAACTTTCTGTTTTTTCATAATGTATATGCTTGTTTAAAAAGCACACATTAATAAAATTTATTTTTGATATGAGTATTCTGTTTATTTTAAATATTCAACATTTTGTTTTACTTTTTTCACATGTTAAAAAGGGATGTTAGTTTTTGAATCGCAACATCTAACAGTAATTTCGGGTTTAAAAAGATGTTTAATAAAGCTCTTTATTAAGTAGTTTTACATTACTCTCAAATTTAAATTATTAATATATATATATATATATTACTAGCTGAAGTACCCGTTCTTCGCACGGGAATGAATGGACTTTTTGATATTACGATTTGTGGTGATTACTATTCATTGTAATAAACAGATATAGCAAAGTATATATCGCGTTATATTGTGTCCAATAATCATGCATACCGAATTGCAAGGCAATCGTTTGTACGGTGCAGAAGGCCATGCAGCGTAGCGCAATCTAGTGGCGAGTTTTAGCAAAACGGATACGGCGAAAATATTTTTCGCATTCAGATATGGATGTATACGAATTTTCATGACTATCGGCTGGACAGTCCTGAAGTTCATGTGTTGACGCGACATTTAGTGGCAAGTTATAAGAAAATGGATAGCGCCAAACTCTTCCCCGTGTTCAAATATCTATGTATACCTATTTTCATAGCGATCATTTGCACAGTCAAGAAGTGATACACTGCAGGGCCATCCAGTGGTTCAATAAAGTAATGATTTGCTACAGCGCCGTCAAGTAGCGAGTTATAGCAAAATGGATAACGCCAAAATATTCTCATTGTTCAAATAGCTATGCATACTGATTTTCATAGCGACCGTTTGAATGGTCAAGAATTTGGCCTGCTGCAGCGTCATCTAGTGGCGAGTTAAAATAATAATGCATTGCAGTGTCATCTAGTGGTGAGTAACATCAAAAGGAACGCAGTTAGAATATATTCTTCGTGCTCAAATGTGTAAGTATAAAAAATTTTATGCCGATCAGTCGAACGGTATAGAAGTTGATGCTTTTCAGCGCCATTTAGCGGCAAGTTACAGCAAAAATGGATAGTGAAAAATATTCTCAGTGTTCTAATATTCGCGTGTACCAAATTTCATCGAAATCGGTTGGACGATATTCGCATAGCAAACGGCTAAACGGAATAGAATTCGACGTTCTGCTGCGCCACCTTGTGGCAAGTTAGAGGAAAACGGATAGCATAAAAAGCTTCTCGATGATAAAAGACTTAGGTGAACCAAATTTCATGGTGCAACGGTGCTCAACGGTGCTGGAGTTTTTCAACCTCATACACTCATACCAACATTCATTTTTATCTATAACCAGTGCCATTATATATCCCAGTCTCAAATAAAATCCAGTTTCAAATCTAAGCCTCGCCAAAGTGCCAACATACGCCATTTTGCAAGCGTTTTTTCAGGAAATCATTCGAAGCATTGACTTAGCAGCAATAATATATGGGAAATGGTTCGACCGCGAAAAAGTAAAGCAAGCCTTTATTTGAAAAGTTGAATCCCTTAATACAGCCGAATTTTTTAAAATTATCAACTATAACGTGTTTTATTCATCATTACTCCGATGTACTAAATGAGAAGATTTCAATTTTCTGAAATTTGGCGGAATTCCCCCAACTTAAATCAATGTACTCATTTGGCGAGAATTCTGGAGATAGATCAATTGAAATCCCTTAATAACTGCATTATTTCTTCACGGATCATTAAAATTTAACGCTGTATTCTAATAAAACCTTTGCACTTGTTTTCAAAAATCTATTTCCTTAAGCTCTCAATAAATTGCGCCAAGCCGAAATCTGTGCAAACCGCTAGAACTCACTTTCACAAAATCGGCATTTGAGCCATTTTATTTCTTCGCCAAACTAAAATAATTTACCTATTAGTCTCGGAAATCTTCAATTCTTATTGTTTTGCGTGTAAAGCATTACATTCCTGCTCTGATTTCCCATGCACACGATATTATAATTTAAAAAAAATAACCTTACGAATATAAACTAACAAAAAAAATCATTATTATTCTTTTATTTTTACTTTGAGAATTTAAAACATTTTATTCGGCAAAATCGCCACACATGGCAACCATGATCCTTATTTCACACTTTTTTCACTACAGAGGTTACAATTACGGAAAGCTTTTTGCGTGAATAGCATAAAAAATCTCTTAAATTCCGGAAACGGGTGGACTTTCCAAGTTTTAAAGTGGACTACGATTTATTCTATATTATTTTACATATCTGTGCTAAATTTCAGGCCGATAGGTCCATTTTTGTGGATTTGTATACGAACGACATTTTATTCGGCAAAATCGCCACACATGGCAACTACGATCCTTATTTCACACTTTTTTCACTACAGGGGTTACAATTACGGAAAGATTTTTGCGTGAAGAGCATAAAAAATCTCTTAAATTCCGGGAACGGGTGGACTTTCAAAGTTTTAAAGTGGACTATGAGTTATTCTATATTATTTTACATATCTGTACTAAATTTCAGGCCGATAGGTCCATTTTTGTGGATTTGTATACGAATCAAATCCACAAACAAACAAACAAACAGAATTTCATTTTTATTTATAAGATTTTATTATTTATATATTTTCTTTTCTTTTTTACTTTCACGAGTTTATAGTCAAAACTATTATAAAGTTCTTCTTTTCCTATCCAGAATGTTACATATATCTGCACAGTAAAAATACTAGCAGTGCTTGTAACAGAATGCAAACTAAGTATACAACCAATTCTAATGCCTAAATTAGGTATGATCCAGTGAATCTTTACTGTATAGGTAAAAAAAATACTCAGATTTTGTATACAAGTTGCAATAAAAAAATAAATAAAATCAGGAGTGACTCCACTCGACTTTCTGAACATTTGATATTTACCAAGCGTATAAATGAATTTCATTCTAGAATCAGATCTAGCATTCAGGTACTAGTGCTCTTAAAATGATTTGAATGTATAGGCAGCAATGTATAAGAATACTTTTTTTGTAGCCCTGTAAAAAACTGTAGGGTCACACTCGCTAAAATTTATGCAGTATGCAAGACCGTGACCTATAATATGCGTATCTAATTTTATGCCAATCGATTGCATCATTTAGACACTTGCTCACTGTAAATGATTTGTATCGTTGGCTCATAATATATCAGAAATACTTTTTGCAAGCCTGCGAACAAACTGTCAGCTGTACAAGCTCTAAAATTTATGCGGTCATGAGACCTTCACCTACAATATACATACCCGATTTGCACTCAATTGAATGCGTCCTATAGACACTAGTGCAATTTAAGGGATTTCTGTCCATTGCCATAATGTAAAAGAACACTCATTTCTTGCCTTGTCAAAAATCTGCAAGTCCTATATGCAGCAAAATCAATACATGTTGTGTAACAGTGACCTTCCATATTAAATACCCAATTTTAACTTTGTTGAATGCACCATTTAGACACCAACTCATTTTAAATTATTTGTGTCCATAAGCCATAATTTATAAGAATTATTTTTGAAATTCCGTAAACAAACTATCAACTCTGCACTCACCAAAAATCTACGCAGATCATGCAGCGTGACCTTTTATATGCATGTCCAATTTATGCTCATCGAATTTACCTTTTTGATGCTAGCACACTTTCAAGAATTTCTGCCCATAGCCCATAATGTGAAAGAAATCTTTTTTATAGCACTGTAAAAAAGCTGCAAGTCCCATACTCACCAAAATCAATATCAGTCTTGCAGCAGTGGTTTATATATACCAAATTTGAGCTCAATCGAATGCCCGTTTATTAGCTATCATGCTCACTTACATACTGTTAAACCCTCTAAAGGGTTTAAAGATAAGTGAGCATTAATTCATTTGCAAATAAATGTAAATGTGGTCTTAAGGCCAAGTATCTGCTCAAAGGATGTAAGCCATGGGAGGGGATTGCCTTCCGTGGGGCTCTTTCTAAGAGATCTTAACTCATATTTAAGCGAAGTTTTGGAGAAAACACTCCGAATGGTTAGGTCAGTGGATGCGACCTAGTTCTGAACCAGGCACCTTCTATCTCAGTTCAAAGTGCTTGCACTATATCACTAGTGGAACTAATTTATTTACAAAAGCCCATGATGAATCGCCAAAGAACAAATTTGCTAACTTGTAACAATCTTTAAATAAGCAGAGTTAACATTAATGCAGTATCAGCAATTACTGTAAGTTTTAAAAGCTTAATAAATTTAAGGATGCCTGAATAGAAAAAGATTAACTTTGCTAAACATAGTCTGCAATTTTGGTATTTTAGTAACTCAGTAAATAGTGATTAAGTAAAACATAAAAAATTAGTTTATCAACACTAACAATATAAATAAAACAGTTATATAAAAACTGACTAGATTCTTTTGATATGGCTAACAGATAAAAGGATATTTCACTTAAAAACAGATTATCAGATTAAAAACAAATTAAATATGGCCATGATGATAATGCTTTAAAATGAAACATTTAAAAGAAAAAAACAACATTCTTCTTAATTACCAACCGATACCAGAGATCAGAGTCAATTGTCAAACAGAGTTCAACTGTCTGCAGACGAGCGGGTCCCCACACACCAAACGTTTTTCCATGCGATTTTCCCAATGGGGCCTGTAAAGTAAGTTTTCCTGCAATAGCATTACGTAATAGCCTAGTGTTACTCTATTACTCTTCTATTACACAATCAATCTAGTTTGTTTTACTACATTCTGGGGATAGTTTTCTCTAGAAGCTTCCCCAGTGTTCGGTGTAATCCATAAAACCAGAATAATCCATGAAAGTATCATTATTCATGAGTGTCCCGTATTTTTCTCCTTCGTTCCATAAAACACATCTTTGGAATCGAAATCTATCTTAAAATCTTGCGTGCCTACTAAAACTGTATTACAAATATGCCAAGCATAATACTGTTTGGAATATGCATCATAGTCCATGAGTATGCCATACTTGTCTTTCTTTGGTTGATTTCTACTTAAACGTCCCCACTATCACTAAGGTGGCGATATTTAAACATATGCAATTACCATGACGATTTTTTGTATTTATTTGGCAACTTTAATTTAGAATGAAAATGGCCCTTTGGTACAACGTGTTAGTACATTTTGTATGGCAAAAAATTCCTCATGGGGGGGGGGGGGTTATGACCCCCCTAACCACCCCTTGGCTACGCCCCTGCATGACTGCAAAGTGTGGTAATTTTTCAGATTGGTGAGAGTGGGAGCATTAAAATCTTTGGAATAGAAATCTATCTTAAAATTGGCTACTAAAAACTGTTTTACAATCTTAGACAAGCCTATTCCAACTATACTTCACCATTTTAAATGCTGTTTGGAATGGGCGTCATAATCTATGAGTGTACCGTATTTGTTTTCCCTGTTCCATAAAACACTTCTTCGGAATTGAAATCTATACTAAAGTCGTCTACTAAAACTATTTTACAATCTTCACCAGCAGGGAGTGGATATCGGAATATATCTCCCCCCCCCCCCCCTCCCCCACCTGAAATTGTCATATAAGTTAGCATAAGCTTTATGTCATGCAGATATACAATTTATTTATTCATTTATTTCATATCTACCCCAAAAAATTTTCCTGGCTATGCTCCTGTTCACCAGGTATATAATAACTATACTTTTCAATTGTGCTATTCTAACTATACTACTCCTTTGAAATTGTCGCGTTTCCCAGTTTCTAGCCAAATGTGGAAGATATCGCCAAATATGGTTCAGTTTTGAATACTTATTTTGGGCACCAAACTTAGCGATCAATTATCAAAAATTGCAAACCATGTGCAACTTTCAACATTTTAATCTCCCTCCGCATTATCTGGCAAACACATTTGAAAAGTGATTTGGCGCTTTCAGACATTGAAATATGGGTGAACTGAAAGCGCAAAACCCTCAGACTAATATAATAGAACTGTTTATAGGCGCCCGTGTCTCAGTCAAGTCAGTTTGCATCCAAAATCTATGTCCTCTGAAAAAAATTCTAAAATTAAAAAGAGCACTTTACTGAACAAAATTCTTTTTTAAATTAAAAACATAAAGGAATAAAAAAGAGTGCTCCTATCTGTTCGATTTAACAAAAGTAACACAATTCTAAAAGAGGGTATGTGATGTTCCTCCACCTCCTCGAATATACACCTTGTACTTCTTGGTTTAATACAGATTTCCTTTATTAAGATATATATACATATATAATGATGATACTTCTCTGGATTAAAAATTTGCATACGAATAACATAAAAAGTACATTTAAAATAAATTTGGAAGCCATCGCCATGCTGCTTCTAACTCGGTGGTATCGCCACCACAAGGAAAACACGTCCTCCCTCGACGGAGGTCAATAGCCTTCTCTTCTTATCTCTTTCACTGTCGGTGGGGGGCGGAGAGGGCTGAGAGCCGACACTCTGACATCACAGGGTAGTATGGCTATAATTAACGGCATAAGTAAATGACAAAGTTTTAACTAAAATGTAGGAAAAAACAATCAGAAATTGAAAGGACACAGTTTAGTTAATTACATTACCATCAGAGATATGAAGTACAGTTACTTAAGGAAGAGATCTTAAGACAAATTTAGTAAAATATTGAAACAACCCTCTCAGTTTCTGGGTACTTTTTTCTAACACTTGAAATTTTATACTGCTTCCTTGAAAATAATGGCTGTTAAGGAATATTGGTAATAAATTGTAGTAATACTACAGTATGTTACTTATATTCCTTAAATCAAACAGAGAGGGGCAGATTCTATGAATGAAATCGCATAATTTTCTGCCCATGGATTTTTCTTTCTTATTTGGCTACCTTTAAATTTATTTTTAAGAGTTTTTGCAAGACATGTTATTGAACGCATGTATATGTGTTCATACTAATGCATGTACAATCCAAAGCTGGTGCTAGGGTGAAGAGAACGGTGCGACCACACCTGGCGCTATCTGTAGGGAGGTGCCAGAATACCTTACTGTATACCATATGGGCAACCTACGATCCACGGAACATATCAAAACCCGATATAAAACTCAGAAAAGCCATTCAAAATCCTATATAAATCCTAATTATATGGCCGTGACTTTGCTACTGTTCTAAAGTTGGCCTACAACTTTTCAAAGATTGTGTGTGTGTGCCCGCCCATACCTACTATGTAGTAAACATGAAGGGTGTAGATGCAAAAGTCGCATTATCTACTTTTTAAGGTACCGAGTTATTCACATCACTATGTTTGTCTTTTTAAGGAAAACTGGACTGTGCAGTGCCGACCCAAGCAAATTTGCTGCCCTAGGTAAAGTGTTTTAATGATTCCCCTTTAAAGCAAAATTTTTTGCATAGGGGTGCCCGCCCATACCTACTGTGTAGTAAACATGAAGGGTGTAGATGCAAAAGTCGCATTATCTACTTTTTAAGGTACCGAGTTATTCACATCACTATGTTTGTCTTTTTAAGGAAAACTGGACTGTGCAGCGCCGACCCAAGCAAATTTGCTGCCCTAGGTAAAGTGTTTTAATGATTCCCCTTTAAAGCAAAATTTTTTGAAACCCCCCCCCCCCCCCCGCTAGAAGTGACGACTATGCAAGACTGCCCCCATTAGTTATGCCACTAATCCTGTTGTGGCTAATTAGACAGTGGTTGTTATCCGGTCTAGGTGCCAAATGGCAATGCTATCACCATATTCCCCCTGTGCATCTTTGTTAGGGATGGACGTGAGACGAGAAATAATCAGAGCGCAATTTACCTATTTAAGGGCCCGGGGCTGTGATAATAGCGGAGTCCCCCCCCCCCCCCCACCCACACACACACACATTTATCTTTTTCTTTAATATGAATGTTCGTCATTAGATACAATTTTACAATGATATTATAGTAAGATTCTGGTTACCATTTAAATGAACACTGAAACTGTTTGCAAAAAATTAATTAAAACAAAAAAACATTAACAACAAAAAATCCTCACCAAACAAAGGAAAAGTTACTGCATCAAAAACTTTAATGAATATATTTTACAGAAAAAAAAAATTAAATTTGCTTCTTCCTAGCATTTGCCAAAGGAAAAGTTACTGCATCAAAAACTTTAATGAATATATTTTACAAAAAAAAAAAAAAAAAAAATAAATAAATTGGCTTCTTCCTAGTCTTTGCCTCGCAGAAAGTTTTAATTACATCTTTAAAATCCAGGTTGCTTGTTAAATCTTGCTCTGAGCACAGCAAAGCCAAACATTGCAGCTTATACTGCTGCATTTTTGTTCTTCGAAGAGATAGAACATAAAACTCTCTAATTTGGAGTTTGCTCTCTCGGCTTCGCAATTTGATATCGGTAGATTTAAATAAATATGCAATGCAATAAACATATTTTGAAAAATCTCATTTAACTCGTTTTTAAACATCTATCTGTGATTTTTTTTTTTTTTTCCCTAAGCTATAGTTTAACAAATATTGTGAAAATTGAATGACTTCAGATTTTGTTCAAAATATACTTCTCCTGCATAAACTTCAAGAAAATTATTAACTGATTCTTCATTTATTTGTTCGAGACCTAATTTAGTAATGAAATTGAAAATGCTGCATACTGAGTTATAAGCATCCATTTGTTTTATCATTTCTGAATTTAATCTATCAACCATCAGAAATAAAGTTTCAACTTTTAAGTTATTGCACGGCTAGTTGTTTTGGATTCGAGAGTACCATCGGTAATTTTTTTTTCTTCTCAGTCTTTCCCTGATCCTTAGGTTAAGTCACTACATGTGGAGATAGCAATTGAGATCTTTCTTTTAACTTATCAAATTGATCTCTGAGGGATGCAATATTTGCATTCAACCCTTTCAACAAGTTAACTACTGTAAATAAACCAAGACCTGGTTTTTAAAGATAGATGGTAACTTTATTCATAGCATTTAAAATGCCGTGCCACAAAGTTAGCATAGCTGACTGACACAGTTAACAGAGGCAAAAATTCTATCTTACTGGTCAGCAACTTTTTAAAGCGAATTTTCACGGGCCAACGATGCTGGACTGCTTGCCAACTAGTAATTATAGATTTATGACAAAAACAAAATAACTGACACCAAATTAACCTAAATAAAAGCTATGATTCAACAATGTTGAAATCAAAATCCATTAAAATAATTTTCACAAAAATACTGCATTTAAACACCTTTAATGTTTAAAAACAATGCAGTTTTTCAACTGAAGAGAGCCAATGGCAACTTATTAAGAAGTTAAAAAAAAAAAAAAAAAAACATCCCACAGCAATGAATTCAAAATTAAACACGTCTGGATTTACGACAAAAACAATCTATTAAAATAAGCTTTCACAAAAACACTGCATTTACACCTTTAACGTTTAAAAACATTGCGGTTTTACAACTAAAGAGAGCCAATGGCAACTTTTTACTAAGTTAAAATAAAAACATCCTACAACAATGAATTCAAAATTGAACATTTCTGGATCTACGACAAAAACAAAACAATATAAATAAAAGTTATGATGCAACAACATTGAAATCAAAATCCATCCGATTAAACGAATTCAAAATAAGCGCTCACAATAAAAACAAAATAAACAATCTAAAACACTCAAACACTTTTAAAATACGATTTCACAAATGTCAGGCTGTTAACATTTAAAAAAACTCCGGTGAGAGCAATGGAAAAAAAAAAAAGCGTGACTTCCAAAAACAATAACAATATACGTTTACGTTGCCAATTTCTAAGAATTCCTACAGATAGATGATAGATGTTTAAGTGTTCTGCCAGTTGTACAGTTATCCAGTTTAGGCTTGGTTGCGCAAACAAAATTTTACGCATTCCAAATAAATTTGCCCAAAATCTATCAATTTTTTCAATCAAATCGAACTTAAATAAGGAGTATGACGTCATCAATCGATCTATGCCACAGATTATGGTCTGTGATTTTTTTCAATGAATCGTGGAATCCTTTATTTGCTTCCATTCTGTGCTTACTTTTTCAGATTTGGAAGAAGCTGCAAATTTATGAAAAGTAAATTTTTTAGAGATCTTTTGAACTGTATAAAAGAAATGTATCTTTGAGTTAAAGATAAAAATGTTGTTTTTATCAAAATTTCAACATGACGACAAATGTGCCGGGGCGATGATAAGTCGAACCCAGAGAGAGTTACAAATAAGACGTTTATTATTTAGATAACGTTAGGCGGCTCTGTTGCACATTGTCTGACAATACAAAGGAAGGTGAAAGAAGATTGATACTGTTTGAAGCTGGTGTTTATTTACTCCAGTTTCTAGTATGTCTAATTGTTCATGAGAATAAATGTCTTTTTCCTTTGTGTATAGTCTGTTTATTCAGACAAAAATTTTGTCTCAATAGATTTTGAATTTTTCCCAGAGAATATATTTAACAAAGATACTCAATACCTTCAATCGTACAAAATCATCGTTTGATTGTAAAATTTACAATCAGGACACACTAACTTTACTTTTACCTTCCATTAAAATAATTAACCCGCTCCATTTTTAGGTTCACATAAAATTTACATTTTTTTTTCTATTTTCTGGGTTTTCTTAGCCTTATCTAGGGCCCCCCTTGTTCACTGGGCCTGGGGCTGCAGCCCCCTCAGCCCCTCCCCCCTTAACTGGGCTCTATTTTTGACTGTGGGGTAGATTGCAGTGCTTCCTACCAAGCAAAAGGCACCCACTTGCCTAGCCTTCAATGGCAGAGTTGTTGTGTATGTGGAGGTGATCTCGCACCACCACACAGTGTTTAGTACGATTTGCGAAGAACCATCATAAAAATTTTCACATGTCTAACAGTTGTATATATGTGCTAAAATCATATCCTTTTTCAACCTACTGTCATAATTTGTTCTTATAGTAAACTAGGAATGTTTTCATGTTTGTCCGAACGATTTCGGAAACGGCTCTAACGATTTTCTTAATGATATTATTAAGTTTTGTACCTGGGTGGGGGGGGGGGGTGCAGGAAACGATTGCGCCAGGGCACGTGACTTCAAAAACACTCTCAACGGCCCAAAATGTAAAATATAATATTTTCGATGATAGTGCCATCTATTGATCGTTCGTGAAACAGAGTTTTGTTTTAATGGAATAATACGTGAATAATTCTATTACTCTTCATCGCTTGCGTTTATTATTGAAGTGTGTAACTACATACTGCTCGTTGCAAATGTGGAAAGGGCATTTACAGGAACACTTTTTTAAGTCTATTGGCAGTAGTAGCAATATCAAAGAAAATTAATTTTCCTTATTGAAATATATAACTATATAATCTCCATTCAAAATAACAAAGCTAGAATTAATAATATACAGGGACACACAAAATATTTCTGATCTTTTCAATTGTATTGGTGATATTGGTATTTGAAAACAAAGTTAACATTTATTGTTGAAGTATATAACTACACACTTCTCATTGAAAATAGTAACCGTAGCATTAATATACAGGGCACACAAAATAGTAAAGGTCATTTTATAATGTACAGATGGTAGTATTAGGGCAAAACAAAATTAATATTTATAATTGAAGTGTATAACTAAATACTGTGATAAACATAGTATAAATATACAAGAACACACGAAGTATTTCCTATCTTTTATTTTCTGTTGCTGGTAGTCGCGTGGGGGTGCGGAACGACCGGGTGACACCAGCAAGGGGGGACACAAAATAATGCGCATTTTAAAATTTTCAATTAATTTTTAAAAAAGATCTGATTTGGTGATGAAAAATATTTCCGAGATTAGAAATAAGAATAAATATAATCAAATGAAAGGCACCTGTAGAAATGAAATGTGTTATTTCGTCGCAACTTTTTTTTTCCAGTTTAAAATTTTCGATATTTTACTCACAAAACAAGAATATAGACAAGAATAGTGTGCACTTAAACTTTCATTACATATTTTAAAAAGTAATAAACGCATATTTTAAAATTTTTAATTCGGCTTATAACTAATTTATTCATTTCTTTTTTAATTCATTAATCAGTTTGATACCCACCATGTACTCAAGAGCTATATCTCAAAGGGGAGATGCATGAGCGGTGGACTTTAATGGCGTTAGAGAGTGTATTCACGTTACATACGGAAAAAATTGTCCAAATGTCCAAACCACTAGATCGACAGCCAACGGAAAGCCCGAAAAGTAGGATCTTACGTTTCAGCTATCTACCATTGTTGGATTCCGGAAATGGTACTGTTGTGTTGTGTTAAGGGGTAAAGCTACGCGAGGGCTGTCTGCCTGGAGGGGGGGGGTTGATCGGACGACTGGTCAAGGCGTTCTAATGAATATTCACGTAAAATCTGGAGAAAACCGTACAAAATCAAGGGCGGATTAAAGGGAGGGGCGCCCCCGAGAAAAGGAAATTAATATAAAAGATCCTATTTTACTTCCATAAAATGGATGTATATAGCAATCTTCTAACTAACCGCCCCCACCAACAAACTAACCTCCCTCCCTCCCCCCCCCCGAGAAACTTGCGCCACTGTTCAAAATATCAGACCGTCAGTAGCGCAGCCAGAAATTTTTTTTATTGGGGGGGGGGTCCAAATTACTCGGACTCGGGAGATCAGACCCCCCCCTCCCCTTAAATGATCATGTTGCTGTTCACAGGGCCCCCGTAAATGACACCCATATAAGTTTTTCTAGGGGAAGGGGGGGGACTGGTCGTCTCAGACAGGCACTCAGCAGTCATCCCTTCCCCGGAAGAAATGTTTCACGAATTTTACCTTTACAGAAAACATTTGAAATTTTACCCTCAGGCCCCCAGAAAGCGCAGAATCAGTGGGAATACCCCCTATATTCTCCCCCCCCCCCAGTGGCGGACTTTGCTCTTGAGAGGCCCGAGGCGCAACTCAATTTTGAGGCCTCCCTCCTCCAAAAAAAAAAAAAAAAAAAACTCTAACTCCTTTACATTATTACTAATTATTCACTAAATAAACACCAGCATACGTCTAAGTATAACCCAGCAACTGCAGTTTTATATTGATTATTTTTCACTGTTAATTAATTACGTCAAATTACTTTTTGTGGAACACTGGCAAATGTCTTGTTTCAGTCATGAAAATTTTAACTACAGGTACTTTTGAAGGTCAGAACAAGGGAAACTTGATCAGAAACATGACTTTGACATCACAAAGTTCAGAAGAATTCTTTACTTGGATAAAATGAACCAAAAATTTAACATTCCTTCAAGAACATATATTTATAAATATTTAAATATATTCATAAATTTCCCGTTTGGAACTGCAAAACTAAGCAGTTTAAAAGTAAACTTTCTGTTTAGTCTAATTTTTGTCTATTCAAAAACTGTCAATAAGTTTAGGACTATTAATAATGAGTAATTAGGTATGAATAATATACACACATTATTCTATATTTTAAATAGAATTAAAAAAGACTACAAGAGAAAAAAAAAACAATACTTTAAGTAGTTAAAGTACAAAAAATATTATTGACTTAAAAATAAATTCCACTTTATAATGGGTAAATGGGTATGCTCTAAGCTTCGGTCCTAGGTTTATTATTAATGTTTAGCATTTTCATCTGCGACTATAAAATAGATGCCGTATTTATAATATAGTTATCATAAATATTTTCTAGTTGAAAACAAAAAATTAAATTAATCATCATTTGTTTTTTAAGTTTTTAATTAACTGTGTATGACATTCCAGTTCAAAATTTGTCTATCGATTTTTACCCACTATCATCCAATCGAGCTGAAACTTTGCACGCATGTGAAATTTCGGTGACTCTAAGTATTGCTTTCTTTAATTTTTCAATATTTTTTTTAACTATCAAATATCTTCCCCAATCCCCCCCCCCAAAAAAAAGTGTTATCGCACATGTATGAGCTCATATCTTTTTAATTATTGGTCGGCAATTTTTTAGCATTGCATACTCGGAAAGTTTCGATTCCAAAAAAAGATAAAATCGGTTATCCCTAGCTTAAATTTTTAATTTTTAGTGATTTTTCGAAAGAAGATAAATTATTGTTTCCAATTTCTTTTACATCGTGACAACCAACAACAATTATATATTCTAGGTATATTTGAAAATTTCACTGAATACAGAGTGTCCTTTCCTAAATCATTTAAATGAAGAACGGCTGAAAAATATAAAATATTTAATTTTTGACAAATTTTTCAATCTCAAGCTGTAAAATAAAGCGGTTCAATCTTTTCTCTTTTAAAATGAGAAATATTCTTATCAGACTGTACACTTTTTGATTTGGGGGTGGGGGCGGCAATCTATAAAGCAGGTGTATTTGAATGTCCTACTGCAATAACAGCTACTGAGCCGCAATCTGATTCAGTGCGGCCCAACCAGTGGCTGAGCGCATAGCACTCTAAACTGGGAGACGGAAGGTGCCTGGTTCAAAACCAGGTCGCGTCCGCCAACCTAACCGTTAGTAATTTTCCGTGGTTTCTTCCAAAAGTTAGCGTAAATAGGGGTTAGAATCCCTTAGAAAGACCCCCCAAGGGGAGCACCCACACCCATCGGCATAGATCCCACTTGTAGATAATTGGCCGTAATCCCCCAACCCAACCCAACTAATTGATTCCGGATAGGAAAAAGACATAGGGACCCTCTGCACCTGTATTTTTTTGGATAAAATATAGTGAGCAAATTAAAACAATGCAAAAAAATCTAGGAATTTTTCTTGGGAATAATGGACAGTTGAAGGCCCTAAAATTCCAAGGAATGTTGCATGAAAATACCAGGAACTTTATTGAACAGCCCAGGAAAGATCCTCTGAATTGCATATTGTTCAGTAAAGTTCTTGGTATTTTCGTGCAACTTTCCTTGGAATTTAGGGCACCTCAGCTGCCTATTATTTTCAAGGAACACTACTGGATTATTTTTTTTTTTACGATTCTAGTCATTTTTAAGTGAACTGCCTGTTTTTTAAGGTCGTGAGACCACTATTCGGTTAAGTGACGGGTTGAACGAAACAGTAAAGTTTTCAAATGGAAATGTATACTTTCTGTATAGTATTTATAAGTCTAACTTATCCTTATTTCCAAGGAACGTTTCTGGATATTTTTACAGTGAAATACGGAATTAAAGCATCAATTACTTATAAACTAAAAGTATTCGTATTATAGTTTAGATTATGGCCCAATTCTGTGAAGAGGAAAGGGAATCACCAAAGAAAAGATTGTTCAAAAACGCTTTCTACTCTAGAAGCAATCCTGAAACTATGAACAATGTCTCTTGAACAGATATTTACATATAGTTTTTTTCTTTCTGAAAACCGAATTTGGAGGCCCCTTAGAAATATGAGGCCCGAGGCTCGCGCCTCATGCGCCTATTGGGAAAATCGCCACTGTCTCCCCCTTTTGGCAAGCCAGCGTATAGCCAGGGGGATATAGGGATTGATATCCCCCCCCCCCCGACACTTTGGCATAAATTTAACGTTAGCTGTTAGACTTTTGTCTTTCAGAAATTTCAATTGTTCGGTGTAATGCAAATCAATCAAATAACGTTTGCCATTATAAAAATGTATTATTGTAATAAAATTGCTAGTTATAAGCTTTTATACATTCTTATAAGAAAAACGAAAGAACTAACGGAAAACTGTAAGCCTCTAATCGTTAACGACCGCTTTTCGAGATGGTGGAGTTCTTTGTTTCTTAACACTAAATAAAATACATTCAGGTGTTCTAATTCTAGTCCTATGTTCATATTTATTCTATTCAGTAAAAAGTATCTCTCCTCTTTTAAAAACCTTTTTAATAAAACATAGCTCTAATAAATACACACAAACTCCGCATATCGTGTACTCTTATACAAAATATATCCAAAGAAAAATACTGAAAAGAAAAATTAATAAATCCCGTTCAAATTTTAACTAAATAGAAATTGTAAAATATTATTTATATACAATTATCATACAAACATGAAACATGTCAATTGAAGAAATTCATTATTGAAGAAATTAATTCACAAAATTATACATCAGCTCACATACATAGTTTGTAGGTCTATTCAGGGACGTAGAAAGTTGGGGAGCTGTGGCTGAAATATTTCCCTGAAATATTGTAAACGGGCTAGGTACACCCGTGAGAAATTCTCCCATGTTTATGGTACATTGTTTACCTCAAACCTGATTTCAAAAATATAGTCTACTTTTTCTAGGAAATTCACACAATATACCGCAAAGAGTCAAAAGCCAAGAGCCAAAAGAGCAGCTCTCCATATGTATTCGATATACTTGGCTAAATATTTGTTTTTCGCATAGTTGGTAAAAAATAAGAAAAATTAATCAGCCTGGACACTCCGACTTGCCTAACTATACAGTCATATTTTGAAAGATTTATTACACCGAACGTTTAAATTCATGTACTAAATAAAGCTCTTTTTTTGCGGGGGGGGGGGAGAGATAAAGGAGATAAAGGTGATTTAAAACGGGGACTGTTTTGAAGAGAACTCTTCCCCAGTGGTCTTTAACCCATTTATGCCTAGTGTCCCTTTTTTGGGACGGCATTTTCGCTATTAGTCGAAAACGTTATTTATTTTTCCTAGCCTTTATTCATGAGTACTGAGCCTCAACTCTACAAAATATTTTAACATGACCAAGTAGGATGTTGATATTTCCATTTTTATGCATGATGATTTTAAAAGAAATCATCCCTTGTTCAAGAAGTTGACATCAGAAATTTATCTATTATTTCTGTTATCAGTAAAAATCGAAGAAAGTCGCAAAAATACCCAGGCACAAATGGGTTAAAAAGGAAGATAATAAACAAGTAGTCTTCTGTTTTTCAAGTAGTTTATTCTAGCTATCGCACTTTAAAATAGAATTAATAAAAGAATAACTGTAAATTTAAAAATTACTCTCCATGACAACAATTAAAGACATTATTTAAATAATGGTATCTCTTGTAAAAGTAATATTTTATCACATTATTCACGCAATTTTAATTTTCCTATTAAAATTCTTTAAAACTTTAATGTTTAAAAATTTTTTACTCAGAAAAAACTGAAATTAATTTTAAAAAAACTTTTACTTTTTAATATATCTGCTGCAAGTACAAAACATGCGTTCACTATTTCAAGTTTTGTAAAAAAATAAATGCAATAGTTGATTCTTCAATTGACAGGAAAAAAAATTTCAATAGGCTAATTATGAACGTATTGATTCATCATGTAATGAATTTATTTAAAAAAACAATGAAAGAAAAGGAAATTGTAAAAAATGTGGTGAATCTCGTCTTGTGAGTCGATTGTGTAAAGTCTCAAAATCCTTATTTGGTTATATTAACCTCGATCCTTCATTACCTAAGAAATTAATAAAATAAATAAACAGCTCTTCATATATTTTAGCAATAATATGTGTTTAAAAAGTAATAATATTTGACACAAACTGGAATTCAAAAAATCTGATGTGTCCAACACCATGACTTCCTTGCACGTCCATTAGATCAAAAATATTATTCGACCGCACTTCCTCTAAACTTAATTTGTTTGAAAGAGATAAAATATCAATAATATTAAGGCTTAGCGATTTCTAGCCAAATATTTCGATATCGCCAAAGCTGAGTTCAATTGAAAAAGATTTCCTTCCTGACACTTTATTTGGCGATATTTCCACCAAAAGCCGACAAACTTGAGATAGTCTGCGAGATTTTGGGGATAGCCAAAGTAGTCATTGACCACAGACTTTCAATGAATTGAATGCATCCATACACCTCAATGTATTTAAAGTCATTTGGCTCACCCTGTAAATAAATTCTCAGTCGATTGCTGTCAAAAAAGATATTGAAAACAGTTAGATATTACAATAGTTCTAAATACAAAAGTTAAAAAATCTACGGGTTAAAGTTTTAGAGTTATACAAAATACGAAATAATTTTTGGCGCCAAATTTGGCGATATTTCGGCGAAACTCGTCAATGTCGACGACATTTGGCGAGATTTTAAGCATGAACCAAACAATGACAGATTATCGCCAAATTTGGCGATATTTCGCCAAAACTCGCCAAGAACGATGACAAATGGCGATACTTTGGGCATGGACCAAATGACTGACTATCGCCAAATTTGGCGATATTTCGCCAAAACTCGCCAAGGTCGAGGACAGACGGCGAGATTTTGGGCATGTACCAAACAATGACTGTCTACAGTTGTATTATATTGAAGATGTCCATAGACATTAAAGTACTGAAATTCTTTTCGGTGGTCCTGTAAATAAACTCTCCAGTAGATTGGAACCAAAAATCGATATGCACAAGTAGATGTTACAACATTCTTATATATGAAATTTCATAATAGTTTTTGAGATTTGAGAGTTAAATATGCACGCACGTACACCAAAAGTCCTTAAGCTTGGCGACTTTTGGCATAGTTCTTGAGGGAGGCACGTGACCGTGGTCGGACCATTACCTAACTTATGTGGTAGGACGGTATTGTGCTTGAAATGGATGAATGCCCCTAAAATTGCCATTGACCGTAATGTATTGGAAATCTTTTGAGTGTTCCTGTAGCAGAACTAAAATGATAAAGACACCTTTTTTAATGGAGAAATTCATTTTCTAACTCTTTACAGCATATCAGTCAGCTTCTCAGTCGTTTGAAATAGCCCAATACCTCTAAAGCGCTTTGATGAATTTCGGTCCATAGAGCGTAATGTATTTCGAATCTTTTGGGCGGTTCTGTAGATAAACTATCCACTCGAATGGAACCGAAAGGGGAGGTGCACAACTAGATGTTACAACAATCCTAAATATAAAGTTTCAACATTCTACGCCTAATAGTTTTTGAGATATGCGAGTTTAATGAATTTCGGCCCATTGAGCGTAATGTATTTCGAATGTTTTGGGCAGTCCTGTAGATAAACTATCCAGTCGAATGGAACCAAAAGGGGAGGTGCACAACTAGATCATAGAACAATCCTAAATATCAAATCTCAACATTCTACGACCAATAGTTTTTGAGATATGCGAGTTACATACATACGTACGTACGTACGTACAGACGGTATGGAAAAACTGGCCACAGTAGACTCGCCGCTAGTCAAAATGCGTTGCAGACGCGTTAATATGCTCGTGCATGCTAGCCTACGATGAGATGCATCGAAAAAAATTTTTAAATTAAATTTAGAGGTAGTCAAAATCGGTTTTTTTGTCGAAATTTGGCCCCCAAAATTTTTCGTGATCACATTACTTCCTTATACTACGTACAAGGCAATAAAGGCTTGTACGTAGGTACAAGGCTTAGTTTTTATCATTGACTACATTGTAGTTGCCAGTAATAAAAATCTGATGTGTCCAACACATGACTTCCTTGCACGTCCATTAGATCAAAAATATTTTCGACGCACTTCCTCTAAACTTATTTGTTTGAAAGAGATAAAATATCAATAATAGTAAGGTTTAGCGATTTCTAGCCAAATATTTCGATATCGCCAAGCTGAGTTCAATTTGAAAGATTTCCTTCTGACACTTTATTTGGCGATATTTCACCAAAAGCCGACAAACTTGAGATAGTCTGCGAGATTTTGGGGATAGCCAAAGTAGTCATTGACCACAGACTTTCAATGAATTGAATGCATCCATACACCTCAATGTATTTAAAGTCATTTGGCTCACCCTGTAAATAAATTCTCAGTCGATTGCTGTCAAAAAAGATATGGAAAACAGTTAGATATTACAATTGTTCTAAATACAAAAGTTAAAAAATCTACGGGTTAAAGTTTTAGAGTTATATAAAATACGAAATAATTTTTGGCGCCAAATTTGGCGATATTTCGGCGAAACTCGTTAATGTCGACGACATTTGGCGAGATTTTAAGCATGAACCAAACATTGACAGATTATCGCCAAATTTGGCGACATTTCGCCAAAACTCGCCAAGAACGATGACAAATGGCGATACATTGGGCATGGACCAAATGACTGACTATCGCCAAATTTGGCAATATTTCGCCAAAACTCGCCAAGGTCGAGGACAGACGGCGAGATTTTGGGCATGTACCAAACAATGACTGTCTACAGTTGTATTATATTGAAGATGTCCATAGACATTAAAGTACTAAAATTCTTTTCGGTGGTCCTGTAAATAAACTCTCCAGTAGATTGGAACCAAAAATCGAGATGCACAACTAGATGTTACAACATTCTTACATATGAAATTTCATAATAGTTTTTGAGATTTGAGAGTTAAATATGCACACACGTACACCAAAAGTCGCCAACCTTGGCGACTTTTGGCATAGTTCTTGAGGGAGGCACGTGACCGTGGTCGGACCATCACCTAACTTATGTGGTAGGACGGTATTGTGCTTGAAATGGATGAATGCCCCTAAAATTGCCATTGACCGTAATGTATTGGAAATCTTTTGAGTGTTCCTGTAGCAGAACTATAAATGATAAAGACACTTTTTTTAATGGAGAAATTCATTTTCTAACTCTTTACAGCATACATCACTTCTGAGTCGTTTGAAATAGCCCAATACCTCTAAAAAACGCTTTGATGAATTTCGGCCCATAGAGCGTAATGTATTTCGAATCTTTTGGGCGGTTCTGTAGATAAACTATCCAGTCGAATGGAATCGAAAGGGGAGGTGCACAACTAGATGTTACAACAATCCTAAATATAAAGTTTCAACATTCTACGCCTAATAGTTTTTGAGATATGCGAGTTTACTGAGTTTCGGCCCATTGAGCGTAATGTATTTCGAATCTTTTGGGCTGTCCTGTAGATAAACTATCCAGTCGAATGGAACCAAAAGGGGAGGTGCACAACTAGATGTTACAACTATCCAAAATATGAAGTTTCGACATTCTACGCCTAATAGCTTTTGAGTTAGGCGAGTTTAATGAATTTCGGCCCATAGAGCGCAATGTATTTCGAATCTTTTGGGCGGTCCTGTACATAAACTATCCATTCGATTGCCACCAAAAGGGGAGGTGCACAACTAGATCATAGAACAATCCTAAATATCAAATCTCAACATTCTACGGCCAATAGTTTTTGAGATATGCGAGTTACATACATACGTACGTACGTACGTACAGACGGCATGGAAAAACTGGCCACAGTAGACTCGCCGCTGGTCAAAATGAGTTGCAGACGCGTTAATATGATCGTGCATGCTAGCCTACGATGAGATGCATCGAAAAAAATTTTAAAATTAAAATTTGAGGTAGTCAAAATCGGTTTTTTTGTCGAAATTTGGCCCCCAAAATTTTTCGGGATCACATTACTTCCTTATACTACGTACAAGGAAGTAATAAGCTTATGATATAGTTTTAAATAATCTTTATAAGTTGGATCATTACATCTTGTATACATGCAAGTACGATTGTCTATGTTTAGAAAATTCTTGGCTAATTATAAATAAAAACCACTTCAACCATCTGCTAGATTATACTTGAAAGATCTTTTTATATTAAGATTTTTACTGATAATAAATTATGAACCACGTCTGTGTGATTCCACCTCTTCTGTTGTGTAAAGTTATTTTGAAATTTAATCAAGTAAAGTTTACCTCTTTGTTAATTTAGAGCCCCATATCAAGAGGATGAGCTTGAGATTCAGCACCCTCAAAGGTTTCTTTCGGTGCAACAGATTTTTCACCGGGTCTGGGCCCGTCCATACTATCAGCAGTCTTTGATGCTGCACGATCACCATCATCGGTTTTAATTTTTCTTCTCGAAGAAAGATAAAAACGTTTCACTTTGGGTTTTCTTTCTTTTTAAACTGGACGAATTCATGATCGTAAGAAACAAAGAACAAGAACCCAAAACTTAAACTTCTGCTTACAAATTAAAGGCATCCAACTTAAGTGAATTCACTGAACAATTCGAAATTCAGTTATACCACATCTAAGCTCCCAGCAGACCCTCTTTTTTATTATTTGTTGTGTGTATGTGCGGTGTATATTCACTATTTGAATACTGTGGCTTGTTTATCTCAAGAAAAGAAGAGTGGTGTGCTTGAAGACTACAATATAGGCAATATATTTTCCGCTTTCCTTCATGACAATTTTGTTATCAGCTAATTGTAGCATGAATAGATTCTTTCTGAGGATATTCCGTTCCTTTGAGCTACAAGGGTGCGAATTACTCCCCTTTACATTGTCCGATTCGTCCATCCTAGCCCCACAAATTCCCTATCAGAGACACGACTGGAGATTTATTGCCTAAGGAGTCTCTATGACGGTGCTTGCTGGAAGCCTTTGATGATTTTATCTTGCGTCCTCCTTTTCAAGCCAACTATGGATACAAAGTTTAAAAAGATTTTTTTTTAAAGAAAAGACACTTTTTAGAGAATAAATTTGGAAAAAAAAAGAAGCAAAAGAGAAAAAATGGGCCCCTTAAATTGGTGGCCCATGGGCCCCACTCGCCCTGTAGATAAACGGGCCCTGCTCATAGCGGCCCCTTAGCTCATAGGGGGGGTCCGGACCCCCTGGACCCCCCCCGTCGCTGCGCCACTGCAGACCGTTAGATCTACAGCCGCGCTGTTAGCTAGAACCCTGGACCTCCACATTTCAGCCATCATGTTTAATGTTTTATCATGCTGTGATGGGCAGTCCGAAGAAGGGAAGTTGATTTGGAGTAATGCGAAAGGCTAATTAAACCGGAACCATCTGTCATATCTGAACGGCTGCAAATATTAACGCCTGTGGGATTCAAACTGACAAATTGCAGTAGCGAGGCTACTGGCCCCTATCTGTTTGAAGGCAGTTGGCCTCCGAACAGGGTAAGGGAATGCTCCAGGTAAAAATTTCTATAAAAAAAAAAAAAAACTGTAGCATATTTTTATGCATTGCTTGGTTCTTGCATGTTCCTTTTGGAACATAAAAATTTAAACTTCACACTATTTTTAATTACGTAAAACCTATGGAACACCTTGAGTATTTGCCACCCATGGCGATTTTTCATAATTTGACGATTTACATATATGTATAGTTAATAATTTGTTTTAAGAAAACAGTACTTTGATAAAAACTACGGTACAGATAGAATTGTTTGCCACCAATGGCGACTTTTCATTATTTGGCGATTTACACATCCTCATAACCGATAATTACGGCTCATGTAAGATTACAGGGGAAAACCGTCATCCATATATTCATATGCATAATCCTTGGCATATTTAACACCACGAAATACATCATCTCGCCGCGCTGGCAAATATCCAAACTGTATAACTGCAATATAGCATATTTAACGCCGCCAAATATATCTACTGGTTTAATACCCAATGGATAGCAGTTTACTACCATAACTAAACGTTTTAAACGAATAAGATTTTAAGAATGAATATTCTGTTTTAATTGATTATAGATAATAAAAATTTTACCTACCTGATTATCTCTCTGAGTTCGCCGGGCATAAGAAAAGAATGGGACTGGCACACAACGCAACGAGACTTTAGATTTGGTTTTAACATTTAATTAAACTTCATACAATTGAACATTTAATTGAACTTCACTCGATTCATAAAATAAAGCCTCACATCACATCCCAACACCAAACACGAATTTACATAGAATGACGAAATACAGATGTTTCTCCGCTCAATAAGTAAAAAAAAAAAAAAAAAAGATTTCTGGCGATGACGTCGGAGTTCGAAAAGGTGAAAATAAAATAAAAATAAAAGTTTATGTATGCAGTCTCACGTTCACTTCCGCTCTGGAGGAGCATACTCCGGGGGGCCCAAAGCACCAGGAGAGGGGCCAGTCGGTTCACAGGGCGTCACATTACACCAGTGGAAGTCTTGAGAGTTGCAACTCGAGCAACCCCATCCTTGCCGGGATGCAAAGCTTGAATTCTGGCAAGAGCATGGGGCTCTGGCATGTTCTTGGATGAGGACTAGTTGACCAGGCTGAAAGTGGTGGATCCCGGATGTCCACTTGTTTCGGCTCATCAAGATATGGAGAAATGGAGATACGTAGCGCTCCATTGTTTCCAGAATTTGTTCTTAAGATTCTGTAAAAGTGTCCACCTGGAAGAGAGACTAGAAGTAAAGTTAGTAACATAATGTTCTGGAAGTTCCTAAGTTCCAACAAAATAACGCCTATGATAAAATGTCCCGGTGTGAGAGCCGCCAGATCATTATGATCTGTAGAAAGAGATATAAGAGGGCGCGAATTAATGCAGGCTTCGATTTGGCTCAACACCGTTGCGACTTCTTCAAATGTTAGAATTGCTCCGTTTAACGTTTTTGAGAGATGTCGCTTGACTAACTTAATAGACGATTCCCACAGCCCACCGAAGTTAGGGGCACACGGGGGAATAAAATGCCAAACCATTTGACGAGTGGAACAAAAGTCCTGAATGGCGGAGCATCTTGAGTAATCTGGAATAAAGTTTTCAAATATGAGCGGCGCCAATAAAATTCTTCCCATTATCGGAGTAAATCTCACAAAGATTTCCTCTTCTCGCTACGAATCGCCCAAGGCTTAGTAAAAACGCGTTTCTGGATAGGTCAGATACCAATTCGAGGTGCACCGCTTTGGTACACATGCAAATGAATAGGCAGATGTACGGTTTGAATTGTGTATACTTTCTTTTGTGCTGACACTTTGTGCTGATTGGACCAGCAAAGTCTACCCCAATCTTTTCGAACGGTCGGCATGGAGTGATTCTAGAACTGGGCAAGTTCCCCATGCAGTGGCGGAACTACAGGGTGCTGAACCCCGCAATGCGGGGGGGCCCAGAATTATAAGAGGCCCAAAAATTTTGTTAGCACTTACACTAGATAAAAAAGGGAAAATACTGGGCACAGATTATCATGGAATAAATAGAAATCTACTTTGAAGGGGGGAAAAATCAGTTCCGAGATTTGGATCATTTTAAATGTTTTCACTCCCACTGAATATTCTCCGAAACGAATACCATAGTGACCATGGTCTCTAGAACCGTTTTGCCTGAGGACTGCCGATAAGATGGAGATGGGAGAAAAAAGAGAATGGTCCTTTGTAGGCGTACATGTCAAGATTAAGGACGGCGCACGCGCAAGCACATACAGTTTCATTTTACTCTTTCCTGTTCTTAGTAGCGTCCAGTCCACGAAATTATTCTGTAGTGCTTACCTGTACACGTTATCATAGCCTCTCCAAATTTTGGACACGTATTATTTGTAACACATAACTTTTAAGACCCCGGAAGATAGTGTAAAATAAGCCATTAAATTACCATATCCAGTAGTATTAGTATTATAAAAAATCTGATGTGTCCAACACATGACTTCCTTGCACCTCTATTAAATCAAAAATATTTTCGACGCACTTCCTCTAAACTTATTTGTTTGAAAGATATAAAATATCAGTAATAGTAAGGTTTAGCGATTTCTAGCCATATATTTCGATATCGCCAAGCTGAGTTCAGTTTAAAAGATTTCCTTCGGACACTTTATTTGGCGATATGTCGCCAAAAGCCGACAAAGTTGAGATAGTTTGCGAGATTTTGGGGATAGTCAAAGTAGTCATTGACCACAGACTTTCAATGAATTGAATGCATCCATACACCTCAATGTATTTAAAGTCATTTGCCTCACCCTGTAAATAAATTCCCAGTCGATTGCTGTCAAAATATATATTGAAAACAGTTAGATATTACAATAGTTCTAAATACAAAAGTTCAAAATTCTACGGGTTAAAGTTTTAGAGTTATACAAAATACGAAATAATTTTTGGCGCCAAATTTGGCGATATTTCGGCGAAACTCGTCAATGTCGACGACATTTGGCGAGATTTTCAGCATGGACTAAACAATGACAGATTATCGCCAAATTTGGCGATATTTCGCCAAAAATCGCCAAGAACGATGACAAATGGCGATACTTTGGGAATGGACCAAATGACTGACTATCGCCAAATTTGGCGATATTTCGGCAAAACTCGCCAAGGTCGACGACAGTCGGCGAGATTTTAGGCATGGACAGTACATGGAATGTCTACAGTTGTATAATATTGAAGATGCCCATAGACAGTAAAGTACTGAAATTCTTTTCGGTGGTTCTGCAAATAAACTCTCCAGTAGATTGGAACCAAAAATCGAGATGCACAACTAGATCTTACAACAATCTTATATATGAAATTTCATAATAGTTTTTGAGATTTGAGAGTTAAATATGCACACACGTACACCAAAAGTCGCCAAGCTTGGCAACTTTTGGATAGTTCTTGAGGGAGTCACGTGACCGTGGTCGGACCATTACCTAACTTATGTGGTAGGACGGCATTGTGCTTGAAATGGATGAATGCCCCTAAAATTGCCATTGACCGTAATGTATTGGAAATCTTTTGAGTGTTCCTGTAGCTGAACTATAAATGATAAAGACACTTTTTTTAATGGAGAAATTCATTTTCTAACTCTTTACAGCATATATCCCTTCTGAGTCGTTTGAAATAGCCCAATACCTCTAAAAAACGCTTTGATGAATTTCGGCCCATAGAGCGTAATGTATTTCGAATCTTTTGGGCGGTTCTGTAGATAAACTATCCAGTCGAATGGAACCGAAAGGAGAGGTGCACAACTAGATGTTACAACGTTCCTAAATATAAAGTTTCAACATTCTACGCCTAATAGTTTTTGAGATATGCGAGTTTAATGAATTTCGGCCCATTGAGCGTAATGTATTTCGAATGTTTTGGGCAGTCCTGTAGATAAACTATCCAGTCGAATGGAACCAAAAGAGGTGGTGCACAACTAGATGTTACAAATATCCAAAATATGAAGTTTCGACATTCTACGCCTAATAGTTTTTGAATTAGGTGAGTTCAATGAATTTCGGCCAATAGAGCGTAATGTATTTCGAATCTTTTGGGCGGTCCTGTACATAAACTATCCATTCGATTGTCACCAAAAGGGGAGGTGCACAACTAGATCATAGAAAAATCCTAAATATCAAATCTCAACATTCTACGACCAATAGTTTTTGAGATATGCGAGTTACATACATACGTACGTACGTACAGACGGCATGGAAAAACTGGCCACAATAGACTCGCCGCTGGTCAAAATGTGTTGCAGACGCGTTCATATGATCGTGCATGCTAGCTTACGATGAGATGCATCGAAAAAAAATTTTTTATTAAATTTAGAGGTAGTCAAAATCGGTTTTTTCGTCGAAATTTGGCCCCCAAAATTTTTCGGGATCACATTACTTCCTTATACTACGTACAAGGAAGTAAAAATAGAGATACAAATATGATCGAATAACAAATATCGTTTTATGTATATAAATGTAACATAATTACATTTCATAAACATCAATTCAACTTATTGATTTCAAATTCTTTAAAGGTTAAAAAGCTAAGCAGTACCAGTGGTGTGTCAAAAAAAAACGTAAATTGAAAAAGCAGCAAGAGTGCTTAGCCAAAATTTCACATCCAGAGAACTAGATAAGTTAGAAAACAATGACAACAAAGGAAGAACTAAAGCTGATTACAAATGTAGCGAAATGCATCATTGTATTGAACATTCGCATGAAAATAGAGATACTTTTGACGGAGAAATAAATAGCAGCTCTACAAACGACGTTAATAGAGAGAAAACGCAAGACAAATCTAATTATGATGAACTACATCATGATACGGAAGAATCACGTAAAGATACAGTGAATTTAGACGAAGATATAAATGAAGATAATAACACAGGCCAGTTGTTTTCAACGGACATTTCAGATTTTCAAACACAATATTAACAGCCGATGTTAAATAAATGATTATATTTTCTGATTCCTGCCGACCACGGGGACCCGAGGAAAACTAGTACTTTTTTTTTTTTTTTTGTACTTTTCAAAACTACTTTTCGAAAAATGTAGTTAACTACAACTACTTTCAGACAAATGTAGTTAGCTACAGTACTTTTGAAATGTAGTCGCTACTTTTCACTACTTCAACAGATTCAATTTCGCTAACAGATTCAATTTCCATAAATTCAAATTTAAGGATATTTATATCCTAATTAGAGAAAACTATTGATATTCAATTTCTCTAACAGATTCAATTTCCATAAATTCAAATTTAAGGATATTTATATCCTAATTAGAGAAAACTATTGATATCTTAATTAGAAAAAACTATTACTCTAATAAACAACTACCAAAGGAGTATTTGAGGAGGGCGGCGGGCCCCCTCCGAAAATGTAAAGCAATTATTAAAATGGAGCTATTTTGAAACATTTCTTTTAACTTTAGAACAATAAAGTTTAAAATACCGAATCGTCCCCCTTCCGCTAAATGGAAGCCTATATATGCACTACTGACAACTACTGCTAATTATTGAAGTATTGCTGAAACTAATTAAATTTTAATACCTCTATGATAAAAGTAATTTGGGAAAGTGGGCTCTGAAAGAAGGAGAAAAATCATGGGAACCAAAAAAGTTAAAAAAAAAAAAAAAAAAAAAAAAAAAATTAAAATTGGATGTCTGAACGGGAAAAACAGCCTCGTTTTGAGAGAGCCCTTCCATGTTGTACGAACATTCTAGTTTCTTTAGCAAAAATCAAAATTAATGAGTATAAAGGCAATTTTCATGACTTACCAAATTAGTGATTTATGACGATTGACCCGTGTGAACCATGTAACATTGTATATTTTAATTGAAAACATCATATATGATATGCATATTATAAAATAATGAAAGAAATTACTAATTAAATTCGTGATATATCTATTTAAAACATTACATTAAAAAATCCTCTATACATGTTAAAGAAATTTTAAAAAGTTATAATCATCAACACAACTTTTTCTTCTTTGTTTTAGGTATAAAAGAATTTTATTATAGAATTATATTGTTATTTTAAGGCTAAGAGAGAGATAAGTCTCTAAGGATTTTACAAACTATTAATTATTAATAGAAATTCTCATATTTTCGTATTAAATTCTGAAAATTATTACACAATAGACCTAATAATTTAAATATAATAGACACTTTAAAATTTTGACGAAAGAAAGCAGATTTCAACATATTCATGGAAGACTGTCATGCCTCTAGTATAAAATAAAAACCACAAAAATTTATTCTAAAACCCTCCCCCCTCCCATTTGTAAAAGTGCAACTAGGTAGCTTTCATATACCATTTGGCGCTCCTTAGCCGATGCTGCGCCCGGGTACAGTTGCCCCTCCTTGCTCCCCCGTAGGCAGGGGCGGCCCGACACGGTAAGCAAGGCATCGGAGTGCCATATTCAAACTAAAAAACTAAGAAACACTTTATCTGGAGCATAACACGGGGCTTCTTTTTACGAGATTTTAGATTTGGTTTTAACATTTAATTAAACTTAAATTCGATTCATAAAATAAAGCCTCACATCACATCCCAACACCAAACACGAATTTACATAGAATGACGAAATACAGATGTTTCTCCGCTCAATAAGTAACCAAAAAAAAAAAAAAAAAAAAAAAAAAAATAGATTTCTGGCGATGACGTCACAGTTCGAAAAGGTGAAAATAAAATAAAAATAAAATTTATGTATGCAGTCTCACGTTCACCTCCGCTCTGGAAGAACACCCAAGCTGAACCTACCGGCTTTACTATAATCTGGATTTTAATTATTTTACATTTTCACTGGGTGCTAACATTTTGGAACACATGGTTTGGATTCACCCTGCTTAGGGAAACAGCCTTTTGCCAGATCATACCTGATGTCAAAATGGCGCTTTTAAATCAGTTACAATTAGTTATTCTGTTATGAAAAAACAAATAATCTGTAATTCTAAACTCCTGTTATCTAAGAGAACTTACTATTTGAAAATAATCAACTTTGTGTAAGACACATTGGCTTATTTATTTCACATACTTTTTAATTTGGTGTAAAATTCTACTTCATGTTTGTCAATTTCACGCGATTCTACATACTTGGAACTGCTTTGTTGCCAAGACATGAATGATTTTATTCTGGCGAAAATTGCCAAACCTGGCAACCATCGTGCTTATTTGTTCAGTTTTTTATTAATATCTTCTAAAATAATTCGAATTTCGAAATTTCGAAATTTAAGTCAGCTTATCGGCTTCCACGGAATTTTCCGAATCCGTGGATACCTTCGTCGAAACTCAAATTCCCAGGGTTTCGGAGGAGATAGCAGAACAAAATTTTGACAGCAGCGGCTGCAGTTACTTTTTTTTAGAATACTAGGGGCCAAGGCCCCCAGACTGGCTACGCTCGCTTTTCGTATGAGGCATTCGGCCCCTAATCAGGCTTATTCGTAAAAAAGACATAATTTCAACAGACAAAACCCGAAGATTGGATCAGATAGAATGTTACTGAGCTACGCATTGCTTGGTTCTTGCATGTTCATTGGTACATAAAAATTTAAACTTCACACTACAGTAGACCCCCTCCCCCTCATAACACGGAAGATATTTTGTTATGGGAATCCGTGTTGTACGGGTCCTGAGCTATACTAAACCTGGAGTGCGGACTCCGCTTATAATCGCTGGAAAAATTATTTGCACTCTTCAGAAACACAATGATTTTCAATGTTGCCATCCAAAAGTTACATTAATTAGGAGCTAAAGCATAATAAAATCAGAACATCTGTTTCAGCTGTATTTTCAATAATGTAAAACCTATTGGACACCCTTCGAATTTGCCACCCTTTGCGATTTTTCATTATTTGGCGACTTGCGTACATGTAAAGTTAATAAAAGCTACGGAGCAGATAGGATAGCTTGCCACCAATGGCGACTTTTCATTATTTGGCGATTTACACATGCTCACAACCTATATTTACTGTTCATTTAAGGTTACCGGAAAACCGTTATCCCTATTTTCATTTACATAATCGTTTGCAGATTGGCGTACTTAACACCACGAATTATACCATCTGTCGCGCTAGCAAATATCCAAAGTGTACTATAACTGCTATAATGGCATAGTTAACGCCGCCCAATATTTCTACTGGTAGCAAATAATCCAGCTGGACGAGAACCGGCTTTAAAATAATCTGCATTTTAATTGTTTTTCATTTTCAAGATATTAGTTATTCTGTTTTGGAAAAACGAATAATCGCTAATTCTAAACTCCTGTTGTCTAAGCGAACTTACTATTTGAAAATTGTCAACTTTGTGTAACACATTTTGAGTTACTTATTTCATATAGTTTTTATTTTGGCGTAAAATGGGCGTAATTCTAACTCATGTTTGTAAATTTCACGCGATTCTAGATACTTGGAAACGCTTTGTTGCAAAGGAATGAATGATTTTATGCCAAATCTGGCAACCATTCGGTTTATTTTTTCAGTTTTTTATTAATATCTTCTAAAATAATTCGATTTTCGAAATTTAAATCAGCTTAGCAGGTTCCTCGGAATTTTTCGAATCTGTGGGCACCTCAGTCGAAACTCAAATCCCCACGGTTTAGGAGGAGATACGCTGACAAGCTTTTGACAGCGGCCTTTACTTTTTTTTAGAATAGAGAGATAATATGTTAAATCTGACTTTCTACGTGTGAAAATGAAGTTGCGTCTGCGTTGACGACATCGAAATTCTAGTACGTTTTAACCTGATTGCATGCCTTAAACAAGGTCCTGTATAATATAGACGAGTTAATTAGAATTATAGTGGGAATTCTCTTAAACGCGCTAGTACACGGGAGTTTATCACTAGCAATTTGTAATGTTAGTAAGCTACAACATGTTAGATAAAATGCTGCGAAATTACATATTTTGTCTGTGTCGGAGTACATGCTTAGGAAACATTTCTGGTGTATCTTGGGCATCTTTATTAATTTAACGACCTGGGAATTAAATAGTGCACTTCAAACAGTATTTTAGAAACGAGATTCAAGTTCCTGACACGATTAGAATGTAGGTAAAATCGTTATTCCTGGCTATTGAACGTCTTACAGTATTCAGAAAAGTTTTGTAAATTACTCTCATTTACTTTGCCTGATCTTAATTTTCAAGCGTTGCTAGTGAAGTACTTGAAAACAATATCGAAAATTAAACTAAATTAGATTTTTAAAAATTAATGATTAGTGCTTGGTTATTTTTAATGTTTAATTTTATTCAGGGCCGGTTTTAATAAGTGGCGTCTAAGTTTTTCATTTCTGAGGGTGTCGATATAGTATTCTTTTTTTTTCTTGGTTAAGGGGTGGGGGTGGGAGTTATGGGGTGGGATGTCCCAAAAAGGTAGTAACACACTTAGAGATAAGTGAGCAATGTAAATTGAAAAAATGTTCAAAACAAGCTAGGAAAAAACGTATTAAGAAAAAATTCTTCTCGCGTAAATTTTCAAAAAGTTACACTTTTTAAATTTGTATACGATCCCTGTCCAAAAAAACCCAGTGAGTAAAATGTTCCCCATACGCTAATGAGGTGATGCACAAAATTTGAAAATTATATCCTCAAAAAGTGTCAGAGATATAAAGATAAATATGTTTTGACTTAAACCACTTTTCCACGGCTCTCGAAGGGAAAAAATAAGGGGATCGCGTTTTAGGGATCGTGCAGAAATTACGAAAGAAAATAATTTTTTGCATTTAGCACCAAACGATCACATTCATATTCATTTTAAGTCTCTGATCATCTTTGTTTCAAAATACTGATACATTTTATAAGAGGCAATCAAATGAGAACGGGATTAACTGCATAACCATCATGGAGCGCTAATACGCAACGCAGTCAGGTGTTTGTATAGACGTGCTCTGTATTGGGAAACAGAAATTAACATTTCAAACATTCACCACTTCGCCATTTGTCTGTCAGATGTGCTCAAAGTGAGGTTTGCGAGTCGTGTGTTGAAGGGAAATAAGAACAGTAAGGTGTAGTGAGATTTTTACGGAAGAAGGAGTGTCAAAAAGTCAGATCCATGCCGAATGTTTGCTGTGTGTAGTAAACACTTGTCAAGTCAAGTGTGCATGTGTTTGAGTGGGCAGCATAATTCTGTTGCGCGGACCCCTTTTTTAAATTCCAAGTCATATTTTGACTACGCTGTCCTTGGAAATTTCGCAGGAAAAACTTGCACATCCTTCATACAGTTAAGATCTCTTTTCATGCGTCTTCCATATTTTTGGAACCCCGAAGAAAGACCTTTGTGGATTTGCTATGGAAGAAGGTTCATGTCTCGGTATAGTTATGGTTCTGTAGGCATCCCTAACATTTTTCCATCAAGGCATTGGCCATCTTCTTTCACAGTGGAATAAATGTATTAAGAGTTACAGTCATTACTTTTGAAATAATTAATAGTTTATTCACTTGTTTTATATCTACCGCTTTCGTTTGACTACACCTTCTATGATGAAAAGCTGAAATTTTCCTACATCGCCTCATTAATGTATGAGAAACATTTTACGAACCATCCCAAGCAACACAACAATGTTGTTTCAATAAGGTTTAAATGTGAAATGCTAACATACAAAATGCTGTTTCAATGTAAACTTTCAATGTCGTTTCCACATGATTTTGTTCAGATTTCTCCACATTGTTTCAGCATGGACATTGATATAATATTGAAACAACATTGTGAAATCACAAGAGGAAAACAAATAAAAAAGCAAGATTTTATTTCTTTCGTGCAAAATTATTAAAATCATATGGAAATTTACGAAAAATAAAATTGTTGATAATTATCTACTTGAAAACATCATTTTAATTTGTATTAAAATACAGCACTATCATAATACATTTTTACAGCAGTAAATACGAATAAAAATGATTTTTTAAAGTAGATAATTATCAACAATTTTATTTTTCATAAATTTCTGTACGATTTTAATAATTTTGAATGAAAGACATAAAATTTTGGGATTTTTTTATTTGTTTTCCTCTTATGATTTCACAATGTTGTTTCAATATTATATGAATGTCTATGCTGAAACAGTGCGGAGAAAACTGAACAAAATCATGTGGAAACGATGAAGGGAGAGCGTGGGGCGAGAGCTGGGTTTGAACCCAGGGACTTATGGATGGTAGAAGGAGGCGTAATCCGGCTCGGCCAAAAGATACCTATTCAACCGGCCTTCAATTGCCGGTAGTTGTGTGCGCGGAGGTGATCACGTGCCGCCACACTACTCACCCCCTAGGGCCGTATTCACCAAACTTTAAACCCTGGAGTTAACCCAGCAAAGCGAGCTATTTCAAGGGTTAGTGAGAAAATGGTATTCACAACTCCAAAATCAGGGGTTACCCCAAGAATTGACCCTGACTCCAGGTGCAGATTCTAACCCCGCAAAATCGGAGGGTTGACTCGGGGTTATAAATGGCGGATACGAGGATTGTTTTTTATAGGTTTGGAAAATCCCAAAATTTGCTAATACTTGAATATTTTGTGCTTTAACAGACGGAAACTGCTGTGAAAACCACCATCAAGCTATAAAAGCCGCCAAAAGTGATAAAAAATCTTTGTACAATGTTTCCAAAAACTCTCGAGAATGACTGTACTTTTTTGCCGTAGAGACTGCAGGCGCCATCTGTCGGACTTATCTTGTTTGCTTTTCCATTCCTCTCTTTTCTGATTTGAACGCTTTTTTATTCTTAATTATTTTTTGTGTTGAAAATAAGTAAGTAAATTCTGATCTTTCCTATTTATTTTCTTGTCTCTATTGTTCCACAGATGAGGGGCGATTTGGCCAGAGCACTGTGGATCTACTACGCCCGCGCTTTTTTTTTTTTTTTTTTTTTGTAAGAAGAGGCGGGATAAAAATATTTACATTGAAGAGATTAATCATTTATGTGTAAAGGATGAAAAAAAAAAGTGTTGTTGAGGGGTTAAACATTTTTGTCTGATTGTAATGTACTGTACTTGGGAATAGCGAATTAACAATTTTTCACACAAATGTGAGAAAAAAAAAAAAAACAATATGTTTCAGTATCATAGAAATTTTAAAGACATACATATTCTATGTATAATATATAAAGTATCTCAAAAAGAAAAACATCAAAACTGCATAAATTAATTTTTGTGTGTTAAAAAATATGAAAATTCCTAAATTTGAAAAAAGTATAACAGACATGAAATTTTATTTATAAAAAATATTGGATGTAATTTTGTATTAAATGTTTAATCAGTCTATTTTTTTAAAATTAATTTTCACATTTTAATGCGCAGTTTGCATAAAAACAAATTAAATATCATGAAGGAAGAGTGTGTGGTGGGAGCTGGGTTCGATCTCTCGAACATTAAACCTAGTTCACCCCCTTCATGGAATCATTACTCTGACCAATCACAGACGAGCTTTCAAAGCTGGCTGAGACAACTCCAGAGTCAAGTAACCCTGGGCGGAAATAAGTTGGTGAATACAGTTTCCGAGTTGTCCGAGTCAAACCGGCAATGCAGGTTTCTCAACTCTCGGATGATGGCGGGTTACTCACAGTTTGGTGAATACGGCCCCTAGAGAGTCAGTCGGAGGCTGACGAACGATATACCAAGCGTTATGGAATGCTGCCACTCGTTGCGGACTTTGTGAGGTTGCTGCCGCTCGTTGCGGACTTTGTGAGGTTGCTGCCGCTCGTTGCGGACTTTGGAAGAGCCGAGCGAGAGATGGAAGAGGGCGGTGCTGGCGCCATCTGTCGCTGTAGGCGAGAAGGAGAATGCGTGTTCGTTGTCCGTGTCACCAATGAAGGGAGAGAGCGTTGGGCGAGAGCTGGGTTTGAACCCAGGGACTTATGGATGGTAGAAAGAGGCGTAATCCGGCTCGGCCAAAAGGTACCTATTCGACCGGCCTTCAATTGCCGGGTGTTGTGTGCGCGGAGGTGATCTCGTGCCGCCACAACGACATTGAAAGTTCACATTGAAACAACATTGTTGTGCTGCTTGGGCTGATAATTTTCTGTACGGAGGTCGTAATGCAAATTTAAAATGTGTAACTTTTTGAAAAATATTTAGAGGAATTTTTTAAAAAAAGTAATCTTTTTTCCTACCTTATTTTGAACATTTTTTTCAGTTTATATAGTATACTTATCTCTAAGAAATAAATAATTAAAGCTTATTACCACCTTTCTGTACACCCTGTATATTATTACATTATTAGAAAAGGAGCCTGTCCTTGGACGAATGGGTATTAGTTGTTTATTTCGCATATATTATTGATTCTTGTCCATTAATTAGATTTAATGCAAATGTAATGCTTGATGATACTGCACCTCAGAACACTACTTCTAATGGTCCTAAATGTAAAACTTTTATCCTCGGTACTAACATGATGCTTACTTTGAATCTTCATTGTAACATTTTTATATCCTCTTAAATAATTCGGAAAGAGTACGTAACATTAGTAGAAGAACAGCTTAATCACTTCATTTAATTACCCTATTCAATCTTAAATATAATTGTATACTTATCTAAATAAATGATTTCTTTTGAGCGTACCATGTATTTTTATTTTACTTGACACTTCCAACTCGAGTTCTTAATTAAAACTTCCAAGTTCGCTCGAGTGATCTAACAAAAAGCAATGTAGCGACTGGCTCATTTAATGTGAATAGGATTATGATGTAATAAAGTAGGTCCAAGTCATTCTGATACAGCTATATTTTTAAAGTAAAATAGAAAATAGATACAAAAAGATCAATAATAAAACTAACTATTTTATTAATTTATTTTTAAACGGACACTTAAGGTTTCTCTTTTTTTCCTGCTCTCTCAAACGTAGCTTTTGTTTTGATTTGGCCATCCAGATATATTCCGTAGATCGTAAGAGCTTGAAAAATTTATAACACAGATGTACTTCAAAGAAAACTTTTAACTTTTGACACGACACAAAACTAATGAAAGAATACTTTATGTGCAAATCGCTATAAATTAGTTGGGCTTGGTAATTTATGATGAAAGCATAGATAAATACTTCAAGTAAACAAAGTCTTAAAAATTTTAAATGTAAGATTATTTGCTTTCTTAAAGTATTCATTATCAACTTTAATCAATGTATCAAATTTAAATCTGCTATGACATAAGGTGGTTAATCTAATCAGGATCACATGTGATGGATGATCAATCTCTTGGGAGTAGGCAGTTCTGAACTAGAGTTAATTTATTTTGCTAGACTACACCAGAGTGTTGAAGCTCAGTAGCACTTAGTGTCCGAACGATAGAATTACAAAATAAAAAATCTGGAGTGACTCCACTCGACTTTCCGAATACTTACGATTAAGATCATTACCAAGCATTTAAATAAATTTTAATCGATGAATAATTCAAACATATATACCAAATTGAAGCTCGATCGAATGTACCGTTTAAACGCTAGCCA